>CM054181.1:17350000-17950000 GCA_028829895.1 Sinotaia quadrata | reverse complement strand
TACGTGCCTTCCGTTCTATTCTATTTTTAATTTTAAAATGCCCAAATTTGGGACAATTACTAATAGATACAACCGTTATTCGACTATCTTGAATACATGGTGAAAGAAAGGCATGCCTAAATATCTTCATAAAGGCTATAGACGGGATACAATAATATTATTTTTAAAATATTAAATAATTTTCCCCCTGCATTATTTCTTTTTCATTGCGTTTAACACGTACCATTCTCGATGTGTATACCCCATATGTATGAGTGAATGTCCTAAGCAATATTTATATCAAATATATAAATACATAGTGTTTGTAGAATCATTATATTATACGTTAAAGCCTTACTTCGAAACATAATTTAAAAAAGAAAGTATTAAATTTAAGCCATTTTATGATTATTACATTGTAGGGATTTATACAATTTTATTGCAGAATTTTACTTACCTCTTCTTGGTATAGCTTACAGTCAGTCGTGCAACTAACGACTCCCTTTCCTACAGCTTATCCATGACGCCTAAAATAATTTGTTTATCAGGCAGGTATGTGATGTCAAGGTCACCGTGCTTAAAACGGTGACAACTAAACGATTACAGGTTAAAGGTTGACGCACCCACACTGCGCACTCGTTGTGCGTGCGTGAAGTGATCGCTTTGATTGGACAGATAATCTGATCGTGTTCACCTATGATCGGCAGTCTAGTGCATTTTAAGTGTCTTTCAATCAGCAGTTAAAATTGAAGCAAATGTTTTCTCGAACTGGCGTAATATCAGGTTATTTTATAAGTGACGTGTGCGCGAATATTTGCGCATGTTTGTGTGTGTAGGTTTGTATACGTGACTGTGTATGTGGTATATGTGCAGTGTGTTTGAGAGGGAGAAAAAATAAAATGTGTGCACATGTACATTCACTGGTCTTATTAAACATTGCTTACGTTTATAAACTGTGAGCCCAAATTACGTCAAATAATTTGCTCGATCTTTACAATCATACTCATGAATAAAGTGACAATTGCGTTTCAAAATTCACCAAATGCACGGTTTAGGTCTTAAGAGTTACATGCTAGACTGAAATCATTGTATATTTTAGAAAATGTAGCAAATTTCTAAGCAAATCAATCAATCCATAAATCAGTCAGTCAATCATTAGTATCTGCGATATTACACCAGTGTATGAAGTCAATTTTAAACAATTATATTAATGTAAAATACGTATTTTGTAAACACAGCATATTGATAAAGACGACAATATTAACTGCACAGGCAATTGGAGCACACTACACCTTAAATATCGCAATGCTTGACAGAGTAAACACGGATAGAGTTGCCTGCTGGGGCGAGATGACCTACGTCCCATATCAGAAGAGAAAGAAAGACTACGCATGCGGAGAAGAAAACTGAAATCTGATTACGATCACGATGTTTTTCTAGAAATCCTGAAGGTCATCGTAGCGTGCTACAGTTTTGAGATAAACAAACTAGCTTTTCAGTCAAGACGATAGTGAACAGTTTAATTTGTTTACCTTATGGTTACTGTCAATTATTTACATTTCCATGATTTAGTATAAGGTAGGCCCTATACTGATTCGGACAATAAACAAAATAGTTTCTACCATTTTCTCAAGGTTATATGAGGAATTTTGTTCCTTTGATGATCTCGAAATATGAATTGTTGAGACCATTCATATTGTTAACTACTGTAATGGCATTCGCCAAAAAATACTTTATAAATAAAATAAAATTGGCACTCGAACCCTATGGCTCATATTTGACAAAGGCGAGTACTAGGACAGTTTGATTAGTTGAATGTAACCCACTTGATATTTCCAAATAAACACGCCAAGACAGGGGTCAGTGCAGAATCAAAGTGGTGGGCATAGTATCCACTCCGTCAAATGAGGCAATAAATCGGGTCCTGTGTTCTCCAAATCCCGCACCCAACTATTCGCTATTAGATGAAATATCGAAAGAGTAGGTCGTTTACGACACCTGTGTAAGCAATCCGAAATTCCGTATACAAAATATTCACTTTCTCAATCCATATCAGTGTATCTCTTCATTGCAAAATTCACAGATCTCTCCGTCAGTGCTTGCGAACATACTCGAAATCAGCTAAAGTTAAATGCTTACGTAAAGCCTAAATTAAACAAACACTGCACAACATCGCTTTCATAAAGTCGAGTAAACACAGGCTAAAATGACGAAATATATCAACCAAGTGATAATATTTATATTACTTTTTTAGACTTATCTTAAAATTTGTTCGATATCTAAACCTGCGCAACTGTGAAAAGTTATTAGAACAGAAGATGTATTACCGTAATGTGTGTACCAGTAAAGAGCTTGTTTACACGATTACTTTGCTAAATATGCACGGTTTTGTGTTGTATTACCGTGATAAGTGTACTAGTATGCGTGTTGATTTACATTATTACACGGATATATTGCATTGGTAACTGTGCTAGTTTGTAATTGTATTACAAGTGATCAATGTGAACGTTGAAAATTGTGCACATCACCATGATAAGGGTAGGCCGTACCGTGTTGTAGCAAATTGTTACAATGATTAATGTAACACTGTTGAAATTTTGTTGCCGTAAAAAGTATACTTTTTTAGTGTTGTATTACCGTCATAAGTGTTCTGTTTAGGTGTAGTATTAGAGTGGTATGTGTACTGGGGTAAGTGGGTGTTGATTATTGAGATACAAGTGTTACTATAATTATTATATGACTGTAATACATTCACTAAGATGAATGTTGTATAAGTGCAATAGAATGGATGCTGCACAAGTTGTGTTCATAGCTACGAAATATTAGAACTTTATCACTTTTCCCTCACTAACTAGCATATGTATGACTTTGCTATAGTACAATATTTACTATCGTTTACAACAATGTGGTTTTAAACATAGTTATTAAATGCACTGGCACATTAATAATCACACAATCACTTGCACTCTCGCTAACATATATGAAATAAATACGATTACGGTTTTATTGCATCACACCAAAATTATCACTTTCTACTTTACATACGGATTTCACAAGATACTAAAATTGTACTGCTGACGAGCACTAATCACATTTTCTATTATTGTTTGAAAGTGTAATAATCACTAACCAGAAAGTATTAAATGTACGTAATTTTTGCAATTTTTATTGTTTAATATTTTTGTTGATAGTTACAGATCCATAAATAGAATCTAAATTGCTGACATTTTATAAATACAAAACAGTTTCAAAATATTATAAAGTCAATATTTTGTAGAACCCCAGAATAGGAATGTCAAACAAGCGGTCGTTCTTTTATGAGTTAAAATAATTGCATGCACACAATATCAACACAGCCTTCACCTTAACTTGACATTGACACTGACAAAAGTGACAACACAAGCGCAGTTCGTATCAACGCTTCCTGTCTGAGTTCTGCGCGAGGTGTACGAACATGAAGCCACAGGAGAGATCGCGCTAGGTAAGAATATAATTCTTTTTATAATAATAACATTGATTGATCTGGATTCACTGTTTTAATAACACGATTTAGGTTAAGAAATAATTTTGAATGTTCATGGGAACATGGATTTAAGAACGAGATATATATTAAGGTTTTTTTCTTTTGTTTGTGTGTGTGTGTGTGTGTGTGTGTGTGTGTGTGTGTGTGTGTGTGTGTGTGTGCATGTTTGTATATAATGCATTAAAATATAGGCTTACAAATACAACGATCAAAACCAACAAAATTCACAAACTCTATTCATACTTACTTTTTTTGTCGTATTTTCACAAAAAGAAATAATACTGAACATTTTTGAATTTGTTCTTAAAACAAACCATATTTAGAGAGGTACAATCAGTGAATGTTTAGTAAAAGTTCATTTATTTACAAGAACAAATATTTATTACATTAACTTAAGCAGGAACATGTGAATGATTTTATTTGAATGTAACGTAATACGTAGCGAGGAAACCATAAAGTCAGTGCTATGGCGTTCAACTTGAATTTCCAATTTTTTGTAGTCAAAGGTCAAGGATAATACTGTAGCTAATTTAAGACCAGTATTTTCCCTAAAGCATAGATCGAATCGGGTGTTTTCTTCACATGACTTCAGACCCTAAATCGACAATAAATTTATCTGATGTGTTCATAGGAGTACTGGGCTGAAGTACATTAAGTAAAGTTTTAAAGATCGGTTGAAGTGTGTGTAATTTATAATAGATAACATATTGCTCTATTGAAAAGTACTCTTTATATATTTTATAGTCCTCTCTTTGAAACAAAAATGGAACCTTCGCGCGAAGAAGTGGAAGTTATTAAAAGAGTTCTCATTCAAAACTGGATTCTACATCTTCTGAACTGGTTTCCACATTTGGGCAGCAAAACGTATTTCGTGCCGCCCATACACGTCAATACTCTGTGTGTCAAGGAAATAGACTATCTGCCAGCGTCAAAGCGGCACGAAGCAACCGAGGACACTCCATACGAACTTTGTGACGTAGATTCTAATTTCAGAGACGATCGAGCACAGTTTCTCGTGGCCAACAGCCTTTGGAAACTAGAGTTGCGTAATGAGGTCATGGTCGTTCTGACGCGTTACGAAGTGTCCCATTACATGGACAAAGCGCTGACTGGGACGCCCGACACCTCTGTTTTCTTTCCTGTGCCCAAAAAGTCTGATGATAGTTCATTGAGGCGCGGTAAATTTGACGTTCTCATAATCCATAAACAGCTCGGCTTTATTGTGGTTGAGGTGCAGGCCATTGGAGACACTACTACCAGTATAGAGGATGATTTAATACTAATCCCTAAAAAACTGGACAAGGGATTATTTAAGCTAAGCAAGATGGAGAAAATTTTGAAGTACATTACGTCTGACATGAAAGTTGACATTCCCATTACCAAAACGTTTGCCTTGCCAAATTTAGCTCGAGAAAGGCTGAAACAGATTGTTAATGAAGCCAGTAATGTCAGGCTTCGGGAGGTAAGTCAATGTATGCACATATGCTTTGAAATTTTTTTTTATCTGTATACAACTGGTTTAGAAATATACTATGTACATAAGAGTGCTAGTGGTGAGTGACGAGAGGTCATTTAAAATAGCTTGATATTGATATTGTTTTTCTCCAATATCTGTTACTGACCTAAGGACGTGTCTTTTACTTTGGGAGATAATGGTTACCCCAGGATAACTGTAACTGATGAATCCTAATTGCACATTTAAACATTTATACAAAATTTATCTCTGCTTTATTATGAAAATCAAATGTCAAATTCTTAGAATTAGTCATTATATTTTTTGCACAACCCATTCATTAATGAACAGTTCGATTGCTATTCACTGATTATTGAAGAGATGCAATTAACATGACAAAAGTCGACTGACACTACATACACGAATGACAGACAAACATCTACGATATACCATCACCTAATGCTCGCGATGTTACTCATAAAAACACTTCCCTATTTTTCCTCAGAACATGCAAGACTGTCTCCGTGTCCAGTCAACTGAAGACCTCGCAAAGCTTTGCATTTGCAGAGACGATATTCAAGATCCCCACATATCGCAGGATGTCTCTTTGATTAATGACTGGTGGGAACGGATGACAGCACACATCAGTGTCAATCAAACTGTCGATGACTTTGTCTATGGGGAGCTCATCGCCAGGTACTAAGTGATTGTCACATTAAACAATCATTGACTGTTGAAGTGTTTGGGTGATTGATTGGTTGATTGGATTGGTTGACTGAAACATTAACTGATTTATTTTCTGACTGACTGATTAACTCATTATATGTTGTGGGATATTATTCACTCTATTGGTACTGTGTTAATATTAAACGTCAGTCCTGCCCTTCAATTCATAAAGAAATGTCTGATGTACACGTTATTTCACCGAAAAGAAATTTAGATAACGATTACTAATATTACAAACCTAGCAAGAGAATCTTCATTGTATTACAGTTTGAATACATGTCTTTTCATTCAGATTTTGTGGGCCGTTGTCTACAGTAGCTGTATGGAACCCTGGTCGCAAGAAACGTCCTAGAGGTACTATAGAGGAAGTCCGTTCTGTCACCGATGCAATAGAGAGGATGGGGTCGCTGTATACGATGCGAATTTTACGCCGTGAACAGTTGGTCGTCATTAATTATGAGGATAAGCTTCTTTTCCTCACGGGACCCCCAGGAGCTGGCAAAACTCTAATTCTTCTGACCAAAGCCGTTCGATGGATCAGCAAAGGTGACACTGTAATCCTGGTGCGCGGGCCAGGGAACAACCCAGGTCATTTCATATCACACGTACTTTATCAACATATTCTCAAGACTCTAAAATTATACAGTCTGCCTGAAGGAAACGTCCACATGAAAACAATTGATGCCTTTATGGATCCAGCACAGTTTGTACGCAGCCTGATGACAAAGTACAAAGAGCCTGGGAAACATGTCCGCCTTTTGATCGACGAGATGTGGGCAGTGAATCTGGTGGAAAAGATGAAACCACTCATTCCTGACGTCCAAAAATCTCTCGAGGAAGCTTCTGTGGAATTAGATACAGTGCTGGAATCCTGTCAAACAAAGAATTTACCGCAACACACTTCTGAGACTTATTTAGCCTTACAGGATATGTTAGTAGAGATAAAGAATACTCTTTACGACACTCAAGACACGCTTACTAGAATGAATTCAGTTAATGAGGTGGCAAAGTCTCTACTGGTGGACGAGGTTCCAGAAATGCTAAACACAGTAAAAAGGGGCATAATCAAGGTATTGATGAAAATGGAAATGCTAGAAACATACAGATTACCTGATATGAGTAAGTATTAAAAATAATATTTCATAAGCCATAAAGCAAACACACACACATAAATGTGTATAAATTAGTTTGTACTTTGTCCAACTCAAGCCTTGATATTTTAATAGTTTATTAAATGTTTTATATGTAAAAATAGGTATTAGTGTATTAGTAATAACTACTATTAAATTATATCTTCCCTTCTCTGAAGCTGGCCAAATTTATTGAGAAATTATTTTATTGTTTCATTAGCTGCCGATCATAGACACTTGGAAAGGATCCTGCAGATCAGCCAGGACACACGATTTTATGCCCGCGTAATACTGTCTTGGATGGCTTCACATGTTCTACTGGAGATAACTCAAGTAGTGGGCAGACAACCGCATGGTATTAGTTTGTGGTGCACGGGATTTTGGCCAGACAGGTGTCCAAATGGATATAAACTCGTTGTGCTTAAGCATTCTGTCAGGTTTGTCAAATCAAAAACGTTAATTGTACAAAGTCTTTAATTTATAAAGTATGTGAAAGGAATATGTGTATAAAATTTCAAAACTTTCTCTCACTCACACACACACACTTATATATATAAGTGTGTGTGTGTGTGTGTGTGTGTGTGTGTGTGTGTGTGTGTGTGTGTGTGTGTGTGTGTGTGTGTGTGTGTGTGTGTGTGACATGATGTGCATACTATTTCATATTATAAGGTGATTAAATCTTTCTCTCTTATAAGATGTAGTTCATCAAAGATGTGAAGAACATTTTTTTTTGTTTTATAAACGATTGATCTTATCGTCTCTTGCTGAATCATCTCCCTTACAGTTTTTAACGTACATAGATTATAATGAAGTTAAAGGCACCTATCGTATTGTATTGAACTTAATGGATGTGTGTAACAGGCTGCTAAAAGTATAC
Source organism: Sinotaia quadrata (assembly GCA_028829895.1). Lineage (NCBI taxonomy): Eukaryota > Metazoa > Mollusca > Gastropoda > Architaenioglossa > Viviparidae > Sinotaia > Sinotaia quadrata. Next base: position 17,942,312 of record CM054181.1, on the reverse strand, counting down.
CTACTAAACACATGCTGCAAATTAAATGCTGCTCTAAAACCGTTTCCAGATGTCCACCCCACGTGCAAGCAATATTGTCAAAGACGGAGAACCTGGCCAGTCATAGAAGTCGCGTGCAATACAGATACATCAGGACCAGCACTGATATCCAACCACCTCTTCCAGCGGAAGGGAAAATATTTCAGGAGATAAATCACTGGAACCATATTCCCAGTGGGGGAAGTGTGACAGAAATCAGTGATTGCATGACGTGTGGAGCAGAGTTGGCTAGTTTACTTCTAAACAAACTTAAAATTGGTAAGGTACAAAAGTCAACATAATTATTCACAATTCATTCTGCATTATTTCTTGATCCTCTTCCAGCTCACCATGAGTACAGAAAATAGTTAAATTGGCGTAACTAGACCCTCATTCATTATCTAACAAGATTTCTATCAATTATCCAGCTAACCATGAATATAAAAAATAATTAAATTGGCGTAACTAGAACCCCATTCATTATCTAACCAGATTTCTATCATTTATCTATGCAACGTCTCTGTCACATGTCAGGTCTAGGTTTAATGACTCTGTCCTATTTTAGATTCCAGTTATCAATACTGGTTTATTGAAAAATTTCTAACAATAGCGACTTATCCACCACGAAAATGCCAAGAGATTCAGGCAATTACTCACGACAACCCGCTAGATAAATCAGTTGACTTGCCTTTATCACCCCTTTATTTAAAAATTAAGATTTATAATGCTTTGTCCTTTTATTACAGCTCGACTTCCAGTTAGTTAATCTCCATTCATGCTACAAACATTTACGTAACAATGGCTAAAATAAAAATACATTTAATAACAACTCAATTAATAAAAAAGAATGAACATTTGCAAATCACAATTATTCGAATAATCTATCCATTCAGCCCAACACTGTCTATACACGCGGTTTGCTAGTTCTGTCTTTCATTGGAAAACAACCAACTTATCTTAGAGTTTATGAAGTAGTTGAATATGTTGTCATCGATCAACTGGTGTGGTTCTTACATCACACAGCGAATCTCTTCCAGCTGGCCTTTCCACTGTTGGTTACAGCACTTGGCATAGCTTTGGAACAATGTCTCAGAATTGAAGATGCCAGCTCGATGTTCCAGGCTAACCTCTAGGTTCAAGTCTCTTCACAGGACTACGGATTCCCAGGCTCTCAGACTGGCTGTAAATGAATAATATCATCCTACAGTATTGTGTTGCAATACGCAATTATTTGGGCTTTGTAGCAACAGCAATAGATTACTCTTTACAAACTCCACTAATTAGCTTTAGCTAATTCATAGTTCCAAATCAAGGAAAATCTTTAAATGAATAAATGATTCAGCTTTACAATATATAGTATCTCAATTATAATATAATTTAGCTTGTGGTTCACGCAACGCATGTTAATGATCATTAGCGCTTTCCCAAAATAACAATTAACAGCAGGAATATGGATACATACATACTCTAACTTACAAAATGTATCAATTGCTAACACCACTTAGCTTCTGCAAGAAAAATATAACAATAATTTAACAATCATTTAGCAATCACGTAAATATTTTACACAATATTTATAATAAAAAGATAAACAATTTTACGATTAAGAAATACACAATTCAGAGAAGCCAATGCGTGGTCAAAAATGGTGGACGTGATTTCTACCCCTGGACAATGGGCACTGTGTATGAATAATCTGCGCATCTGACGAATTCAATTCATTCGAGCGAATATATGAATGGCTCGAGGTCAGCCGGCGGATTAACGCTACGTCCCGATACGGAACGCAAGTGACCACATATGGGCTTCTCGTATCCGGCTAATGACCTGTCACTTACCCTTGGCCTGTCTCACACACTTCTAACACGTAAACAAGTTTGTTGCATCAGCTAAGCCTAGTTGCTTAACGGAAGTCTTCTCATAAATTATATAGACCAGGGGTGCACAAACTTTTTAGGCCAGAGGGCCACATTTTCAATTGATAGTGCATGGAGGGCCGCAAGTCAGATTGCACATGGATGACAACACAAATAATGAAATAATGTCTTTACATTCGTTTTTGCCTTATTAACCTAGATTTAGTCTTTATTAGTGAGAAGGGTGAGCCTGAATGTTGTTAACAACTTTGTCAATATTTGGTTCGAGTTTTGTAGTCGCCAGCCTCAAAATCGAATTGAGATTGTTGTCGGTCAAATTCGATCTCAGCTTGTTCTTGTTCATGTTCATTACTGAAAACGTTTGTTCACACAAGTATGTGCTGCCGAATTCTGACAACAACTTTCAAGCCAAGTCCTTGACATTTCTGTATGTGCTCGAGCTGAGACTTCTATAAAATGTTAAAATGTTGTTCTGCTGAAATGATGACTTCAGTTCAGGTGAACATTGAAGATCAATGACCTCCAGTTGACAGTGATCAGGCACGGACTCTACACTACATGAGAAAGGATCGTGAATGAAGTTGAATAAGTCCTTGTGCTCCTTGAAGGCATCAAAGCTTTCAGTAAATTCCTTCGGCAATGTTTCACAATTGCAATGGTATCTGCTAAAGTTACATTGGTACTCCTTCTGAAAAGCCGAACAAATCGGAAAATGACAAAGATTTCCAGCTTGCAGATTCGAACAGAAGAGCCTCAACTTCAACGTGAAGGACTGCAGTTCCTTGTACATATCAAAGATAAAGTGATCTTTGCCTTGGAGACGCCGGTTGAATCTATTCAAGTGATCTGTCATGTCTGTCAGAAATGCCAAGTCTGCCAACCACTGTTTGTCAGTAAACACAGCCGTGTCTTTGCCTCTGACAGTAAGGAATTCACAAATTTCCGTTCGCAACTCAACAAACTGTTTTAATACTTTCCCTCGACTCAGCCACCTGACATCTGTGTGATACGGAATGTCTCGATGTCTTCAAGAAATGATCTGAACTGTCGATGGTTAAGTCCTCTGGATCGTATGAAGTTCATGACATTGTCAAATTTCAAGATTCGTGCACAGAGCGATTCCTGATGAATTATGCAATGGTACATGTGGACACTATCTGTTGGAATTCCAAGCCCTGCAAATGTGACAGCAAATGAGCAACAAATCCTGATGCTCTTCCAGTCATAGCAGGCGCACCATCCGTGGTAACACTGGCTAGCTTTGGCCACTGGACGTTAAGGTTTCAAAGAACGGAAGTCACTCCTCCAAAAATATCTTCACCAGTCATCTGCCCATGTAGTGAAGCCATACCAGCTAATTCTTGAGTTATTTCAAAGTTCTCATCCACTGCAAGCACAAAAACCAGCAGTTGTGCTATGTCAACGTTGTCAATGCTCTTGTCCAAAGCATTTGAAAAGTACATACAGTTAGCAAGTCTTTCACACAACTGTTCACAAACGTCTGTTGCTAAGTCTTAGACTCAGCATAGAATGGTGGTCCGTGAAAGTGGGACTTTGTTGAAAAGGTCACCTTTTCAGGACATATTTCTGTGCAAACAGCTTGGATGCAGTCTTTGATGAAGTCACCATCAGTAAACGGCCCTGATGATTTGGCAACTATATGTGCTACTTTGCAACTTGCAGAGCAAAATACTTGTTTTCTTCAGACTTTTTTGTGAAGAAATGTTGCTGTGCTGACAGACCTTTTAAAAGTTGCTCAATTTTGTTGTTTCTCACAGGCCTTTTAAGTCATCAAAAGTAGAAGCATGCTTTGTTTTGTAATGCCGCTTGCAGTTGAAGTCCTTCATCACAGTAACAGACTCACAACAAATTAAGCACATAGCTGCTCCATTAAAATGCTGCATAAAGTATTTAAACTGATTATTTTCTTTTCAATTTTAGCTTCTTATGCACAGGTTTCAACATATTTACAAAGGGCAGTAGTTTAAAAACTTCACTTCAGGCCGAAACCTGTTTTGTGTAATTCATTCAGTACATTCCAACCAGACATACACAGCCACATATTCACACACACTGACTGCACCATCCTTCCCCCCCCCCCCCCCCCGTGTCACCTCACCCCATCACCAGACTGAACTTTGGCTGGCTGCCTGCCGACTTGGGTTTAGATATAGACACTCTTTCTAATGCTATTTGATGTCACCATACATCAAAGATGCACAGATACTACTATTTCAACACTCCCCTTTGATCAGCTGAACTGAACAATGTGCCCAATACACAGTGCTCTCACCTCAATACCGCATCCAGCGTTTGTTTTCAACACAGCACAAGATGCATGCACGGAAAAGCAGACCACTGTTCTACTCCCTTGTTCAGATTAATGTTAAAAGCTCCTTGCCATTACAAATAATGGTAACATCCTAAAGTCTTCTGGGGGCCGCACAGGGCCTTGTCAGGGGCCGCATGCGGCCCGCGGGCCGCGGTTTGTGCACCCCTGATATAGACAGTAGAAATGATTAATAGTTGAACGATTAAGAATTATGAAAAATGTGTTCTATAATTCAGTATAATTTGCTTAATATTCTCTGACAGTCTCATCTGTAGATACCTCGACCTTTTGCCATTAATTTCTCGTGAATATTAAGCGAAGACTTTAGTCCCAATGTGACAAAATCAAACACACACATACACACACACACACACACACACACACAAACACACACACAAATATATATGTTCACATACACGCAGATAGATAGATAGATAGATAGACAGATAGATAGACAGACATATAGATAGATAGATAGATAGATAGATAGATAGATAGATAGATAGATAGATAGATAGATAGATAGATAGATAGATAGATAGATAGATAGATGAACGGACGGACATACAGACACACAGGCGGACAGACAGAGAGATAGATATTTGATGCGATGCACGTGGCTATGTTGCATAAAAACGTTGCTGCCCTGTAAATCTTTTCAGTGAACTGCTATAACAGCAATGAAAAATAATAATTATGCAATATTAAATTTAATTAGAAACTACTACATTTTGTTTCTTTGCAAAGATATCTATAGCATTTTATAACTGTCTTTGTCATTCATGCAATTATGAAGTTTTCTTTAAAGTTTATTTTAACTGTCCTTTACAGGACCAAACGACAAACTCCATTATCGAGACGTTATAATTGTAAGCCGCCCGCTCTTGCCTCTCAAAGAGAACTCGGCGTTCATCAGAACGTTAAAGTCCAGGGGAATCCCCATCTTCATCATGATCGAGAACAGCGAAGACATTGGAGAAACTGACGCTGACAAAGTCGTGGTCACAAATACATACAATGGTCACGGTCTGGAGAGGCCAGTAGTGGTCTTCGTGCCAGTTGCTAATAAGTGTGACCCATCTGGAGATGATGCTTGTTCGCGGACTGGCGCTGAAGAGTCGATGGAATGCAGCAACTGCGCGCCTGCAATAGACTCTGAGTTTGATTTGAGGTGGATGAAATCAATGGGATCATACAATCAGCGAGGTCTCTTTTTCGTGGCCTCACGCTCTGTAGCTGACATTATTATTATTAAAGTAGAAAAGTAATGAAAGACAGAAATCGTTTCAAATGAAAGGAAGGAAGGAAGGAAAGAAGGGAGGGAGGAAGGAATGGAGGGGGGGGAGAAAGGGAGGGAGGGAGAAAGAAAGAGCGAGAGCGAACGAACGAAGGAAAGAAAAGAAAGGAGAAAGAAAGAAATTAAAGAACGAAGCAATAACAGTTTGGTTTAAGTTTACTATTTTTTATCTCCACATTCATTAAAATGGCCCTAAGTGTCAATTTAGAATGCGTGTTCCATTTTGCCTACCATTACACTTATGCTTGTCATTTTGATTTGTATAAACGACGAATGCATATTTTAAACATCGGCTTGTGTGGGTGATTTTGCTTGAATGTGCATTTCACTATTTTCAGTTTCTTAATTCGTATTATTATTTGTTTGACTCTAGTGGCGGAATTAAAATAATGCCATATGCAATAGAATGTGTGCATAATTCATGGATGAAAGGACTAAAGTGGCCTTAAGTCATTTGATGCAATACCGTTTGCAATAATAAATTCATTCTATGGACTCCGTGCACATCTCATTTACAAATGTAGGTCAGTGTTATTCCGGGCATTAAGATGCTGATATGTATGACGTATTTTATTACGTACGAAAAGACGTAACTGTGTACAGTGATCAGTCCATGTGCTACTAATCCCAACAAGACAATTGAAGAGAGTGAGGCATATGGTTATTCTGTACAGGAGGTCTGAGATGAAAATATGTTAATATTCGTTCTACTTTACTCAAGCATCTTTACATTAAGTTAACAATGCACATTTATTGAATGTTTAGTTGTCGCTTAATTTACTGGAAACGTAACAATTACAATCTTATATTTCTGTTTCTGTGTCAGATTTGTATCCCAAGGTATGCTTAGTTCAAACTTTACAGATAAATTTTGTATTTGCAATCACGTAGTTCAAGGAGAATTTATATTGTAATTACAAAATGTTGTTAATAAACGTATGTAAAATTAGGGAAGGTTGGTGGAAGAAATTGTAAAAATGGAATGCTGTTGGTCACAGCCATCCTGGTCGTAACACGACAAATTAAAAGAGACAGGAGGTGATGATGTCATGTTCACTAAATAAAACATCATTAACAAGTGGGGGAATCTCGTCCGTGGATTGATATGTATTAAATTGTAACATTTTTATATACATAGGGCGTATCATATCTTTAGGAAACGAACATTTGAGAATTGCCAATATTCTATTGATTCTAGATTCAGAACCTTAAACAAAGAAACATGTGCTTGGGTTTTGCGAATATAGACGCAAATAGTTACAGAGCCCAAATCCTTTGTTTCAGCCGGGTTCTTATGTTATTCCTCTCTACCTTCGTACTTCTTGAGTCGTACGCCGACTCGGGTGTCTTCATGACCCATGCGTGAACCACGTTAAAGTACATCGTGTTAACTACGGTTAACGATCGTCACAAGTACATTAGCGATGCAGTAATTGAGTGGACGATTGACTGTTATGCTATGCAGTACTGACGATGAGCCAAAGTGATGTGGACAAGTTCTAACCAGTTGAACCCCACATGCGACCAAGAGTGTAGTTAAGTATATCTACTGTGGTCCAGGATCAAGTGAATATTTTGGCAGAAATTCTCTATAAAAACAATTGACTTTGACGATAGAGCAGAAATAACGCTTGCATAGAATCTAAGACGTCGTGCTCGTGATTAATTGTTGCTGTTAATTGTTAAACTTATTAAATCTTATTTCATTTTGTTAAGAACCTCTTTTTGTAGTAATTTGTATGCATATAGACCAAAAGATGCGGATTGGATGGGGGCTGTTTGAGCTAAACGAATGACGTAATGAATGCATATGAATCTAAGAGAGTTTTTAACGATTTCCAATCTAGCTAATGTACGCAAATTATCAGTTTCGTAAATCTGTGATCTAGACTACAGAGATGCATTTTTAGTTTAGTCGAATGATGATTTGAGCAACCAGTCTGTTTAGGTTAAACGAGAGGGAATTAATTTAAATAGTAAATTAAAGTTCTATAATTTCCTAAGCAGGGTCTCTAAATAAATACTGGAAACGTAACAAGTTACGTTTCCAGTATTTATTTAAAGACCCTGCTTAGAATAATTAAAGACTTTAAATATAATTAATTCTTTCTCTCATATCCTATGCCGACTGGTTGCTCAATTTACTATTTGACTAATTAAAAGTGTGTCTTGTAGTCAGACGACAAATTTACAAACTAATAAATTGCGAACTTTTAGCTAGATTGAAACAGTTAAATCCCTCTAAATTAATATGCATTCGTAGTTTTCACTCGCTCATCCGCCCCCATTCAATCTAAGAAATCTATTGGTCTATTATGCATAGAAATTAACTACTAAGAGGTTTTAACAAGAAAAATAAGATTTAATAAAGTTTAACAAGTTAACAATAATCAAATACGAGCGCGAATAGTCTACTTCTCAGTTCTTTGCGCGTACATGCTTTATAGGTTAACCAACGAATTGCCATCAATCTGTCCTTTCGATATTTGCATACTGAAGTATACTCAGCTGGATTGCCTGTATCAGCTTGGTCTCATTACTCAGCCAGCCAGTCTATTTTCACAGTCCCACTCTAGCGACGCACGTGGTGCATAGGAAAAGGCGCCCCTTTTTTATGTAGCTAAGGAACTTGAATTTTAGTGGCATGGACCCTCAGAGTAGAGTTCAGTCGTAGAACTCAACCAGCTTGTACCAGTAAAGCCAAAGCAAGGTAAGGCATGGGTAAGGCATAGGCAAAGTATGGGCAAGGCATGGGCCGACCTGTTGAAGCAACGTGCTCTAAATGTAGTCTCAATTTAACACGTTCCTACCCAAGCATGGCTCAGTTAAAATGCGCTGAATAAGAGTTTCGACCTCGCGTCGTTTTACAATTAGATTTAGAAAAAATATAATCATCTCACGTGTGTTCCATTTAACAGCATGACGTATGAAGCAATAAAATAGACCTCTCTAGACAGCATACAGTTCTAGAAAATGCCTGCCTGTGTTCATTAGAGAGTGTAGATGTCAGAGATTGAAATCAGCATTTAAACTTGACCTCTCTAGACAGCATACAGTTCTAGAAAATGCCTGCCTGTTTTCGATTTCTACAACTTGCTTACCTGTTTAGCTTCTTGACAGTACAGAAAGTAGCCGTTCTAACGGAATGTACGATCCGCAAAATGTGTGTGCTCATTTACTCATTGTTTCCATGCTCCAGACATACCTGATTTATAATGTAAATTTTGTCAAAAGAGAAAGGCGTCCATGCAAATCAACCATTATGCTAGCTAGGAAGAAGAGAAACCGAAAGAAAACATGTCAAGAGGACATAATAAATATAGAATACACATTCCAGTTTACCAAAGTGCTTCATGAAATACATATTTCAGTTTACCAAAGTGCTTCATGAAATACATATTTCAGTTTACCAAAGTGCTTCATGAAATACATATTTCAGTTTACCAAAGTGCTTCATGAAATACATATTTCAGTTTACCAAAGTGCTTCATGAAATACATATTCCAGTTTACCAAAGTGCTTCATGAAATATTCATCCAACCCTTTTACATCCAATGAATGCCAATGTTTTGCGAATTTTAATGAATCGAAATTTGACATAATCCACGTTTCATTCACTCGTATTTAATTCGAGTTTCATTACAAAAATAATTATCGGACAGCAGTGACGTTTCTTTTGTTTTCAGTTGCATTAGTTTTAATCTCTGTGTGTAAATATAAAAGCAAAAATAGCACTTTCCTGTCATGGTGTATTCACGCTTTACAATTGTAAAATCATTTGTGTTAGGTTTCAGTTTGTAAACACATTTGTTTGTAAATATTGTCATGAAATGTGTGAAATCAGGTCTATTTTTGTAAATACATTTGTTTATATATATTTTCAGTAAGCGTGTGAATGAAACAGTTTGTTTTATTGCCATTAATTTTCTTATGTTTTAAAGCAGTTTGTTTAATTAATATAAAGCGCTTAGATAACTTGATAAAATTCTTATTAATCTTCATCATCATCACCATCAGCAGCAGCAGTAGTGGTACATTCATAAACCCATGCTGTATTTAGAAATCCAACAACATGCACTTCAAGTAAACATGTCACTTTCACCATCACACTCCCTTGTTTCAAGCAAACATGTCACTTTCACCATCACACTCCCTTGTTTCAAGCAAACATGTCACTTTCACCATCACAATCCCTTGTAAGCATTTTGTAATTGCAGAAGAGATCAACATGCATCTTAGCGTAAAATAACAACACTTTATTTTCTCAACAGATAAATAATATTTCCTGGTCTTATTTCCCTCTGGGTTAATCGACTTAACGTGCACATCGGCACGCAAGTTATACATCAAAATTTTAAGACTTTCTGCCTCGCACACTTTGATAAGAATGACGTAATTATACAACAGAAGAAAGAAAACAAATGAAGTGAGGAGGGAATAATCAGGAATATTCTGCAACGTCCTAATTTCTTCAAAGATGATCGAAATATTTCCATTAATCACAAATGGCACAAAGCCAGTATGTTAAATAATTTTACTGCTTAGTTATTATATTCACTGGTGTAATATATTTCTTCTTTCTCTTGATTCTTATTATCTGGGTCATCGCGTCCTGCGTGTCCTAGTTCTAAAGTGTCCAGGCAATATACGCTTACCCATTGGTTAGAACACAAGTTTCGCAATCGTAGCACGCACAGTGGATTGTGTGTACAGCAGAATACTTGTAGCTGTGCGGGTTTAGGTAATTGTTAAATCAGAACTTTTATTCATACTGCAATACGCACAGTGGATTGTGTGTACAGCAGAATACTTGTAGCTGTGCGGGTTTAGGTAATTGTTAAATCAGAACTATTATTCATACTGCAATATGCACTCTGAAACTATTGCTATAAACGTGTACAATGGGAAAATATTTTCCTCAATCCAAACCCCTTCCTGCCCCTGTCAGACTGTTCTGAACAAACAGGCTTTACAATTACACAGGAAAATTAACCGCACGTTTATTTCTTATGTGCAGCTGGATAGGTTTGTGTGAGAGAGAAACAAATGTGTATGAAAGTGTGTATGTATATATGGGAGAGAGAGTAGGAGATAGAGCAAGATTATGTCTATGAAAGAATATGTGTTGTGTATGTATCAAAAAGATAATGCATATATGACATAGAGTGAGTAGAATGTGTCTGTGTGTATGTGTTATTTTGTAGATGACATACACAAGGTCATAAGTCTCGCAGTAATAGTAGAATCATGCAAACTGTTGTTTTAAAGTGTATTTTGTAGATGGCATACACAAGGTCATAAGTCTCGCAGTATGCGGAAATGGCAATCGTTCCACTGAAACACTGTGTACAGTACAATGATACACGACAAAACAGATTTGTGTGATTGATTAGTTACAAAATATAGCTAAATCAATACAACAGCGAATATGACGCCTGGATCTCTGCCTTCATAGTACACTTTCCCCAGTCCTCTCCCCTACAATGCGTGACGCTATGGACAGCCATATGCAATGTGTAATCTTTGTGGAGGGTAAAATGAAGCATTTGTCTATTAATTGAAATATAAAAGTTCACAAAGCTCTACAATGTTAACTAAATGGTAATTGTCGTGTTTACACTTAATAAGCCAATCGTGGTAGTTTGCGTTTTCCTTTTAATTACTTAACGAAAGCACCATTAAGCAAGGAAACAATTTTTAGTTTTCTCGATAACGAATAGCAACTATAAGATTTTTGAAACGTCAAAGGGGAAAACCCATTGCTAAACTTTGCTTGGTGGATATTCCCTATCCAATGACGCTGTAACTACATATCCGGTTCGACGTTGTCACCTCACGCGTGTTACACAACTCAGGAATCACAAACATTAATTACTCTCAAACGCGAACAACGGCGTTGTCCGTGCACCAGCGAATATTGCAAATGCAGTACCATCATCTTCCAGACTTTGTATTTGAAGTCTAAAAGTAGCAGATCGGTCACACAACATTTGAACAGTCAACAGCTCTGGGCTGGAAGGAAGTGGGGAGACGGACCACGTGGCTCATCTTTACCGAATTAGCATTCGGTGGTATTTGATTCAATGGTAAGTGTTGCGTGTAACTGCCAGTCTTCGCGTTAGTATTTTTCACCCTTTGTATCTTCTTAATCCGCACGCACACTTAACAATGGTGTGCGTTATCTCTCTCTCTCTCCCTTCCCCCCCCCCCACTCCCCGAAAAAAAAAATTGCCTCAGTCAAAGCTAGTATGGGGAAGTGTATTTTTCATATGCTTTATTAGGGGACGTAATGCTACTAGCATGCTGGATATTCTATTTCCTTAAAGGCGAGCTCGCGGGTCTCAACTGGTTACTGGTGCATGTGCTGTGACATGCGTGCTAGCTGTCACGTGCACCAGTGATGTGCAGCCTTGCGTATGCATGCTAGAAATGCAGCAACTGCTTTTGGCGCAGCGGAACGCATCGTGAAAGCGGTCCAATTACGTCCCTTGAATTGAACCGTTCTAATTTTACTATTAGTTTACAAGACCTTCCTTTGGCTAAAATCTAATGCAGCCGTTCTCAACCTTTTTACACTGGAGGAACTCTTGAAATATTTTTTTGTTGGTGGTGGATGTTGTATGATGGGAAAATGTTCCCACATATATATTTTATATAAATTTTCATTTGTGGAATGAGTGCGTATTGCGTCCTGTTTACAGAGAAGGGAAGCCCTGGAACGAATGAGAGACATGTGTGGAAGATTTAGGGACTGGCGTTTGATGTCTGCGGTGTTTGAAGTCTGCGAGCGAGGCGGTCAGCGTGTGGTCAGTGCGTACGCTTAGCGGGTGGTTAGAGTTGTTAGAGGGACATAATCATCTTAGAGCTAATGAATTGAACAGGTCAGAAGCTGGTCTAAGCAGGGTAATAAAAACCACAGTGAAAATGTTATCTTCACTACTTCCTGAAAAATCGTCTGAGGGTGACGACTGAAAGGGTAGTCCGCCCAAAACAACACTGGGTCGTATATGAGAGAAGAAAACCCTGGCTATATAGGTAAAAGCGTCTTTGTATTTGTGTGAATGGTTAAGTTTTATTAGGATGTTATATACTATGTTTTATTTATGAATATATTAATATTCTTCCTTTCAGAGGTCTATGCCAAACTTAGTAATTAATAATCGAGCACTGGACTGGACACTTAGGCTTTGCAATTGTTTGTGTTGCAGGGTTTTTTTTTTCTTGCTATTGTGTATTCTCGGCTGCTCGTTTATAGCTGCCTGTTGTTTGCCTGTGTGGCTGTGCCTGTGTGGCCGTTCTACTTGTCCCGGCTGAATTGGGACGTGTCGATCTATTGACTGGAAAATTCAAGTCTACAAGACTGACGTCATTTCTGTGCTTAAGCTAAGTGCCTATTCAGACAGTGACTTCAGTCCAATGAACTGGCTTAGGATGAACTGAATTTTCTAAATCTTGTTAACTTTTTTTCTTTTATTAAATTTCTTGTTATTATTTTTAAAACGCGTTTGTTAGTTCTATCGTTATTTTCGTAGTTCAAATGATAATGTAATGATTACGTCTTGTCCTCTGTTCGTTTAATTATAATCGTTTCTATATATATATATAATTATTCATAAACATTAAATCTCAGCTGATTCTGAGTTGGGGGCGGAACCAAATTGGCGACGTACCAGTATATCAGCGTAACAGTTGCAGATATACATATTTAACCAGTGACCCATGCTCTGCACCGGCACTTGTAGATGTCTTGTATCATAACTAATTATACAGAGTTGGTATAAGTCATTATTACAAAGTCACCCCAGAGTATAGCGGCGACAGTGGTCTCAGGGAACCTATGCATAAAAATTAATATCTACACTGTTTTGTTTCTTTCTTCAATCACGACCTATCGGGAAACCCCGGTTCAGAAAACGTGATCGAATAGATGGTGTTTCAAAAGACGAGACAATGGCATGTGAACGAGACAATTATATTATTTATAAATAAAAGTATGTATTTGTTGTTCATAGTACCTTTTAAATGGATTCCAATTTAATTTCTTTTTCTTTTTCTAACTGAAAGTTACTTTCTACGAACTACAGTATTATTAACCGTGAATCCTCAATATTTTCTCTATTCTTTTGAATGAACAAAAATTAATATTAATTATATAAATTATTATGTTTGCTTCTTGATCTTAGTTGCCCTGTCACTTATTTCTTTAAACTCTCTTCCTGTATCTTCAGTTTGTTTAAGCCAATCTCTCTCTTTCTTTTATTCCGGACATTTAATTGGGCAAATGCTAGCTCTTGTTTAATGCCACATTCAGTCTTTTGTCACTTTCCTCTCTTTCAATCTTAATCTTTTCCCTTCAATCTGTAATCTTTTCTCTTCAATCTGTAATCTCTTCCCTTCAATCTGTAATCTTTTCTCTTCAATATGTCATCTTTTATCACATTCAATATGTAATCTCTATAATCTTTCTCACGTTCAGCCTGTAATCTTTCTTTCTTATCTACATAGTCTTTTACATGCTTTGCAGAGTTTCGTCTGCAGAAAGGCCCATCCTTCCTACTACAAATCCTGAGTTTTGGCACTTAAAAGCATCATCATAAGCAGTAGCGAAGGTTGGATGACTTGGACATTTAATAACTTATATAATAATTAAGTTTAGAAATAGAGATAGGCAAATTTACTTTACCACACAAGCCAATAGAAATTAAGTATCTATTGAACATCATCAAACTTCTTAACTGTGCGAAGATTATTCAACAGGACCACTAACGGGTGAAAAAATGCCTAAGAGAAAAGCAAAGAAGGAATTTGCTGGAAGGAAAAAAAGAGCTTGCATGGAAGCAGTAAGTGTTACTATTCACTAATTGTCGATTAGACCAATTCTCTGTTTGTCTCCATACTTGTGTACCTGTCTCTCTTTGCCTTTCTCTGTACTTTCTGTCTATTTTATCCATCCATCAATCCATACATACATTAGTGTCCCTCTCTCTGCCTGTCTATTTTTTCTGTAGGTCTTTAATCTATTACTCCATCAGTCCAAACAAACATTTGTTTCTTTGTCTGTCTCTGTTTTTTCTGTCCATTTTATCCATCCATCAATCCATACATTCTTTAGTCTCTCTCTCTCTCTCTCTCTCTCTCTCTCTCTCTCTCTCTCTCTGCCTGTTTTATTTATCTGTCTCTTACCTATCCACCCATTTATCCATGCATATAATCTCATCCTGTAATATAATTCATTCTCTCATTTTTATCAGCGCATTGCTTTGCATGCGTTATTTGATGTTGTGTTTGCAGGGGCCACCTACTAACCTCGACAGGTTGGCTATTTGTCAACGGCTTCAAGCAAAATGGATCCGGCACCTCATGGATTGGTTTCCAGAACTACTCCAGGCAACTTACTTCGTACCGCCCATACACGTCAATAAACAAACATTGAAAATCATAGACAAATTAAGCCACGACCACTATCAAAGTCCCCAGGCGACGGACCAGAACCAAGGGGAAGTAACCGAAGAAGTGTTTGAGCAAAAGGAGACCATCCTCTCAGAACATCGCGGTGACAAGGCACAACTGAATGTTGTGCGACGGTTGTGGCACTTTGCTGATGTTAGACATCCGAAAGAGGTCATGGTTGTTTTAACCAACTTTAACGTGAAAAATTACTTAAACAAAAATCCAGTGAAAGATGCTGAGATTCCGGTCCCCAGAAACCACTCGGATCGACGCTATCGTCAAGGTGACTTCGACATTCTGATCATTCACAAACTGCTAGGGTTTATCGTTCTGGAGGTCAAAGCGACTGGAGACTATAAGGCCATTGGCGGCAGAGAAGATTCAAAGGTCAATCTTGCTAAGAAAGTGTTGAAATCTTTGAAGCAGCTAGAGATTTTGGGAAAGCAGTTGGAGTTCATTACATCGGACTTAAAAGTTCCAATACCTTTACGAAAAGCTCTTGCGTTGCCGAATACTCAACGTTCATTTCTGCAAGAAGTACTGGAAGAACCGGCTAATGCAAATCTCAAGAAGGTGCGTTTTATTTTAGAGAATAATTTGTTTGTGTACTAGTTTAAAAAATTACAAGTATCCATAATCGAGTAAACATTACTTTGTGTGTAATAGTTAAAAAATTGCAAAATATCCTTTATTAGTTAATCGAATGAAAATAATGTGTGTGCAATATTTAAAAAATTACAAATATCCATTATTAGGTAATCGAGTTAATGATAACTGTTTTAAATACTAGTTCAAATATGTTCATTATTAACTATGTCGAGTGAAAATATTTTGTGCGTGTGTACTAGTTCAATAATTGACAAATATCAATTAGTAGACATATCAAATGAAAACAGTATTGTGTGTACTAATTCAATAATTGACATATATAGTAGACACATCCAGTAAAAACAGCTTTAAATAGCAAACCTCTCTGCATTCTTCTCGTCTCAGGAAGTAATGGCATGCCTTGATTCGGAGACGTTAGAGGGCGGATTATTAAAATGTTTATGCCAAGACGACCTACTTCCAGACTTTACACGTCGACAAAGTTCCAGAAAAATAATTTCTTGGTGGAAGCGAATGCAAGCTGTGGGCAGCATGGAAGACGCATTTTGTGATGACACATACCAGCAATTGGTCGCCAGGTAATTACAGTTATTTCTAAAGTCTGCTTCGGCTTTCATCTTTTTTGTTAAATAAAATTCTTACTTTTGTCAATGCCTGTATTTCACATTCACAGTGCCTCAATTTCTCATTCACGTTGCCTGAATTTCATAACCACATTGCCTCGGCTCCCCTTTACATTGCCTGAAATTTCACATGCACATTGCCTTATTTCACTTTAACACTGCTTAGATTTCACATTTCAGTGTCTGGATTTCACATTAAGCTACAACACTTCCAGAAGAAAATAAATAATTATATTTAAAATAGTGAATATTAAGAAAATGACGCCATGTTTTTAATTCACTTGGGTTGTGTTTACTTTCAGAAGCAGTTGTGCACGCATACAAATTAATGAAAAGAATGCACTCACAGCTGAAACGTCATTCTACTGCTTCAAAGTACAAAAACTAAGCAATAGCAGTGTATCAATACAATCGAAGTAGATTCCTCATTCCACTGTCAGAGCACAAACTCCACAAAAATAAAAGTGTATCAATGTACTGGAAGTAGATTCGCCATTCTACTTCTTGGAGCACGGAAACTAAGCAACAACAGCATTTCAATACGATTAGATGAAATAAACGTACACGTCTTTGATACTGAGGATCTAGAGAAATGTTTTTATTTCCTCTACGGCTGTGAAATCTTTTTGAATTTTTAGCGCTACAAAACTGCGTGTTAATGCAAAACTTTTGTGTATGAATTTTTTAAGCCTTTGGTCAAATCTTGTGTGCATAAATTTTAAGCCTTTGGTCAAATCTTGTTTGTATAAATTTTAAGCACTTTGTCACGTGTCCGATTATGTTTAACGAAACCTGTCACTGTATCAGACGCCCAAGTATCAATATTACGTTATCTTTTCACTTCTAATACTAGCAACAGCCGGACGGCCTGACCTATCTTTCCACTAATATGCCAAAGATTCGGGCTATTACTCAAATGACATACCGACAGATAAATCAGCTGATGTGCCCAAGCTGGTAACGTTATCTCCCCCTTTATTGTTAGTTATGATTATAATATTATTTCTCCGGCTCAGCCCCCATACCAATTCTAGTCGACGATTACAACAAATTATGCAACATGTGTGAAGATAACAAAGTAAAATTTAATAACAATAATAGTAATAAAAAGACATCAATTTTCTATCGCGGAATATCCGAGAGCTCGTCTATCCTGCCCTGCCCAATTATTCATATAAAGTTTGTATTTGTCTGATCAGTTCTTTTGGAGAGAGCACACTTAACGAGTCTTATGAAGACTTGCAACAGCTCACAGCATCCTTGACAGAAGTGACATCGCGTTACAGTTGTCTTCCAGGTATGATCAACTCAGCGTCGAATTGGTGGGCTAGACGTTGCCGTCAGAGGATCCAGAGACCAGTATACCTTCAGACCCAGAACTGGCTGTAATGAACAACATTCTTCTATAGCAACCTATAAGCATGAATAATAATCTTGGCTTCATGGTGACAGTGATAGACTAATCTTTATAAATTCATCACAACTCGTTAGCTACATGCTAACTTACAATTCATAAATTCAGTGAAAAATATTTATAGGTAAATAATAATGATTCTACTCTTACAGTTACATAAATTCGTATATACAATACATCCAGCAAGTGGTTTACAGCAATATTCATTAAACAGTAATTTTCTCTCTATTTTAGCTCTACCAGCTAGTTTAACAATGCATAAGCATGGTGAATACACGTCTTTACGCCATCTCAACATTCCTACATAAACGTAATCATCTCAACATTCCTACATAAACGTAATCATCTCAACATTCCTACATAAACGTAATCATTGCTAACACCACTTAGCTTCTGTGAGAAAAAATACATTAGTTCACACAATCATTTAGCAAATCACATAAATATTTTACACAACATTCTATCAATAATATATACAATTCATTAGAGAAGTCAATTATATTTACCACTCTCGTAATTCGTGCTCAGTATCAACATACGCAAGAAATTGACCCCCCCAGACATGTGGGTGCGGTGAATATGCATCTGCGAACATGGGCCATTGATACGTATATATGAATGGTCTCTAGGTCAGTTAGCAGATTCTACTACATCACGACACGGAACACGAATGACTAAATATGGGCATCTCGTATCTGGATAGCGGTTCCCCCATCCTGTCATCCCCCGTTACCCCTCTGTGTTCTTCACCCTTTCGAGTGACCTACATCTTAATAGGTCGTAAAAACCTATTGCACCACAGGAACTCAATCTAGCTAACGGTACCATACTTCTCATAAAACAATAGAAATTATTAGACAAATGTTTAGTTAATCAGCATAATTTGCCAATAACTCCTCTGACATGAATTTTTATCACCACAACAAACTAAAATAAAACCTTTAGAAGAATTATTATTTAATCATATTTAATTCCCATCCACAGAAAATGATTAACGAAGAATTGGATTTCATTCTAGCATCTTTGATGTACTTACTTCCAGTCATTTTCTTGCGTGAAGCAAATAGTATGCCTGTATAAAATAACATTACTTAGTTGAACGATAATTATATATTTATAAAATATTAATAGGTAATTTAAATGAAAAATCACTTAATAGTTAGAACAAATGATACACTGCAGCAGTATATGTTCCAAGATATTTCATAGCTGTAGCAGTTACGATAAATACCAAAGCATAGAGATTTGCATACTATGTACTCCTTTTCAGTCATTCGTTAACTGTGACTGTCGTCTGCTTTCGTTGTTTATTCTGTGGACCGGTATCGTTAACTGTGACTGTCTTCTGCTTTCATTGTCGTCAGATTCTGTGGACCGGTATCGTTAACTGTAGCTGTCGTCTGCTTTCGTTGTTGTCAGATTCTGTGGACTGGTATCTTTAACTGTAGCTGTCGTCTGCTTTCATTGTCGTCAGATTCTGTGGACCGGTATCGTTAACTGTAGCTGTCGTCTGCTTTCGTTGTTGTCAGATTCTGTGGACCGGTATCTTTAACTGTAGCTGTCGTCTGCTTTCATTGTTGTCAGATTCTGTGGACCGGTATCGACTGTTGCAGTGTGGAACCCAAGCTGCCGACGTCGTCGCAATAGCTCGGTGTGCGAGGTGCGCACTGTTGGCGAAGCTGTCCACGAGATGGAGGTGAGGTACACGATGCTCATTCTCTGGAAAGTCCATATCGACATTCTGGCTAAGGTAGACAGGCTCCTTTTTCTCACGGGGCCCCCGGGCTCCTGCAAGACCCTCCTGCTTCTGCTCAAAGCTGTTCAGTGGATCGAAGAGGGCGACCACGTCGTGGTGGTTCGAGCCCCAGGAAACAACCCAGGCCACGTGATATCGTTCTTGCTGTACGAGCACATCATTAAAAGACTGCATTACCTCGAACTTAACTGACGAACGCGTTCACATGGAAACTATAGACGCCAATACAAATCCTGGGGAATTCGTTAAAGGTCTTGTAGCCAAATACCAACGTGACAACAGTACACTACGTATTGTGGTCGACGAGTTCTGGGTTGTGAAACTTTTGGACAAACTGGAGCCAATCATCCAAGAGGTCAGTCAAGACATCGATGCCCTTGCTGATGTCTTGGACAGGTGGCCGGGATCCTGTCATCCCAAAGATGTATGTAAAGCGACTCATTCGTCTGGTGTGGACCGTAAAACGCGTCTTCGGAGAGCGGTCTTGTCTTTGCAAACGGCAATGGAAACTTTTGATAAAATAGACAAAGTCCAGGAAGACGCGAAGAAGTTGGTAGTGCCGGAAGCGAAAAGAATGCTGGAACAGCTGTACTCTAGGCTTAAAGCTTTGAAGGAACAAATTTCAGAATTAGGACAACGGAGACAAGGTGAGGATCGAAAGAGATTACATGCATAATGTGATGTAATTAAATATTCTTTTAAGTTTCAATGTCTTGATTTTGACTTGGTAAATGATGAATTTTATAAAAAGAATATTTTCACTCTTTTCAAATAAGAAATCAATGCATTAAAGAATTGCAATATGTTTTGTATCATACAATAGTTATGGGTCAATGTGTGATTTATAGGTATTGATTCCAGAAACATTCTCGTATGTGATAATTTAATGAACTTAATGAACTTTCATGAACTTCACTAAATTTGCATACTTTTTATTCACTACTTGGATATTTCTTTCTGTTGTAATGGCGAGCCGGCATCGCTTCAAAATCCAGATAGTGAAAATTATAGATAATATTATTATACTATGCAAATTCTAGTTCTTTAATCTTGCTTAATGCTGAGTGCCAACATAATTAAATATCCTCATTTATATCACCTCGCCAGTTATTTCCTCTGATTTATTAATATATAATTTCCTTTATCATTCATGCATTAGTTTTGTTATTACGTATGCTTAAACCTTTTCATGATAACTTAATTCGGGTAATTTATAAATAATGCATCGAATTAACTTTCACTGATGTATCTGTCGCAAATGAACTTTTCTCAGTTGTTCCGGCCCAGAGTGAAGCTGACCGTTTGCTGGAAAAGGTCCTAGACACCATCCATTTCTATAGCAAAGCAGTTCTGTCATGGCTGGCATCTGCTGTTCTTGAACAAATAACACAGGTTGTTCGGAACACCAAACACGTTGGCCTCTGGTGCACTGGGCTGTGGCCGGTTAAGTGCCCTGCAGGATATCAAACAATCGATTTGAAGACTAGCATAAGGTTTGTTATCAATCAAAATACTTGTATAAGGTTTGTTATCAATCAAAATACTTAACTTTGATTTGAAGACTAGCATAAAGTTTGTTATCAATAAAAATACTTGTATAAGGTTTGTTATCAATCAAAATACTTAACTTTGATTTGAAGACTAGCATAAAGTTTGTTATCAATCAAAACACTTACCTTCGACTTGAAGGCTAACATAAGGTTCGTTATCAATCAAAATACTTATCTTCGATGAAAATAAAAGTATTTTTCGGTTTCTTTCTAATACAATTTCTTTAAATTTAGATTTCTTTTAGACTGTTGTATGATATTTTGCTGTTTGTGTACTTAGTATTGATTGTCGTTAATAACATTCCTATCGTAGGATACTTTACTCGAAATATACCTAGCATTTGTCTTTAGTCACTTTCCTATTATAAAACACTATACTCCTAGCATTTGTCTTTAGTCACTTTCCTATTATAAAACACTATACTCCTAGCATTTGTCTTTAGTCACTTTCCTATTATAAAACACTATACTCCTAGCATTTGTCTTTAGTCACTTTCCTATTATAAAACACTATACTCCTAGCATTTGTCTTTAGTCACTTTCCTATTATAAAACACTCTACTCCTAACATTCTCAAATCGCTTTCATCCCATAGAACACTCTCCTCCTGGCATTTGTTAATCGCTTTCATATCTTAGAACATTCTACTAGTATACCTTGCATTTGTCAAATCGCTTTCATACCTTAGAACATTCTACTCATCCCTAGCATTCAATATTTTAAATCATATTATAACCACCTAGTGCTAACATCTCTAGCGAACTATTTCCAGTTTCGTCGTGCAGCCTACTGTTTAAAGAACGAATACAGGAGTGAAACAATATTTTCACTCACTCACTCACTCACTCACTCACTCACTCACACAGCAATACCTCTTTGTTTACTTTTATTACTGTTAAAGCTGAAAAAATAGAAAGCCATCAGTTTATCTTGTACGACTCTAATATATTTATATATTTCTATTTTCCACGCTCTTAGTGTGCGCCTTAACCATCAGCTTAGTTTATCTTGTACGACTCTAATATATTTATATACTTCTATTTTCCTTACTTAGTGTACGCCTTAACCATCAGCTTGAATGTCGAAATGTTTTGTGAGTTGGCTGTTGTCAACACTGTAGCCGATGTAAATAGGTTGTGCTAGCTTTTACCATTGCTTCATATATTCTAGAGTTACTAAGTTATTTCTTATATTTGCTCCTGGCACACGTATACTATTACACACACACACACACACACACATATATATTATTTGTGCTCCATTGTTTGTAGATGCCCACCACATGTACAGAAAATAATGGCACAGACAGAAAAGCTCGCCAGTCATATGAACCAAGCGCAATACGAATACATTACGTCCAGCACTGAAATCAACCCCCCGCTTCCGGTGGAAGGAGGAGAACTTACTCACTATTTAAACCATGGGTCGCATGAGAAATGTAGAGAGGAAGTCAGTGAGTGTAAAGAATGTGCGCACGAGTTGTCTGACTTTCTCAGGAATAAATTAAAAGTTGGTAAGTGATATTTTTTTTTCATGCCACAAATTATCTGACATTTTCACTAAAGAAGTTTATACTCTGTTTCATGCACTCCAAACTTCCATTAAATTCAAAGAATTATCTTTCTTACCTACCATCCCTGCTTACATTGTGTTTCGTTCTATGTGAGTTCACTCTTCAATTCCATTAGTTCAAAACCTTTCTTTTCGTATAAAGATGTTCTTGATATTTCGTATAAAGATGTTCTTTCTTTTCGTATAAAGATGTTCTTGATATTTCGTATAAAGATGTTCTTTCTTTTCTTATAAAGATGTTCTTGATATTTCGTTTAAAGATGTTCTTGATATTTCGTATAAAGATGTTCTTGATATTTCGTATAAAGATGTTCTTGATATTTCGTATAAAGATGTTCTTTCTTTTCTTATAAAGATGTTCTTGATATTTCGTTTAAAGATGTTCTTGATATTTCGTATAAAGATGTTCTTTCTTTTCTTATAAAGATGTTCTTGATATTTCGTTTAAAGATGTTCTTGATATTTCGTATAAAGATGTTCTTGATATTTCGTATGAAGATCTTCTTGATATAGTCATGCAAAGTAAACTTTTATTTATCTAACGCAGTTTTATATCGAAACTGTCATTACATTTATTAATTTCTATATGTACTAATGCATGCACGCGCGCCCCTCGTGCTTTTTAATACGATTTATTAAAACTTTATTCTTTATATAATTATCATATACTGTTTCGTTTGAGCCACTATATTAATACGTGTATACATTGTATGATTCTCAGGTGTTCATGATAACAACGAAAGGACATCTGATTATCGAGATGTATTAATCGTTGGCCGAGCGTCCCTTCCGCTTAAGGAGGACTCAGTCTTCCTGAATACACTGAAGAATGAGGAAGGTATTCCTCTATGCGTCATTGTTCATGGCAGCGATGATGTGGGCCCCACCATGGATGTCAACAAAGTGTTGGTCACCAACACCTACAACTCCCACGGCCTAGAGAAAGCTGTCGTCGTCTTTGTACCCGTCGTTAGTAGATGTAAGACATCGAGTCCTGAAGATGATACCATCCCTGGCTCGGATGCTCAGGAAGTACATGGCCTTAAGGAAAGTGCAGATGCCTGTGCAGGGCTAACAGGCTCAAAACCATTCGAAAGTTCACGACTATCAACAACTTCAGAATCATACGAAAGATCAAGTTCGGCAGTCAGGCCAGAGCCATCGGCAAGGTCAAGGTCGTCAACAAGCTCAGAACCATTATCTATTGCACAACCAACTTCTGCATCAACTCTACACCATGCACAATCAGCTTCTGCATCAACCGTACATCATACAGAGGAAGAGAAATGGCTCAGAAGACTTGGTGATTATAATTTACGAGGTCTGTGGTTCGTTTCCTCACGGTGCGTCGCTGCCCTCATCATCATTCACGTTTAAAAGAAATTCACATTCGTGATTCGTCCGTCCATTCCGTGTGGCACGTATAATGTGCTTTTGACTTTTTCGTGTGTGTGTGCGTGCGTGCGTGCGTGCGTGTGTGTGTGTGTGTGTGTGTGTGTGTGTACAACTCACAAACAAATGTTTACAGAAACTGAAAGTGTACAAACTATTTCTGTCCAGTGTACTATATTTGAATGAACAAAAACATATTTCGCTTAATTAATCTCAGCTGATTTTATATGCCTGAACTAAATCTAAAAGTCACTAGTTGAAAAAGAAAGCTATTTCTACCAAAGGCATTGCTTACATTGTTATTAACAACTTTGTAAAAAAAAAAGCATTTCCTTTAATTGTGGCATAATACATTTAATTTCCAAATAAATGTGTCAGTCAGATTTCCTTGCATATGTACAATATTTTGTAATCAAAATTACTTACGTTTTATTTGGACCAATAAAAATATTGATCGTGGTTAATTAATGTATGCATATTTATTTTAATATTTAATAAATAAATCTATTAAATGCACACGTAGTAAGTCATTTGTTTTAATATGTTTTCTGTCTAGCACCTATATTGTAAGTAGAATTGTAAGTAGAATTGTCATTGTTACATACATTAAAATGACAAACATTTCAGAAGACATAATTGAGCAGTGTTTCTTTTTCTAATGTGTTAAATATTTATTGCAAAGGAGGAACATTGAATTTCAAAACGTTACTGTAAACAAAATTATTAAAGTAATATTTACTTATTTGCTCATTTCTTACTTAGTCTTTGTTTGTTAATTTATTTATCAGACTGCCATTTTGTATAGTTATATGTGCAAGTGATATGACGTGCTCCGCTGAACTATTCCTGTTCGGTATTGAGAATTGATGAAGTAATGTCTACAAGTGTATTTATTTGTTTGTTTAATTACTTCTGCTTTTACGACTGTCTCTTCCAGACACTAAAATATGTTAATCAATTCACATTTCAAAATTATGCAGTTATTGTAATTATTTCATTATATATACTCCTGTTATTTTCCATTATTAATATTATTTACAAGAAATATCCGTATATTTTTGTTCATTCATATTCTAGAAATGTTATGATTTCTCTCCCTGCTGATCTATTAATAAAATCATTGAATTCATATTCTAATGGCAGTTGTAGTCGTTACGATGGGAAGGTTATTTTCACAATACAGCGACTTGGCTTTACAACAGTTTACAACGTAACGTGTTTCCAGACCGATGTTCTCAAGCACAAATTATCGGCAGTAACACGTGTTTCCAGACCGATGTTCTCAAGCACAAATTATCGGCAGTAACACGTGTTTCCAGACCGATGTTCTCAAGCACAAATTATCGGCAGTAACACGTGTTTCCAGACCGATGTTCTCAAGCACAAATTATCGGCAGTAACACGTGTTTCCAGACCGATGTTCTCAAGCACAAATTATCGGCAGTAATGAAAACAACGAAATGAAATGGGAATTCTACACTTGCCGTGCCCATTAATATAGGAGTTGTAACCATTGACAGCGATGATGAGTTAAACATTTGGACGACTGTCTTGGCAACAATTGTCATTTCGAAATGTGACATTCACCGGCAGCATGTATATTCGGCGTGCGACTGTAACGCGCGACTTTGTATTTAAGTTGTTTTTAATTCTCACTGTTTAATGGACACATCCACATTACCCGTGTCTACTTTAGCCATGAATATGTTGTCTGCTTTAGCCATGAACAGGTTGTCTGCATCCTCCATGCTCATGTTGTCCACTTTACCCACGAACATGTCTGATTTACCCATATTTGCATTGTCTTTATTTATTCGCTGTATATGTTCCCCCTTTTACGTGTTCCCTGTTTTACCCTGTAGGCGTTCCCTATGAACCCTGTACATGTTCTCACCTTTATCTTGTACGTGTTCCCTGTTTTACCCTGTAGGCGTTCCCTATGAACCCTGTACATGTTCTCACCTTTATCTTGTACGTGTCCCCTGTTTTACCCTGTAGGCGTTCCCTATGAACCCTGTACATGTTCTCACCTTTATCTTGTACGTGTTCCTTGTTTTACCCTGCATGATATCTGTTTTACTCTGTACATGTTCTATGCTTTATACATCTGCATATTCTCGTCCTTACTCATGTTTGTGATCTCTGATTTACCTGTATACATGCTCTAAGCTCTAAATATGTTTGTGTTGTCTACTGTTCAACTTTATAATGTGAAGTTGGTGTTACTCAATAATCGACCTTTTTACCATCTCTGAATTATTGTTTACAATGTTTTGCTCCTCTGTACTCCAAAATGTTAACAATGTTTGACTACCTCTGCATTACTAATATTTACAATGTTGTAAAACCTCTTCGTTATTAATGTTTACAATGTTTTGTCTCCTCTGTATTATAAAATGTTTACAATGTTTGCAAACCTCTGTATTACTAATATTTACAATATTTTTAAACCTCTGTAGTATTAGTGTTTACAATGTTTAAACATCTCTGATATTACTCATAATTACAATGTTATAAAACATCTGTATTATTCATATTTACAATGTTTTACTTCCTCTGTACTAGTAATATTTACAATGTTTTAAAACCTCTCTATTATCAATATCTACAATGTTTTACTTCCTCTGTACTACGGAATGTTTATAGTGTATGACCACATCTATATTACTAATATTTACACTATTTACCACCACTATATTACAAATGTTTACAATGTTTTACCATCTCTGTACTGCTAAATGTTTACAATGTTTTACCATCTCTGTACTGCTAAATGTTTACAATGTTTTACCATTTCTGTACTGCTAAATGTTTACAATGTTTTACCATCTCTGTATTGCTAAATGTTTACACTGTTTTACCACTTCTATAGTACTTATGTTTACGTGGCGGAGTAAATTTGCCTCTCCCTCTTACTAAATTTAATTGTGATATAAATTGTTAAATGTCAACGTGATCCGACCACGGGCACTTCTTGTGATGATATTTTTGTCAGAGTTGGAGTGAACAATCAGGTGGAGAATATGCTAGAACTTGCTGATGCAATCCAAACCAGTTCCAACTGGACGAGTATTTTTTTATGACAAATAGTCTCACAGTTGTTCATAACAAATTCACCCAACGGGGATGGACCAAAAGTCATTTTCTTGAAGAAGTTCTATATTCTAATCACTTTGATTTTGCCATAACTCAAGTCTGGTCATAAATCAATCATTAGCATATGAAAGAAGCACACTGTTTATCTTTCATGCCTTTTGATCCACTTCAGACTGCAGTGACTACTGTACTCTACTGGATCATGTTGGTGTGTGCATCATATGTTGTTGTTGAACTTATCAGTAATGTGTTGCCCTAAGTTGATTCCTGTTAATTCAGTTTGAGAACCAATACAATGAACATTGAGGCTTGAGTTTGGTCTTGAGAAAGCAAGCACCCTTGTCTAACTCCCACTGTTGTCCTGAACCAATCTTCTATTTGGACGTTGAAGCAGACTGCGCTGGTGGCCATGCTGTAAAGGCTTTCTAGGACTTTGTTCAGGCTGGCATTGATGTTTTACAGCTTCATAGTGGACCAAAGGGCTGCATGCCACACCCTGTCAAACGCCTTCTTAAAATCTGCAAATACATGGTAAAGGTCTTCTTGATGCTAAAGGTACGTCTCACATAGTAGTCTCAGGTTAAAGATCTGTTCAATCGTGCTTCGCCCTGGTCTGAAACCTGCCTGTGTTCTTCAGCTATTATTTCCTCTGTATGCGGCTTCAGTCTGCTTAATATGATCTTTAGCATGACTTTGCTTGGGTGGCGTGTAAGACTGATCATACAATAGTTCGGACATTGCTGCAAATTGCCTTTTTCTTCGGGAGAGTTATTATGAGTGGCTGAGTCTATGAGTTTGGCCATTCCCCTATCTGCCAGATCTTATTGCAGATTGTCAGTAGGGCGTTTATCATGGCTTCTCCCCCTTCTTGGACTAGTTCTGCAGAGATGCTGCCTATTCCTGCTGCCTTTCCCTTTTCACTGATTTCACTGCAGTCTCTACTTCTTCTCGGAGGATGGGGTAACTATCTGTGTTGGTCACTGGTGGGATGTTGAGTATGTCAGGGTCCCTTGTAGGTCTGTGGTTGTATAGGTCTGAGCAGTATCCTGTCCATCTCTTAAGAATGTCTTGATCTTCTGTAAGACATTTCCCTCCACTATTTTGAATTATGCAGGAGCGTCCCTGTTTTACACTGGTCAGGTCTTTCACCAGCTGGTATGCATTTTTGCTATTATTTTTCTTTAAATTATTTTCTATATCTTTACACTGTCTTCAATTCATGTCTCCTTTGCCCTTTTAATGCTTTTCTTTATAGCCTGATCCCTGTATTAAGCGACAGTAAAACGTCTATCTTATTATTGTATAAAGAGTAGAGTTGTACGACACCCTTATAATCCGCTAAGTGGGAGACATGTTGGCCTTGTGGGAGAATTATTAAGATTAAATTACACTAAATTAAGATTTTTCATCACTTGTAATTAGTTATGTTATTAATTAACAAATAATAATAATGAGTGAAGGGTGCCCATGAAGGTGTCACAGTTTACAATGTTTTACCACGTCTGTTATATATATTGGAAATGTACACAACATTTTTGTTACTTGTGTTTGCAATGTTGGTCGCATCTGTGTTAGTCGTGATTGTAGTATTTACCATATCGTGCTTATTATTTCTAAGATGCTCCTGTTTCTAGTATCATCTAGTAAATTATTAATCATGTTAGCAATGTTTATTATTGTTGTGTTATTTATGTTCATCACATTTGTACTTACATGTTAGCAATATTTATCAGAGCTGTGTTATTTATATTCAACATAACTGTACTTACATGCTAGCAATGTTTATCATCGCTGTGTTGCTCATATTTAAAAGCTATTTCTGTCTCACATTCCTTCTTTTACACATACTGCGTGAGACGAGATTTGCGGCTATCCTTTTAGTGATATTACAGAATAAACTCTCCCAGTTAACGTTAATGTTAACCTACCGGCTATCCTTTTAGTGATATTACAGAATAAACTCTCCCATTTAACGTTAATGTTAACCTACCGGCTATCCTTTTAGTGATGTTACAGAATAAACTCTCCCAGTTAACGTTAATGTTAACCTACCGGCTATCCTTTTAGTGATGTTACAGAATAAACTCTCCCAGTTAACGTTAATGTAGCGCCATCTAGAAGATCACTAAACTTGAGGAGCAAGATAGTGGTTAAGTAGTTTCATACTCCAACAGAAAGACAGACAGAAATACAGAGAGAAAAAGACCGAAAAGAAGACATATATTTGGGTTGAATGCGCACATTTTCGCTTTGTCGCGTAGAAGTTGTTTCTATTTTCAATATATATTTACTTAAACAGTTGTGCGCTGTCTCGCCGTCAGTCCATCTTGTTCTCAGTTTGCGTGTATGTGAAAGATGGTGATGAAGGGCAAGGAGGTGATTAGTGACAGAAGTCCAGTAAGAGTTAGGCAGCGTTTAACTGACAATTTTTTAACTCCGTTGTGCACAGATATTAATTATAAATCAAAAGGAAATTCCGTTTATGTCGTCTACGGATTCCGAACGAAAGAAAACCTGTTTATAAGAACAAGTCATTGCACTTATATTTTACCTGTTACGAGTAATAAAAGAAATTCGAAATATACTATAGACATGTAATTAACAAATTGTGGCTAATTTAGTTCACTTAAAACTAGAGATTTTGTCCATATTTATTTCATACAGTGTGATATTTTAGAAAGATAATAGCTAATATTAGATTTCGACCTTATCTTAAAATAAGTCTATATTATCAATCAATGTGTAGATCTTAAAAACAGATCTTAGTTATAGGTAGGTGTTAAAATTAGGTCTTAAATATATAACAAAATATTATGTTTAATGGCATAGCAAGTTTCTTTCGGCCGTTGTGCAGAGCTCGTGGTGGGCCCCATCGATTTCAAACGCATTCAACATAGATATATATTTAGACTCCTCTCGCTGCCACCAGCCACCCGACTGCCGGGATTCTTGTGCATTTCACAGCTTGGTTAATCCATTGCTACGCTACTGATTACATTCGAAGAGGAGGAAGCCATTATTATCGGACTGTGTCAATTATTTCCGATCCCCATTCCAAGGACTCTGAGCCGTGACACATGATGACAGGTAAAAAAGAAATTTTCTCTATATACAAAATACATCAATTATTAGCTATTGTTTAACGATATAGTGTATGTCCTTCATCATGAACGTTGAATGTGAGAATGAATCAGTCACACGAAACAAACATGCTATGAAAATGTTACTGCATTTGTGAACAAGTACCACACACGATTCCATTGAAAATATATACATACACTTTTAATAATAATGGCTGCACTGTTCTATAGCTAACTTTGGCCTTGGTGCTTGCCCACCTGTTACGGGAAGAGCCTTTGTTCGACTATGGTACAAATTATACATGGCCCACCTCTTTAAACGCAATACTTTTATTTATATTGTATTTCACAACTCTACACATTATCTTTAGCCCACACAAG
Source organism: Sinotaia quadrata (assembly GCA_028829895.1). Lineage (NCBI taxonomy): Eukaryota > Metazoa > Mollusca > Gastropoda > Architaenioglossa > Viviparidae > Sinotaia > Sinotaia quadrata. The sequence goes on along the minus strand of CM054181.1, from coordinate 17,911,865 downwards.
CAAACCTACTTAAAAGACAATTCTGCATTATGTGTGGTGAATATCAAGGGAAGCCTTTTTTTTATTTATTTCGTTTAGTCAATTCTAAGTATAGCGATGAACGGAAATTTCCTTTCAGTTTAAAATTGAAAAGGAAATCCCGAACAAACGCATGCATTAGTTTACACTTTGGTGCCCCCATTTTATTTTTTGTGATACAGGTTAAGCATCCCTAATCCAAAATGCTTGTGGCTGAAAATGTTTTGGATTTAAGATTTTTTTTTTTCGGATTTTGGAATCTAAGTCTTGGTGACGTTGAAGTAAGGTGGGGAAAAAAACTTCAGATTTCATGTGAAACCGTTTTTATTGATATTTTAAATGGTTTACATTTATTTAAACAATTTACCATCTTGAGAGGGAACAACAGACGTGGTTGAGGGTTCAGGAACTGGGTCCTATACGAACGAGGTGACGTTATGCTGTTTGGCCTTTTTAAATGTTTCTCTAAGATTCATTTGCATTATTAATACGAGTTTTACAAGAAGTATCTCTTATATTTTATAACCTTTAATTTATAACCTTCTTAGGTCCTAGATCAAGGGTTCTTAACCTGGGGTCCATAGATGGGCTTCAGGGTATCCGTGAAAGTCAAATAAAAATTTAACATTTATATTCACTATATGTTTTATTTAAGTTGTTTCTGTCAATATATATCAGATATTATGAATGTATTTTTGGTATGTCATATACTGCCTGCGGCAATCAATTTTCGTATATTCGTTGCATGCATAGTTCTGCTTATGTGCAATTATCTAAGGGAGGTTGTCCATAGCTTTCACCAGCTTTTCAAAAGGGTCCGTGACTCAAAAAAGGTTAAGAACAACTGTCTTAGATAGTGTTCGTTCCAATATCTAAACACTTATGTCAGTCATCTTACATTTATGTCGCTATCCAGTTTGTTCAACAAGTTCACTTCATGTTCTAAAGACAAACTTAAATGCTTCCTCTTCTTATCAATGTTACTTAGTGGGATATCAGACCTTTTTGACGTTTACAGCGTCATTTCTGCATAACAGAGCAAATAATACTCAAAACAAGCAGCGATAAATCGGCACAGATAACTAGCGCCATTGAAAGGGGGCGTTTAACTGACGAGCGGGAATTTTCGGTTTTCGGATTTGTGGATATAGTTTAGAGCAGTGGTGCACAAACGTTTTGAGTCGGGGGCCAAAATCTGACTTGTCGAAACCGTCGGGGGCCACAAAAAAGTGAAGATCAAAATCGTCCCATACAAGACGGACATTACATCTAAGAACACACAAATGACGATTAAGACTATAATTATGACAAAGAAGTTGTATACTAAGACTCATTCTAAAAATGTTATGATACGTCAACTTTGACAAAGTGTGATGGATAGTGCTGCAGGTCATCTGCAAGCTTCAAAATGTCAGGCTTGATGTTTGATGTTGAAAGATGCAAAATTGCTTCCAGATTATCATCAGTCAGCTGACCGCAGGTGTTGCTTTTGTTCAGTTTCATCTGTGAGAAGGCCTGTTTGCAGCAGTATGTGCTGCCAAGTATGCTGGTGTGGACAAGTGCATTATCCAGTCATCATTAAACTGCTGGTTTTCCTTGTCAACTTTTCTTTTACGATTAGCTGCCATTTTGTCACAAAAATATAATCAAAATAAACGACAGAATGTGGTAGATCGGACACTAAGGCTTAACAGCTACTGACCAACCATATCACAGGAAGGGGCAAGCATGTATGTGTAGGGTTTGCTGCCCATCTTGGTATAGCTTTTTTCTCTTGCCTCTGTGAGTGTTATGTCAGCGGGCAGACATCATCTGCACGGAGCGCCTGGAAAAATGGGTCAGGAGGTGCTGCTTTGTTTCAAATCACTCAGTGTATGAGTAAACATTTGACTTTTTCGTTTGACATGGCGGGCCACTCGGCGACTCTTCGCGGGCCGGAGTTTGTGCACCCCTGGTTTAGAGAAAGCCACTTTTCCCTCTCGTGAAAAATCTTGAGATGGGATTTGAAGGTATCATCCGGCACTCTGGTCACCATAGACCCGGTAGCTTAACTTTCTGTTTCATGTTTATTCTTCATTATTCACTGGACTATCGAGACACATTAGTAGTAGTAGTAGTAGTGGTAGTGGTAGTGGTGGTAGTAGTGGTGGTGATGGTAGTGGTGGTAGTAGTGGTGGTAGTAGTAGTAGTAGTAGTAGTAATTGCAGTAATACTAGTATTTTCAACTTTTTTCTTTCAGGCCAAAGCTAAAATGGATTATCAGTCGAAACTTTCAAATCCTAATTACCGCAACACAACTAGACGAGACTTGCTCCAAACGTGGAATCGCAATATTTATGAATGGTTTCCAGACTTGCTTCAGAAGCCATATTTTGTTCCACCCATACACACCAACGCCCAGACTTTAGAGGATCTAGTCTTGGGCAGTGATTCTTGCAATACAAACATGCATATTTCACACCTGGAATGCAATGACGTGTTCGAACAAAAAGAAACAGAAGAATCCGAACTCCGAGGTGACCGAGCCCAACTGTTAACAATTCAATGTCTTTGGCGGTTGGCCCGGCATCGACACACTGACGTCATGGTTGTTTTGAGTCGGTATAACGTCGGCAGCTACATGAACAAGTCGCTTACCGGGCAAGCTCTGTATTCACGAAGGGACTCCTTGAAGCAAGAGAAAAGCAATGTCCTTTTCAATTATTTTCCTGTGCCGAGAGATGGCGAGGACAAAACTATACGCAGAGGCGAATTCAACATCTTAATCATTCACAAAATGTATGGCTTTTTCGTGCTGGAAGTCCAAGCACTCGAAGACAAATACCTCTATGAGCTTTCTGGTGGCACCGTGACAAAGAAACTGCACAGGGCAATGGAGCAGTTGAGGAGGCTGGAACAGACCTTGAGGTTCATGACGTCAGACATCCAAGGCGTCCAGATTCCCGTCACTAAAATGCTTGCATTGCCTCTTCTGTGGCGTGAAAAGTTAAATTTGGAACTGAGAAAACCAAACAACATCGAATTACGAAAGGTACGCGCTTGACTGTGAAATTTAGATTTTAGCTCTTGTCTAGAGGAACAGTCTGGAATTGTTTGCTCGGGGCATTATTAGTAAAAACGTATACATGTCTATTCGTTTGAATGTAGTTCTTGCTTTTGTTGACAATGGCTGTGATATATTTTTAAAAAATAATTATCAGTGAGCTGTTACACTGCCATTTAAAACTATCATATAAGATGAGAAATAAACCTCACGTTAACTTACCCCCCGTCTCCCCTCCCCCCATAAAAATTCAATACATGAATAAAAAATAAAAGTCAATATAATAAATATAATATATTGCAATATAAATATGTTTTGAAAATCTCAACTGGATGTGAATGTTACATAACGTAGTAAAACATACACAAATTGTTTGAAAAAATTAAAAATATAAAATGTGCTTGAGCAATTGCTTTTAAATAAATTATGAAATGAATTATTGCTCTGCTGTTTTTCCTCTATCAGTCAAAAAGGTATTTTTTATTAACTTAATAGACTTAATTTAAGATAATCTTAATTAAGCTGTATTTTTGTCGTATTTACATGTTACTTTAAATATATTTCAGGTATACAACTATTACATACAAAGTTATTAATACATAAATGGCCAAAATTCAATTTGCATAAGCAAGTGTTATGAATAAACAAAATAAATATATTTTACAGGATTTAGTAACCTGCTTGGGAGTAAGCTCCCTTGACGACGCTCTTTCCATGTGTTTGTGTAACGATGAGATAGCAGTTCTGTCAGATGCACGCGCTGGTGAGGTCCTGTCTGGGTGGTGGGAACAAGCTGTGAAAGTCAGGGATTGTTTTGTATTTAATGACGAAGTCTACACTCAGATAGTAGCCAGGTAAGTGTGAACTTTCTGAAGGAGCTAATGGACAGGTATAATAATAACTTTCTGAAAGCACAATTGCCTGGTAACAAATAAATGTTACGAAAAAGCTAAACACCAGTAATAAACGAGTGTCTTGAAGGTGCCAATCTCTAGATAGTGAAACAATGTTCTGGAAAATCTAAATTTTTAAGAAAGTGTGAACGGTTTCAAGAACAAAATTGCAGGTAACAAATAGACGTTTGTAGGGAGTTGACTGCAAGATAAATTAACTTTCTATGGTTACTGGAAAAGGCATCTAAAATTTTAATTGCATACAGTTATGTAACCAGAGTGTGTGTGTGTGTGTGCATGCGCGATGTGTGTAAATAGAAATATAAGATAGATAGTGTGATGCCAATGCCACCTAGTTAATGGCTTTATTATTATTATTATTATTTTTATTATTATTATTATTATTATTTATTAATCATCCATAAAATTATTGGAAGTGATGAGAATTTTAATTTGTGTTATTAATAATTCTCCATCAATTGTTTATTTAATAAATGTATTGTTAACTTTATTGACCTTCTTACACATATCGACAACCAAAAGTTGGAGAGCTCATGGGTGGATGGGTGCTCCTTAAATATAGATTAAAGATGGATTTATCTTCTCTTTTGGTGAGAAGATTTCCAGCTACGGAAATACTGTGTGACAGTGAATGTTTGTCTTTAATGTTGTGGAAGAGAGAAAACACTTACAGCACCACATATCCGCCAAGTGAGAGAGACGAGTGGTGTCTTCTGGAAAATTATTAATAACATAAATTAAGAATCTCGTCACTTGTAATTAGCTATGGAGGGTTAAATAATATATAATAAACATCATAGCCATTGACTCGGGAGGCGTTGTGTCACATATGGATAGATGGATGGAAAAGATGGAGGGACGGATAGATAGATAGATAGATAGATAGATAGATAGATAGATAAATAGATAGGTAGGTAGATAGATAGATAGATAGATAGATAGATAGATAGATAGATAGATAGATAGATAGATAGATAGATAGACAGAGAGACAGATGGACGGACGGACGGACGGACGGACAGGCAGGCAGATAGATAGATAGATAGATAGATAAATAGACAGACAGATGGACGGACGGACGGACAGACAGGCAGGCAGGCAGATTGGTAGGTAGATAGATAGATATCTATCTGCTGAACGATTTTATTATCTATCTATCTACTTGATATTAACTAGAATTATATTCATTTAAAATAGTTTGCTGGCAATGGAATTCAAAGGATAACAGTGGAATTTGCAATAAACTTAAATTAAAAATTTATGAAAGCTTCATTTATAATAGCAAGCCATAACCAGTATAGTTGTTGATCAATAATTATATTTTATAATATCTATTTCAGCATTTCTATTTCACGTCTTAACTCTTTTTAACAAATAACAAAAGTTAAAAAAATTAAATTAACATCCTAAACTTAGTAAATGACGAATAATCACCTGCTATGTCAAATGATTTTGATCAAAATATATGAGTAAGAGATAAAAAGTATTTCTATTAGAATTTCGAAGATTTTAAAGTATAAAAAGACATAGACACAACTACAAAATCCTTACTTAAATAATGTTAAACTTTTGTCCTATTAAATACTACTTCTATATATTGATTTTAACAATGGAAATTCATTAACATACGTTTAAATGTGTCCTATATAGATTTTGTGGACCTTTGTCTACTGTTGCTGTGAAGGGTTCATCAGGTAAAAAATGTAAATTCGTCGAGGTGAGAAACTATAGCGAAGGTATCTATGAAATGAAAACACGATATGAAAAGCGAGTCCTGAGAAGCGAGCACAAATTTCTTCTTAGTCTTGATTCAACATTTGTTTTCCTAAGTGGGCCCCCTGGCTCCGGAAAGACCCTTGTTCTTCTTCTGAAAGCGTGTCAGTGGATCACTCAGGGTGACGTCATAATAGTGGTACGTGGACCAGGAAACAATCCAGGCCATCTTGTCTCGCGTGAGCTGCACCTACACATTCAACATCTCTCACGATCCGCGAGCAACGTGTATCTGGAGACTGTCGACGCGTTCACAGATCCGCGGGACTTCGTGGACGAGATGATAGCAAAGTATCACAGACCAAATTCAAAGATCCGCTTTCTGATTGATGAGATATGGATTGTCAAGCCGAATGAAAAGCTGATGCCTCTACTGCATAAAATAAATAAATCTTTGGAGAAAGCTGCTGTACGCCTAGCGGAATTGCTACAGTCTCGTGACTCTAGTGAGTCAGCGATACAGCTCGATACTATTGCGAGCGGCTTTGATAAAGTGATGACGTCAATCACAAGCCTCCTAGAATGCGTACAGTCCCTCAGTGCTGTTCCTTTGCCGGCGCACTGGAAATCCACTGACGTCACTAACAAGTTTGTGGATATGAAAATGCATCTTGTCAGTCTCCAGACGAGAGTGAAGCAATCTGACGGTAAACTCTTTGATGTCACCAATGGTAAGTACGTATTAAAGAAGGTAAATCATTTTTGCTACGTTAATTGTTATTAAGTTTATAGTTTAGTAAATATATCTCAGTCATTTCATTACGATGATACAAAAATAGTTATGGTAAATTGGAATAAAATAGTAACAAGTAAAGCGAATGCAGATGTATTCGTAATTTAATAATTGAAATACAAATGTGCAATACAGATAGATAGATAGATAGATAGATAGATAGATAGATAGATAGATAGATAGATAGATAGATAGATAGATAGATAGATAGATAGATAGATAGATAGATAGATAGATAGACATATTTCCACTTTTAAAGCATTGGAAAAACGACAAAGGATTTTTTTTTAATTCAAAGCTCCTTACAATTGTCTTAGAGATAATTGAAGACAGTAGACCTGTTTTACCTTATCAGTTCGTCGATGCCTGTAAAGCTTATTTTCCCGACAGTTAATTCTTTGAATTTTAATTCACGTACTAATTCTAAGACAAAGTAAAAATATTTCTTATTGCATTTGAGCTATTTCTCAGATATTTTATTGGAATAGATGTGCAAATAATGATAAATTTTATTTCATCGTAAAGAAAACAGTCACTAAGTAATACAGCTGAGAGGAAAATTAAACAGAATATATGCGAATATGCAGTTTTGCATTCAACAGTTAAATACTTAGTTACTTTAAACAAAGAGCATATGTACTGAAACATCTCTGTTTTACTTAGCAAATTTAATTTTATATATATATCTGTAATTTTAAAATGCATGTCTGAAAACTAAAAATGTTCCAGGTTTATTGTGTATATCTGCTATACTTTCTCTTCAGAATCATATAGAAGACTTCTGAAGGTTTCTAATCTACTACAAAGAACCCACTTCTTCGTGGATGTTGTGTTCTCATGGCTGGCCTCCCCTGTCTTGTACGACATTACCCAGGTTGCTCAGCGAAAGCAAGATGTCAGCCTATGGTGCACGGGAGGCTGGTCGTACAGATGCCCAACTGATTACCAGTACCAGGAGCTCAAAACAAGTATCAGGTTTGTTTTAGTGCGCTTCTGAGCGACATAACACTAAAACCATATATTTGTTGTTCTGTGTTTTCATTTAAAATTTGTAACAATAATGCCAATGACCAAATTAATGAATTTTTTTCAATAGCAGACGAACTGAGTAAATGTATCTATTACTACTTAAACCTATCAATGTTTAAGTATGCAGCATTTTTGAAAAGTTAAATAAATGACACTAAAAAGCGAATCACGACACAACTAAGGTACTACACGTACATGATATGCAAAGCACAAATTTCTTCATTTGGTTTTGATAATCTGTTGCGCAGATGTCCTCCTCACGTACAAAGATTGTTGGAGCAGACAGAGCAATACGCAAACCGACAGAACCGTAGAGAAAATATATACGTGACACATAGTACCAACATTAACCCTTCACTACCAGTGGAAGGGGAGCTAATTCACATTCTGGATCACGGAGCACACGTGGAAACAAATGGAAAACTGGGAGAGATCAGAAACTGTGAGAGGTGTGCTGAAAACCTGGCAAAGCTTCTTCTGGACGTCATCCGTGTGGGTACGTGACTATAGCATATTGTTACGTGACTTGGTGTGTCTTTAACATATTGAAACGTGCCTTGGTGTGTCTTTAGTTTATTGACATGTGACTTGGTGTCTTTGGCTCATTGATACGTGACTTGGTGTGCCTTTAACTTATGGTACGGGACTCATTGTGTGTTTAGTTTATTGGTACGTGACTTGGTGTGTTTCTAGCGTGTTGGTACATGACTTAATGTGTCTTTAGCTTAATGGTATGTGACTTGATGTGTCTTTAGCACGTTGATTCTGAGTCTAGTGTATCTTCATCTTATTGATACGTGACTTGGTGTGTCTGTAGTGCGCTGGCATTAACCTGATCTGTCTTTATAATGTTCGAACGTGGCTTTGTGATTATATCAGGTGGTATAAGTCATGGTGTGCCTGTAGCATACTCGTAATTGATATCGGATGTCTTCATTGGTTGGTTCGTGACCTGGTGTGTGTGTTTTAGCACGTCGGTACGATAATTAGTGTGAGTTAATCATGTTGTTATCTGACTTTAGCACAATGGTACGTACCTTGGAGTCTTTCGCCCATTGATTTCATTATTGATTATTGGGTGTCTTGAATACGTTGGTACGTGACTTGACGTATATTAGGCACAAGGGTAAAGGAAGTGTCAGTCATTAGCAAGCGTTTTAAATATATCTGTGTACCTTTAATTTGTTCGTATATGATTTGGTGTCTTTAACACATTGATAAGTGATATGATGTAATTTAGTACGGTTTTTTTTGTTGGTAAGTTAGCTGGTATTCCCTAGCACACTGTTAAGTGCTGTGGATTGTTAGTGGCACGTTGATAATTGATTTATTGTCTTTAGCATGTAGATAGGTTATGTGTAGTTTTTTCATGATGCAATGGTAAGTGATTTATATTTATCTTTAGCACGCTAGTAAGTGATTGTTGTTAGCACGTTGGTAAGTGAGTTAGTTGTCATTAGCACATCTATAAGTGATTTAGTGTCGTTAGCACGCTAGTAAGTGATTTAGTGTCATTAGCACGCTACTGATTTAGTGTCTTTAGCATATTGGTAACTAATGTTGAGTGACGGAGACATTTTCCTAATTTGATAACAGTTTAGCAATGCCATGATTATTCATAGTGCCTGTTGAATTTGTTATTTTTCATACACAGGAAACGGGGTGACAAGACTTCAGTTTCGGGATGTCTTAATAATGGATCGTGCGCTTCTACCTATGACGTCATCCACCATCTTCCTACGCAAGATGCAGGCGTTAGGTATCCCTTGCCGCACAATACTCAACGGCAGCAACGACAAGGACCCGGATGGGGATTTTGACGTGGTCATAGTTACAAATACCTACAATGGACATGGTTTGGAGAAAGGTGTCGTGGTTTTCGTGCCCGACGTAGGTCGCTGCCAGCGCTCTGGTTGCCAGACAAATGATGCCAGTGCCAGTGGTGCCAAGCATTCTGACAGTCCTGTTAAGCATTCCGACAATGTTGAGGTCGGTGCTGGAATCTCGTCAACGAATCGTTCGCGGTCGGATGGCTGTCGCCTCCATAAAGAATCATCAAAATACTCTGTTGCGAGCACTTCTGATTTCATGCACGAACCATGGTTTCTAAATTTAGGGGTATATAATAAAAGAGGTCTGTGGTTTGCGGCATCGCGATGTGTTGCTGAGATAATAATTTTTCATGTCTAGTCATCATGTGTCTATGCGTATAGGGATGCTGGTTTCCTTAATTACTGACACTGATGAAAATAGTTTCTAAAGTTTAGACTTTAAAACAGCATACCAGGTATGGAGGCAAATTGCAAACTTAGTAGGATTGACGTCTGGCTAAGAATAAGGATTTGCAACTGTGTGATCTGTGCTGTCCTATGCGAGTGGGCTAGGTCAGGCAGACAAATATCGACACTTGTGGGTTTGGATTTTCAGAGTTTGTTTTGGGGTCTTGAGTGTGAGTTTGTGACTCGTAGGTCCGGGTATGTGGGCTTCGAGTGTGTGTCCCGTGGCGACGGTACACTTGTCGGCTCTTCCCCGCGGTTAAAATACCATTTTGGCATGTTGATATGGTACAATTTGGCATGTTGATATGGTACACTTTGGCATGTTGATATGGTACACTTTGGCATGTTGATATGGTACATTTTCGCATGTTGATATAGTACAATTTGGCATGTTGATATGGTACAATTTGGCATGTTGATATGGTACAATTTGGCATGTTGATATGGTACAATTTGGCATGTTGATATAGTACAATTTGGCGTGTTGATATAGTACAATTTGGCATGTTGATATAGTACAATTTGGCCTGTTGATATGGTACACTTTCCCTTATTTCTTATCCCGATGACGCATTTGTTGACGCCCTTTCTTTATATATGCGGTTCTCTCCATTTCGTCCAGGTGGTTCTTCTTGGACCACTATAGAGATAGAACCTGTTGTTCTGGTTCTAAGGATCTGATAGCTATGACAGTCATTAAATAAGAGAAATAATTTAATAAAATTAAATAATGAATTAAAAAATTGATAAAACACAAGCCACAAATAACAGAACAAAAAGGTAAATCTAATATTCTCCTGCAAAATCAAGTGTAAACGAACAGCATAAAAAATGTAATACATTCAAAGATCATTCAATATTACAATCAAGCAAACAAAAAAATTCTTAGTAGTAAGCTAATCCTTTAGTTAATAATATTTAAAATAAAGGTACATATGGCGGAGTAAATGTACCTATCCCTATTTTTAAACTTAATTGTTAAATAAACTGTTAAATTGTCGAAGGGATCCGACCTAGGGCACCCCTTATGATGGTATTTTTGTAACTGTCAGAGTTGGAGTAAACAACTCGAGTTGAAAATTTGCTAGAAATTGTTGATGTAATGCAAACCAGTTACAACTAGATGAGTACCTTTTATTATCCAATGGTTAAGATTTACGAGAATGAGACCAGCCAATGGCCTGAGATCAAAATGTTTACCTGCTGTAGAAAATTCTATTGTCTAATCACCTGAATTTGGTGTTGCAAGAAGTACAGTCTTGAAAGGTAGATGTTAGCATAATGGTGAGTTAACTGACTGGTTGAGAGAGAATAGATATAGAAATATTTCATGCATTTTTGCTGTTGATATCTTATACTTGCATGTTATTTAGAGACGTATTATGTAAGTAGACTATTATTATATGTACAAATATTTGAACTAAGATGCTTGTATATAGTACTCTTAACACTTGACATTTTCCCTAGTGAATCTGTTCATAAATATTATGTTGTATGTATTTTGCTGTGTGCGTGTATCAGGCTAATAAATACTGTTGCAGGAAACTTTACGTTGAGACTTGAATTTAAGAGAGAATGGAGTTAAAGATGTATAAACTGGAAACTTAGCAATTTGTTCCCTGATAATATTTTACAGGGAATAAGCAGCCTTTCTTTATGTGTAGGATTTGAACCTCCTGGTTTACTGATTGTAAACTGCTATGACAGACCATTGTACAGGCAGGGGAGCATTGTGTAAGTGTGGAGAATACACTATACTCTATTGATGTATGGTGGCACAGTATGCTGACTTCATCGAGAAATTTCTGATATAAGAAAGTTACTAGAAATTGCTAAAATTACTGTTCTGCTTGAGGGAGTAAACACGGTGAAGGTGCCCAAATTAACTTCTAGAGAATAGCAGTGAATTAGAGTCCCACAAACGTGCAAGAGAAACATGTGGAACTGACGTAATAAGGGTGGACAATAAATATGTGTCTTTGTTACAAAAGTGAATGAAAGACTGAGACAGTGCAAAAATCAGGTTATATAGAAACTATTATCATTTTAATAAATCCATGTCTGTTCTCTGATAAGAACTATTCTGTGGTTTGTATTGAATTGTTGAATTGTATTCTTTGGATATAAGTTTTTGTAATATAAAATTTATTTGAACATGGTTACAATGAAAATATACTAGTGTCATGCATCTGTTGTAAGCATATTTCATTGTTGATTTAATAAATGTATTGCTAAATTTATTGACATGCTTACACATATTGATAATCTTATGTTAGAGAAGAAAGTGGGTGGATGGGAGCTCGCTAAATATAGATGAAAGATGGATTTATCTTCTCCTTTAGTAAGACGTTTTCCACCTATGGAAATATTGTGTGACGGTAAATGTTTGTCTAAATATTTTGGAAGAGAGAAAATGTTTACAGCGCCCGCATATCCCCTATGTGAGAGAGATGAGTGGGGCGTCTTCTGGAGGATTATTAATAAAATAAATTAAAATTTTCATCACTTGTAATTGGTTTTATTACTTAATTAATTAATAATAATGATAATCAATAACTAGCTGGCGTTGGCATCACAGTACATATTATAAATATGCATGAGGCACACATGGGTGCTGGGACATAGGATGAAACAGACGATATAGTTACAGACAAAACACGACTGCTGATCCTCAGTTCTCCCCACCTAACCTCGTACCAGCACAACAAACAAGATTTCATCGCTTAAAACCACTCTATTACGAGCACGGCTGAACCACAGTTACTTGAAAACAAAGCGAACCACAATATCACCTGATACCAAAAGTCAGGAATTTTTGCACTAACCCAATTCTTAAGTTTAACTCTACACTGCCATATAATTTCCAAGGGAACCACAATATCACCTGATACCAAAAGTCAGGAATTTTTGCACTAACCCAACTCTTACATTTAACTCTTCACTGCCATGTCATTTCCAAGGGAGGTAGTTAAAACAAACAAAAGTTTACTACAGGACAAGCAAAAAACATCAGCTTTATTAAATGCCTTCAACCCACATATTGCAAAATGTTACAAAACATAGTTTAAAGTTTTAGAAAATATACAAATATTGCAAAATATTACAAAACATGGTTTACAGTTTTAGAAAATATGCAAATATTGCAAAATGTTATATTCTCTGTTGATCGTTATAAATGTTGACAATGCTAACTTAATAATTCTATTAGGAAAATATAGAAGTGGAATAATTTTGTCACATACTCCCCCCCCCCCCCATTTAAAGAAGTCCGTTACCTTTGATCATATCTTTCTTTCCTGACAAAGTTAATTAAATCTGCACAGAACAATATCTAGGTGCAATTTGACATAAACAAAACAAAGTGTCTATGCCATGCAGCTGAACTGAACAACAACAGATCAATATACATTGAAAGGATAATCCAACAGTGCATAATTTGTCACCAGTAGAAAATGGAGCAATCTGTTCTTATTTTGAAATTCCACTTTTTTTCCCCTAACTGTTTCAATGGCTGCTTCCCGTACGTGCATCTATGCTCTTTGCTTAATAATAATTAATAAATTAGTAGTAGTAGTTTCAGTGTGGTTTAACGAATCTCAAACCATTGAGTACATTGCTGTTTCATGGTCCTTGACCTATATTATTTCATTGGTTATTATGCAAGAGGAAGTTCGCTGTGTGAGATCTCACGGGAGTGCTAAGTTGTGTACTGACATTGAACAGAACGGAATACTTTTGTGATGCACTGCATGTACAAGTCGGTGATAGTGATAACGCCTGTCAATGCCGTTATCAGGTGATGTGCATTTTACCTTTGTTATAAAAAAATTAATTAACTGATATAATGTAATCTAAACATTCCTCAGTGAACATAAGCAGTTGCAGACTCAAGTGGAGAAGGACAAAGTGCATTCTATTTTTAAATTGTACAGCCTTCAGTCCAATCATGTTAATTGTCACAGGGTGGAGCAAGAATTATTGTGAGAGGTATGTTAAATATAATTTTCGTGCTTATATTTTTCTTAACATTTTCAATTGGTACATGTTTGCGATTAAACGCATTCTTGCATGTATATTGCGAATTTATTTCGTGGAAAAGTGAAATGCGGGTTGACAGCAAATGGAAAAATATTGTAACTGAAAGTAGTAAGCGTCCGATAAGTACAGACAAATTTAGATATAATCAAGGGAAAGAACCCTGATAAACGAATATTCACGTAAATTAAAACTAAGGTTTTACGCTATTTTCATATCTGTAAAAATGTATTTTCCACATTTACTGCAACAGGAATTACGCTAGATGATGTAGTCACACTACCACATTCGAACACATTGCCATACAGGAGAAAACCACATTCAGACACAAATAGCCATACAGGAGAAAACCACATTCAGACACAAATAGCCATACAGGAGAAAACCACATTCAGACACAAATAGCCATACAGGAGAAAACCACATTCAGACACAAATAGCCATACAGGAGAAAAACACTATTTAGGACACAATAAACATTTGTTTTTTATTTCTATGTGAAGTGTTTTCTAAAATTTACATTTATCCTGCTGATAGGTCCCTTTTCACATGTTAATCATGAATTATAACCCATAGCTGGCTGGCTGGACGCTGGGGAGAATGGACGGGTAGCGAAAGAGAAGAAGACGAAAGTGAGAAGGAATGAGATAGGTTAATTTTATCTTTGATTTTCTACTCTGGGAATAAAAGAGCGTATTCTCTGATTATATTTACATCGTTTTCTTTGAGAATATAGATGGTGATGGTGAATAATGTACCTACAGAAAACTAGATTTTAAAGATAGTTGATTCATAGTCGAATGGTGAATAATGTACCTACTGAATACTAGATTGATTCATAGTCGAATAGTAAGACAATAGTAAAACGCATTGATTGGAAACTCATTATTATAATCTACGTTGAGTCCATCCTAGAGGCAAGACTATAAATAGATTCAGTCAGATCAGTTCGGGCAAGCACACAACAGGCGTAGGCCTTATGCTCTAACAAGTTCAAGGCAATACTTTGTTACTAGATGTCAAATACTGCTGTTACTGCTGTATCACGCTGTCATGACGCTTCCCAAGACACTTCCGCTGAGGGATTGTTTAGTGTGGGCGTCGTCAGTTTCAGGTATTTGTCCTTTTCAAATGTAATTTTACCGAAAATGATTGGTCAGAATGTATTGACCTTAAAGACCTTCATATCAGACAAAAATCTGTATCATATCGATCAGACTAATGAAATAATTAAACTGTGCCATATAACTTACACAGACGAAATCAATAAAACAAGTTATAGAACTATTTACTGAAGATAATCATGACAGTTCATTAGCGTGATACAATTCGATGTCAGTAGTGGTTACGTTTAGAAAAGCAAAATTATGCGTGCATTCAGGAAAAGGAAATCTGTCTATGTACCTAACTAGCTAGTTAGACAAACAGACGGGCGGACGGATAGATAGATAGATAGAGAGAGATAGAGAGAGAGAGAGAGAGAGAGAGAGAGAGTGAGATAGATAGATAGATAGATAGATAGATAGATAGATAGATAGATAGATAGATAGATAGATAGATAGATAGATAGATAGATAGATAGATAGATAGATAGATAGATAGATAGATAGATAGATAGATAGATAGATAGATAGATAGATAGATAGAGTGCAGGACAAAACCTTGCAAATAAATGGGTTTTCATAGGAAGAGCTAAAAGATTAATTTCCGTTTCTAAAGGAGAACGTTTCACTATTTATCCATTCTCTAATTCTAAAATTTGGCAGGTATGACTTTAGAGTGAAAGGAGTCTTGTATTCCGAATTATATAATTAATGAATTTAAAACATATACGTGTATGTTCATGTATGTGCTCATGTATGTGTGTGTATGTGTTCATGTATGTGTGTGCATGATAAGAGTATTACGTGTATGTGAGAGAGTGTGCCTGGGTCAACGGTCTGTTTAACAACATATTGATAGCCTGGTTGTTGTTTTCTTAAGAACGAAGCAAAAATATCTTAGAAAAGGAAATTTATAACTAGTATGTCATATACTATAAATAACTTTCCTCTGTCAAAACATCTTTCTCTAAATAATGGACAAGTTAGTTGCCATCTGTGTGTGGTTTACCCATGTTTAATGCATTTAATTTCTCAAACTGATCAAGAGATATTGTGTATCTTAGATTTCTAAACAATATTTTTTTCTTAAGCTAAATGTGTATAGTAATTTTATAACCTTAGAAAATAACAATCGAAATGCGTATAGTGACTTAATAAAATAACAATCGAAATGTGTATAGTGACTTGATAACTTTAAAAAATAACAATCGAAATGCGTATAGTGACTTAATAACTTTAGAAAATAAAAATCGAAATGCGTATAGTGACTTAATAACTTTAGAAAATAACAAACACAAACAAATATGCACATAGATGCAGTCACACACACAAAAATTAATTACAATGTTAGGGCTAAATTTTAATTCTTCACATTTTTATTCCTCTCCACAACTTTTGCACCACATTTCCCTCAAATGTTGGAACACACACACACACACACACACACACACACACACACACACACACACACACACACACACACACACACACACACACATACACACACACACACACACACACACACACACACACACACACCAAGCATGAAACTGTTCAGGAAAGGATGTGTTCGTAGTCAGTGAATAATAAAGATAAAAAGAAATGATAATTAGAGTACACAGTGACAAGACATTACACTAACGGAGATTACAACATTTGAAGGAAGGAGATTTTATCACTGACACTTGATATCATCATGTGATGTGCTGCGTAGGATTTCAACGTTTACCTTTCGTCACTGGTTGTATCAACAAGTGAAAAAAATCACTACACTACATTGGCTGCCTTCCGCAAGAGTTTTCTCGCTACTAACATTGCAAGTATTTTTGTTAAAAGTTAATATATTAATAATAATGTTAACAGTTTTGGTCTGGTATTTATGAGATAATCTAATAAGTATGCATCTTCATATACTAGTTATCAAGAATGCAATTTCCATGAATATTTTCTTTCTGACAGTGGAGCAAATCAAGACTGAATTCCCTCAATCCTTGCAACTGGTTGTGGAGGCGTAGTAGTAGCAGTAGTAATGATAACTTATTTTGCTCCACAGGAATTGCGTGAAAACTTTTCATCTTCTTGTTGTTCTGGGTGTTTGGAGGATTCCTTTGAAGCATTGCTCTCGTCTCTTGTATTCAGAGAGGTAGTAGAATGCTCTGCTGCTGCGTTTGGTTCTTGTTTTTCTTTGTGTGCACGGTGCTACAACTGTTGTATGTCCTCTTCTCCCCCCCCCTCTCTCTCTCGTTTTCTTTTTTTTTTTTTTTGGTTGTGGAAGCGGCTTAGCAGTTTATAATATACGAAATAACTGTCCTATCCATCAAACAGGCTTAGGCCATAGGCCTCTTTATTAATTGTATGGAGAGCTCTATTCGTTGCTAGGTTATTAACTGGCCCTTCGTTCAACCGGTCTAATGCGCTACATATTATCCAACAAGGAAAAAAATTATTTCAACAAAAGAAATGAATACCGAAATTTATAAAGAGAACGAATGAAACGTTTTAAAAACAAACAAAAACCCCATAAGCTATAATATAATTTTTATGTTTGATTCTACTTGACTGTAATCGTCTTTACAAATCTGTTCAGTCTTGAATGCATTACATGCATCCCAAAACAATGACAAAAATTAATAGGAAATTCCCGAAACACTAAAGTTGTTGTTTTCTGCTCTACAGCGTACACTATATATCTAGTCATGAACATCACCTAATGTGGTCTAGGACTCTAGGTAACGTAATATCAGCAACATTGTTTTAGGATTGAAGGACTGCAATCATTAGGCGTGGTATAGCAATAGCTTGTCCTTCAGTATATGTGGCGTTTGTGATTGTGCTCTACCTTGGTAATTTTCTTTATTAGTTTATTTGTGATTGTGGTCTGCCTTGGTAATTTACTTTATTAGTTTATTTGTGATTGTGGTCTGCCTTGGTAATTTACTTTATTATTTTATTTGTGATTGTGGTCTGCCTTGGTAATTTACTTTATTATTTTATTTGTGATTGTGGTCTGCCTTGGTAATTTACTTTATTAGTTTATTTGTGATTGTGGTCTGCCTTGGTAATTTACTTTATTAGTTTATTTGTGTGTGTGTGTGTGTGTGTGTGTGTGTGTGTGTGTGTGTGTGTGTGTGTGTGTGTGTGTGTTCTGCCTTGGCAAATTACTTTGGTAGTTTGTGTGGTGGAGTAAATTTGCCTATCCTTATTTCTAGACTTAATTATTAAATAAATTGTTAAATTGCCAAAGTGACCCGACCTTGTATCTCCTTGTGTAAGTGTCTGAGTTGGAGTAAACACTTGAATTGTAAATATGCTAGAAATTGCTGATGTAATATTAGCCATCCCAAATGGATGAGTAGTCTTTATTATCCGAAGATTATGATTTCCGAGAACGAGACCATCTAAAGGACTGAGATTAAAAAGTTTACCTGCTTTAAAGAATTCTATTGTCTGATCACTTGAATTAGTTGTGGTAAGAAGTCCGGTCATGAAAGGCAGCCTTTAGCTTAATGGTGGGTTAGCTGACTGGTTAAGAGTGGATGGACTTTATGCATTTTTTGCTATTGATATGTTATACTTGCATTGTACGTCGAAATGTATTATATTAGTTGACTTTTGTTTCTACAAATGTTTGAACTATGATGCTTATATGTAGTGTGCTAACACTTGGCATCGTTCTACAGAGATGAGCAAACTTTCCAGTGCAAGGGCCGTATACGTAAATGTACACCTTTTTGCGGGCCGCATAGTTCATTTAGTAATTTAATTAATATTTGAAATAGCTAAAACAAGATTTTTCTAAATAAAATCACAATTAATTTTCAGTTGTTAATATTTGAAAACTTAAACTTGCTCACATTCACTGACCAGTTTGTCAAAATTTGGTGACAAAGTTACTCGTGCTGATTTTTAAAACTGAGTGAAGATTTGAATCTGTGAGAGGCGATCTGTTCTTTGACTTGTTGACTTTCATAGTAGAAAAAGTTTACACTTGAGAAATTTAAATAGCGTGAACATAGGACTTGTTCTTAGGCCGAATTGAAAACCCTTGGCAGCCGCATGAAAGCCTTCTTCCCTGATTATATTTTACTGGGACAAGCAGACTTTCGTTGTGTGATATGAATCTTCTGGTTTATTGATTTTAAACTGATATGACTGGGGCAGATGTAGGAATCATCTGCCGTAGTGTGTGATGTATGGTGGCAAAGTGTGCTGACTACACCGAACGATTTCTAGTACATATAAGTTCACTAGAAATCGCTACAATTGCTGTTCTGCTTGAAGGAACTGGTGCAATAAATGAAAGGTGCTCAGACTGGCTTCGAGGGAACAAGTAGCGAATCTGTTTTCAATGTGAGAAGATTAACACTTGGAAGTTGAATTGAACTAACTTGTGGTAGTTTTACAAAAGTGTGCAAAGACTAATGAGACAGCTGCCTAATTCAGTTTATGTAAAATTATTTTATCGTTCATCTCTAATAATTCCATTTCTGTTATCTGATGAGAACTATCATGTGATTTGTATTGGCACTAATGTTGAACTTATTTTAGGATATAAAAATGTGAAATATAGAAATTATACTAAAGTAGTTATGTGGAAATATTGATATCAAGTAATCTTTGTATATTTGATTGTTGATTTAATACATTTACTGTAAAATTTATTGACCTTCTTACACATATTGATAACCAAAAGTCTTTTAATCTATATTTAGTGAGCCCCCATCCACCCACTGTCTTTCTAAAATATGTTATCAGTATGTGTAAGAAGGTCAATAAGTTTTTGTTAATTGCTTCTTTATCTCTTATAATGCTAGTGTAGCCGGCTTCTTTTCATTTCTTTGTATTGAAATGTAATAATAACGTAAATATACCGCCTTATTCTTTCTTCTTGTCTATTTGTATCTTTTGTCTATTACTGAGTGTGGGGGCCAAGAGTCTAAATGGCCTGCAGAGTTTCCCCAGTGTATCAGTGTTAACAGTTAATAATAATGAATATATCCAATATTCCAAACTTTGCATAAACAATGTACAAATACGTCATATACTTAACCACGTTTTTTATTATTATAAGGTCACCCCAAGATATCTCGCAACAGTTAGTACTATCTTCTTATCGCTCAGTCTTAGCTTTCTGTTCAATCTTATCTACCCGGTCAATCATCAAACTTTAGTGCAATATTTCTGAAGTATTTTCATTCTGCCTCAGTCATGTATGTTTGAAGTGTACGTTCTTTTCTGCATAATGAATCTTAACAGTATATTCAAAATGACAATTTTAATCATGCAGAAATAAACACACAATATTGCATTAAAATGCAACCCAGTCCCATATCAGTAAGAAAAGCCTATTTCTTATTGTTAACAATATGATTACTATTTTCTTTAAGACCCATTTTCTCTCGTTTTCTTTCTTTATTTTTATAGGGGTTGGTGGTGAGGTTGGAAGTATATTTTTCTTTAAGGTGGTGGAAGGATCTTTTGTTTCTATTTGTTTTCTTTTAAAATCCAGTCGTTTATTTTCTCGTTGCTGTTGTATTTGCAGTATGTTTCAATTTTAGAGTCACGAAAAGAACACCTGAATTCTTGTGAACCCAAACAACATAATCTATATTCAAGAACACGTCATCCGTACCTGTTTGTATGCAGAGACGCGTGGAGAAGAGCATGGGGGAGAATGTTCTGCACTGAAGACCGTCATCATGGCGAGGGGAGACAAACAAGACCTTCTCCGAGAATGGATAGGCGCCGTTTTGGAATGGTTTCCGGACTTGCATAAGCAGACCTATTTTGTTCCACCAATTCACACAAACACTCAGAATTTAAAGAAGCTTAGTTTAATCAACAACTCGAGCACTGACCCCGAGAACAACAAACACGACCCCGAGGGCAACGTCTTTCAGCGAGTCGCGTGCGATGACGTGTTCGAACAGACAGAAACACGCGAGTCTGACTTCAGAGACGACCGAGCTCAATTGCTGACGATTCGCTATCTGTGGTGGTTGACCCGACACCGGAAAGCAGACGTCATGGTCGTTTTAAGTCGGTATAGCGTCGGTAGCTATATGAACAAAACTCTCACCGGACAAATTCTGTCAACACGAAAACAATCAAAACGTCAAACACCTGAAAGTACTCCTTCCTTTTATTTTCCAGTCCCGAGAGAGAGCGAAGACTCGCTATTACGAAGAGGTGAGTTCGACATTTTGATCATTCACAAAAATTATGGGTTTTTCTTGCTGGAAGTGAAAGCTATAGGAGATAGAGAGACCCATTCTGAAACAGATGATGTTTTAGCTGGAAAAATTTCGAAAGCTGTTTGGCAGTTGGGACGATTAAAACAGACACTTGAGTTTATGATATCGGACAAGAAAGACCTCAGGATTCCGATAACGAAGATTATTGCTGTACCTAACATGAGTCGAGAAAAACTGGAAATAATTTTGAAGAGGACCGGTAATGCAAAATTACGAAAGGTAAATTATTACAATAATGAGAGATTGCATTCATGTCAAGGGTCTCCAGTAATATTTTACAGCCAGTTCGACCACTTATATTTATTTGAAATATTTATTTCACTTTTAAAAACTCATATGTTAAATTTTAACAAAATTATCAAGCTACTGATTAAGGAAATAGCAAACAATAATTTATATAAATAATATACATTTTAGTACATGGATCTTATCAACTCAAATGAAGGAAACATTGCATTTATAAACAAACATGACAATGTTAATAACAGCTGACAACATTAGTTTACACATGCATAATATTTAGAGAATGATTTATATATATATCAGACATCACAGACACGACAGAGGACGACAGACGAATCCCTCTCCCCCACTCCCCCTCCCAAAGCGCGAAGCGGCGGAAGCCGGAAGCGCCCCCACATAACCAACCATATATATCAGATAAATTCAGCAAATCTTCCTCCTCTCTTGTATTCAGAATTAAAGTTTTACAGTAATACCTGAAATGAACTAACGGGTAATATAATAATATTCGATGAAAGTAATCCAATTTAAAGATGAATTATGCAATCGAAGTGAGTGTGTTACATATGAACCAATGCTATAGTGATGCCCATATCCTGGCAGAAATTTAAAGATCGCCAAAAGCTCACCATTTATTTATGCCAAAGTATGTGAATAGTAAAACAGAAAATAGTTTCTCAAGTTGGTTTAACGATTTACAAAAAGAATACACTTTATTCAACAGGACTTTATAGAATGCATGAATGCCGTCTCCCTTGACGACGCTCTGCACAAATGCTTGTGTCATGACGAGGTCAAAGAGTGCTTGTCAAACTTTCATGATGACGGCAATGTGCTAACAGACTGGTTGGCGCGAGTAATAGAAAAGGTTGACCGTTGTTGTCTTGATGACAATGCTTACAATGAACTTATTGCCAGGTACAGTTACAGTTTTAGAATACCGTTCTGTTACTGCTGGTGTTTCTGACCACCTATTGCTGTATAGATTTGTATTCAATCGTATATTTTATTTTTTTAAAACTGAATGCATGTTCATGGTATTTGATATTAACATTTTTCTCCCTGTTGAAAATTTTTTTAAAAATTCATGCGACATGCATTCTTTTTAAATGAATACCTGAAAAATTTCGATTCAATATAATTTGTTTGAGATTGTTTCAATTCACACTTTCCGTATACCATTGCTAATTAATTTTATTTTAATTTATTTTCTATCATGAAATGATCTGGCCACGTTCAACTGCAGTATAAGTATATGTGGCAAGGTTCAGCTAGTGGACTTGATAAGTATAATAAAATTCCACATAATTAGCAGGAAAGTTTGCTTTGACTGTTTATGGTTTTATATTAAAGTGGAGAAGTGAATCAGAAATAAGAAAAAAAAATTAAATCGCGCCATATATAGGCATGACTGTGTAGATGGGATGTATACCTATATCGTTCTATTTATAAACAGATTTTGTGGGCCGTTGTCAACGATCAGTGTCAAGAGGTCACTGGTAAAAAGCGCAAACAATGCAGGCATCGATGTCAAGAAAAGAAGCGACGCTACATACGAAATGAAAACGCAATACAACATGCTGGTTCTCAGAAAAGACCACATCAGCATCCTCGGTTCCAGTCATACACATCTTTTCCTGAGTGGACCCCCGGGCTCTGGGAAAACCCTCATCCTTCTTCTTAAAGCGATTCAGTGGGTCGCACAGGGTGACGTCATAATACTACTACGCGGACCCGGCAACAATCCAGGTCACCTAAGCTCGAAAGTGCTGCTCGCCGAGATTCGAAACAGACTGACGTGTCTCCGGCTACCGACTGACAGAGTGTACCTGGAGACGATAGATGCATTCACCGATTCGCAACAGTTCACGGGTGCGATGATGCAGAAGTATCAAACATCGGGATCAAAGATCCGATTACTGATTGACGAAATATGGGTTGTGAATCTAAATGAAAAGTTGCCGCCTTTAGTTGATGAAATAAACAAGTCACTGCTGACCGCTGCTTCGATTCTCAAAGACCTGCGCCAAGAGGGCGCACCGATAAAGTCATCCAACCATAAGGAATATGATAGGAGGTTGATCGAAGATTTGTTTGCAAGTTTGGAATCTTTCAATTCTGTTCTATCCTCGCGCGGGATAAAGCTAAACGGTGTCCAGAAATTATTCAACGACATAAGTGACCATCTGAAACATATCCAGTCAATTATTACGAACAATTACGTAAGCAACTGTTCGTCTTCTACTTGTAGTGGTAAGTACTACAACTACTTCTGCTACTACGACTACTACAACTACTACTATTATTTATTATTACTACTATTATTACTCTGATTATTAAGGAATTGCAAGTGGAGAACATCAAACAAATAATTTTGCAATTTTCTGCAATCGGTATAAGCACTTGATTTCATCAAATTGTACACGAAGTTGTTGCATTGTTGTTCTCTCGCTGTTGTGGCTTGGTTTTAGATTAGTTGATTTGCATTAGCTTTTATTAAATATACGTCCAGTCGTTCAACAAATCAAATAAAATCTGACTCATGAAGTCGTCTTTGTCTATGAACAAGTGCTAAAAAATAAAATCTGACTCATGAAGTCTTCTATGTCTATGAACAAGTGCTAAAAAATAAAATCTGACTCATGAAGTCTTCTATGTCTGTGAACAAGTGCTAAAATAGAAAACGGGGTAAAGGTAAATTTAATACTACTTTAATTGCACAACAAAGATGTCTAAAGTCACTGTTGGAAGTGTTTAGATTTACTTTACTTTCTCTTGTTTTCACCGCGTAAACTCTAAAGTTATAGGATGGGATAACCACCGAATAATAAGTGTTATCCAAATACATCCCCCAATGTACCCCCACTATAACCCCAGGCTTCATGATCCTAAAGGCGCACATAGAGAGCAACCATAACTAATAATAATACCAAAAGATATTATTATCAATTTACAAAATGAAGATCAAAAAGTATTAATATTTAAATAAAACGTGGCGAGAGATTACTTTTTTCCCGTACCATTATACTTTTTCATTCAGAATCGTCCCCATGTCTCCCGGAAGCAGTGTCCAAAATACTAGGCAACACGAAATTCTACATGAAAACTGTGCTATCGTGGATAGCGTCTTTCGTACTGTATGACGTCACGCAGGTTGTTCTGCAAACGAAGGAAGTGGATCTCTGGTGCACGGGGTTCTGGCCAGACAGGTGTCCAGCAGGCTACAAACACGAGAGACTGACCTCAAGCATCAGGTTTGTTTCAATCGAGAGATCGTAAATGTTTGCAGGCCTCTTGCAACCACACACACACACACACACACACACACACATATATATATGCGCGCACATACGTACGTACTTGCTCACATATTCGCACACATACATACACACACGTATACACACAAACACACATACATACATATACATACTAAAATACACACATACTCGCGCTTGCGGTAAGTTATGGACGCTTGTTAAATGCTTTCGGCCCTCGCAAGGTCGTACACATCACAAAAGATTGCATTTCGCTGACACTAAGTTTTCGCTAGTGACAATTGAAGGGGTCAGTGTACTAAAAGATAAAAATGTTACTTATTTATAAAGTGATTTTTAAAAATTTAAAATACTCTGTAGTATAGACATGTGTTAAGGAATTTAAAAAGTAACTGATTGGTTGTTTGGAATGTATAGTGTAACTATAAATAGTGACCCGTTTTTGCGGGAGAGCGTTTGTCCTGCGGACAGCCAACGAGTTGACACGAAGTGTCGTACCTAATTCATTAAAGCCGCGCAAGCCAAAATATTTGTGGCACTTAAAACTATTGGGTAAACCTTTATTCACTTCTTTGTCTTGTTACTATAGTTGTCTTTGAAATAATATTTGAAGAGAATTGGTTCATCTCAGATAATGACAACGGTGAGTTATCCAAATGAAAATGACTGGAAATATTCTGAAAATTTTGCAATTTAAAAAAAATCATACTACTGCACACGGTTGTTCCTCATCGTAAGAGACAGTCTTCAACAATGTATTCGAACAATTTTGCGCTATGGGGGGGTGGGGAGGGATTTGGGCTTCGATAGTGAGCACACCAATTGCTATGGTCAGGAATCCCAGAATACTAAAGGGAGACAAGTCTGTCTGGAGCAAACCAGACCGGATAACATCTAAAGGTGAAAGAATGTTAGTGTGACCACTAACAAATAGTATCATTTACTACTATTATATTAATGGGATTTAACAGGTTGATAGTACACGCTAATCTAGCACTGATAAAGCAAACAAAACAAGACAGTCTTAAGACATTTAGTCGGTATATTGAAAGAGTAACTTTTCCAGTTACTTAGTATTTACTTAGTATTTGTCGATATTTAGTAGATAGATAGATAGATAGATAAGTAGATAGATAGATTAAAATTTTAAAATCTATATTAAAACCATAACAGTTTTGGTTTTTTTAAAGTACATTTGCAATTGGGATGCAATGATGTATTCTTCTTTGGCCGCCAACTATATTCGTAATAAAAATATAATTATTTTTTAAAACATTTTACATTTTGTCATTAAAACGTGTCATTAACAGTATTGTTTTCTTTAAAGTAGGTGTATGTAACAGAAAATAAGCATGCCTATATTGTGTAATGCTAAATAACTACATTTCGAATCCTTTCTATTTTACACTGTTTCACTTAAAATCGAGTAACTATTTGATGCGTTCATACTTTTTCGCTGTGTCTGTATTGCATATCCCGTACCATATAGATGCCCACCACATGTGCAAAGACTATTGGAGCAGACAGAACAGTTTGCAAACCGACAAAATCAAAAGCACAATACATACGTCACACACAGTGCCAGCATTAATCCGCCACTTCCTGCAGAAGGGGAATTAATTCGTACACTGAATCATGGGAGTCACGTGCAGTCTGATGGCAGGCTGGGAGAGATCCGCGACTGCGCAACGTGCGCTGAGCACCTAGCAGACCTGCTTTTACAAGTTCTCCATGTGGGTACGTGACACGACTTGCATTTTGTTCTCCATGTGGGTGTGTGACTCGAGTTGTCTTTTTTCTCCATGTGGGTGTGTGACTCGAGTTGTCTTTTTTCTCCATGTGGGTACGTGACTAGAGTTGTCTTTAGTTCCCCATGTGGGTATATGACTCATGTTGTCTTTTGTTCTTCATGTAAATACGTGACTCATGTCTTTTGTTTTGTTCCTATTTCGGTAAACAACTAAATGTGTCTTGTTTTTACCTATTTCGGTAAGTATCTAATTGTGTCTTTTGACTTTTTCCTATTTCGGTAAGCAACTAATTTATCTTGTCGGTAAGTATCTAATTGTGTCTTTTGACTTTTTCCTATTTCGGTAAGCTACTAAATGTGTTTTACTGTTTTTTCTAATTTGGTCTTTTGCTTATTCTCCATTTCGGTCAGCAACTAAATTTGTCTTTTTATTATTTTCCACTCTGGTTGATGTGTGTGTGTGTGTGTGTGTGTGTGTGTGTGTGTGTGTGTGTGTGTGCGTCCATGCTTGTGAGTGTGCGTGCGTGCATGTGTGTGAGTGTTTATAACTCTTGTATTCAGCATATTAGTAGCTAGCTAAAAGCGTTTATTTTTACTTTTTTTTGTTGTTGTTGACATATGAATAACGTGATTAACAAACTCTATGTTTTAATGGTGGGTTGTTCACCCTGACCAAAGGTGAACATTTTATAATATTCATTCTGCATGGTGGTAATTAATTTCTGTTAGAAACAGGCACTCTCTTATGCTCCTGCTGTCCTTGTTTAATTTACAAATGTTCTTGTACTATATCTCTTTCACGTTTGCTGGCCCTGACATTTTGGATCCACGCGCACTGCTGTCGTGCCAGTCAAGAGCGGTCGGCCTTCTTTAAAAATAATTACATACTTTTCAATTTGGTTACGTGTGGAGATAATTTTATTTATACGTTTGAGAACAATCACGTCTTCCTAGTTCTATCTAATTTCTCTTATGAGATCTCGCATTTTCTCGGAGCAATTTACATTTTGCTGGGATAATGTGAAGCGACGATACATCATTATTATTATTGTTGTGTCCAGTGTCAGAAACATTGCAGTTGAAAGAAGTTTTTAAACTTTTTTCAAATGATAAATATAAATACGTGTTCCTTTCGTTATATTTATATTTTTTAATTTTACCTAATCTAAAATTAAATAAAGAAATCTTATATGTCAATAATACAAAATCTTTCTTTCTATACATACTGCTATTTTAAAATACACGAAATATTTTCTTTGTATACATATTGGCTAATTTAAACAAAATACTTTCTATAAAAAAGGCTCTATGTTAATATACACAAAATACTTTCTTTTTATAAATATTGGCTAATTTAATATGTAATGACTATATAAATGTTTAACCTGTCAATACGATTGAGATGGAAATTTACTAATCTGCACTTAACTTTTAAAAATGCGCTGATATAATTCTGTTCTATGTAGATGCACCTTTCTAAAGAGATACAATCATGTTATATTCAATAATTAATACGTGCTGTTCTAACATGAAATATAGTATTTATATTCCATACAGGTACACATTTCTAAACAGAAATACCTTTGTATACCTACTGTAAGTAAATAAGGTGCAAACATTATTTTAAAAGTATTTTTAAAATGCTGCAATTCCAGGCAGAGTTGTGATGTAATTTGTGCGATATATTTGAATACGAACTGTTCATAAAAATATAACGAGACACGTTCACTACTTCGTTCATCTCACAAGAAAAGCGTGAGATGAACATCGCAAGCAGTGTGTGTACAAGCTCTACTTCTATACTTTCACTTCCCATCACTAACTTAGCTTGTATAAACACGTGTACATTAAAAGAACATGGGATTCGTTCCCTTAGCCAAGAATCTAAGGAAGATAGTGCTATAAGGGAGGTCAGTGTATTGTACCTTTGTAGCACCACATGTTTCTATGAATATTTATTTTTAAGAATGTGACAGTCAAAATTACTGACAAAATAAATATTTGTTGTAGAAGTTTACAACGTTGAGTTTGATAATAACACGTTTTTATTTATTGTTTGTTTGTGCGTGTGTGTGTGTGTGTGTGTGTGTGTGTGTGTGTGTGTGTGTGTGTGTGTGTGTGTGTGTGTGTGTGTGTGTGTGTGCTTCACTTCATAACTTAGGCCAAGCACGCGGGAGTTGCCTTCACTTCCGGGACGTCTTGATCATGGATCGCGCACTACTGCCAATGACGTCAGACTGCAGTTTTCTGCGAACGTTACAAGCCCGAGGCGTCCCTAGTTTCACGATGCTCAACGACAGCGACGACTTATACTGTGATGTCGACAAGGTCATGGTCACTAACACGTACAACGGACTCGGTCTGAAGAAAGCTGTGGTCGTGTTTGTTCCTGTGGTGCATCATTCTAATTGTGGTGATACCAAAACAGATTCTGATCTTGTCGATGGAATTGTGGCACTGGGGTCTTCGCAGGAAACGGGTGCGCGTGGAAGATCAGCAATATCTAGCACCAGGCACCCGCAGGAACCATGGTTACGGGACTTAGGGAAGTACAACAAAAGAGGCCTCTGGTTTGCAGCTTCGTGCAGTATTGCTGACATCATAATTTTCCATGTGTCTGAAGACACTGATCTCACGTCTAAAGCTGTTGAGTAATGTTCCATGGGTTTGAAGCAACTGATGTCACCTCTAGAGATAATGAGTAATGTTCCATGGGTCTAAAGACACTGATCTCACCTCTAAAGATGTTGAGTAATGTTCCATGGGTTTGAAGCAACTGATGTCACCTAATGAGTAATAATGAGATAATGAGTAATGTTCTATGGGTCTAAAGACACTGATTTTACCTCTAGAAATGCTGAGCAATTTCCATTGTAGCTGAAGATGCTCGTCTCTCTCACCTCTAGAAATGTTGAGTAATGTTCCCTGTGTCTAAAGATGCTGCTCTCTTGCGCCTCCAAAAACTGATTGTAACATATTGGGACGATGGTTTCCACTAGTGATATGCAGGTTTTTAACTCAGTTGTAGTGCTAAATTTAAATCGAGCGACGCTGGATTTACATCTATTGCTAGACTGGTTTGAAACAAATGACACTGTTGTCCATATCATATAAGCCTGGTTTGAATCGAATTAAGTTGGTTTCTCAGTGTCGTGCAAATGATTTCTTCGACCGGTCACCATCCTTGTGTCAACAATCAGAAACGTTTATGTTGTAGATATTAAAGTGTCATAAAACTGAGCACTTATGTAAATGTTGTGTCAACAACCAAAAACGTTTATGTTGTAGATATTAAAGTGTCATAAAACTGAGCACTTATGTAAATGTTGTGTCAACAACCAAAAACGTTTATGTAGATATTAAAATGTCATAAAACTGAGCACTTATGTAAATGTTGTGTCAACAACCAAAAACGTTTATGTTGTAGATATTAAAGTGTCATAAAACTGAGCACTTATGTAAATGTTGTGTCAACAACCAAAAACGTTTATGTTGTAGATATTGAAGTGTCATAAAACTGAGCACTTATGTAAATGTTGTGTCAACAATCAGAAACGTTTATGTTGTAGATATTAAAGTGTCATAAAACTGAGCACTTATGTAAATGTTGTGTCAACAATCAGAAACGTTTATGTTGTAGATATTGAAGTGTCATAAAACTGAGCACTTATGTAAATGTTGTGTCAACAACCAAAAACGTTTATGTTGTAGATATTAAAGTGTCATAAAACTGAGCACTTATGTAAATGTTGTGTCAACAACCAAAAACGTTTATGTTGTAGATATTAAAGTGTCATAAAACTGAGCACTTATGTAAATGTTGTGTCAACAACCAAAAACGTTTATGTTATAGATATTAAAGTGTCATAAAATTGAGCACTTATGTAAATGTTGATAACGTGCTTCTATCAAGGAACAAAATGTCAGTCCAGGCATTACTGACGCAAAGTATCTTAAAGATGTATTAACAGAAGTGTATTAACAGAAGTGTATTAACAAAAGTGTATTAACAGAATTGTATCAATAACTTTTACAAACAAGGGTAACTTTTCTTTACTCGGATCCCGGTGAACACACACACACATAGAACAGATACTGCTTGGCTTACTGTTATCTGTCTGATTATGCAATAATTTGCAGATGAACTTGTTTACATCATTTGGTGGGCGTGTTTGCTTGTTTGTACATGTTATTAAAAATGTTTCTTTAAAAAAATAGTCAAATAGCTGGTATTACACTGTGATTGCAAATGTGTCCTTGTGTTTCTGTACTGAATGAATCAGTCTTTCTAATAATTTAATAAATGCATATTGCCATTGTTTATCATTACTTGTCTCCCTTTGTCATTAACATGACAAGATCATATTGTTTCCTTTGTTATTAACATGACAAGATCATATGTTTCCTTTGTTATTAACATGACAAGATCATATGTTTTCTTTGTTATTAACATGACAAGATCATATGTTTCCTTTGTTATTAACATGAAAAGATCATATGTTTCCTTTGCCTGGTGAGGTTACCAGCAAAAATAAACAAATACATTTTTT
Organism: Sinotaia quadrata; assembly: GCA_028829895.1. Lineage (NCBI taxonomy): Eukaryota > Metazoa > Mollusca > Gastropoda > Architaenioglossa > Viviparidae > Sinotaia > Sinotaia quadrata. The sequence goes on along the minus strand of CM054181.1, from coordinate 17,880,866 downwards.
TAAAATATCAATTTAAAGACCACACACACAATCATAGACAAACTCAATACACACTCACACAAACTCCACACCACGCGTTCACAAATAAACAAACATATAACTCCTTTAACATGAACTTCTTTTTTGGTCTTGTTTTTTGTTAACTGTACAGTGCTCGTGCACAAAGGAAGTGCTCGCTCTGGGTGCATGTGTTCCTGCCATCAGCAGCACTCCTCTGCGTGGCATCAGTGGATTTTCCATTTACTTTAATTGACATGTAAGCGTTCTCCACGCCAATTATTGCCAAGATGGTATTTTATATCAATTTTTTCTTCTCAAAACCGAGTGGAACGATGTAACTGGAATGGGAACTTTGGTCAAGCCGGCGGGGCGCCCTGGATGTGAAACGTGTAGCGTTCCCATGGACAATGTTTGTCACGGATCGGCGGCTATGGTCGGAAATGGGTCGTGACGTCATGACGAGAGAAACACAATTGTGGACTGTGATTTATCTTAAATGTTAGAGATTTGGCTTTATGCAGTTGTTGGCTTTTTTCGGGCTGGTGGTGATGGTGGATCTCTCCCCCCCCCTCTCTTTCTCTTTCTCTCCATCTTTTTACTTGCACTTGAATTTAAAGATTATAAAATGGAAACAGGTTTCTGACTTGTGACAGCAACTAATTCAGGGAAGTTATTCTATTGATTAGTTCGTACAATAAAAATTGCGTTAGTCAGGTTGGATGCTGTCAAAGTTCACTGTTGTAAATGTTACTTTCTGAACGTGTTACAAATCAATGTGCAAATTGTCGATATTAACATCAAATCAAATTACCATTGCTCTATGCAACGTACGGTAAGCCTTCATGTGATTTAATATCGCCTTTTACTGCGGAATTATTTAATTTAAAGTCACGTGACTATATCAATATTACTAGCTTATGGCTTCACCCATTCTCTAAATCAGCAATGCCTACCCTCTCACCCTCCGAAGCATTTGAATGGTCTCGTATCACATTTTATTCAAATAACTGCTCGCTTCCATGCATGCCCCCCAGGAGCGAGGCACAAGAGTTTTTACACGAACTATTTGACGTCGCGTTCCCAGTCCCCGCGGAGTGAGTGCAGCGGCAGAACACGCTAAGGGAGTATCGCCTAACTACGCGTGGAGCCATCATGTCCGCCTCCCGCCTGTTCGAGACTGAATGTCGTATTCAATGGCGCGTTAAGAGGCCTGTAATGGCCTTCAGAAAGTAACTACGTCAGGAGAAAACTCTGTACGCCTCGCGTACTTTACAAGAAAATATTACATTTTGTCATAAATACGATTGGCATAAAAATCATGGAGTGAGCCGCACCAGACGCTAATCTTTGGCCAATTCCGAAAGAAATTTCTTCATTCCATTTCGTTCAAGCAGTTGGTCATTATTTTCGCACAACGAATCGCCTATTTTATGCGGCGCCAATATGAGTGAGTGTAAGTGTGTGTGTTGACGTACGCACCTGTGGCAGTTTTATTAGAGACTATTTTCACGATAATAACTATTTTCGATAAGACGATAAGACTATTTTCGCAATACAGTTTTATAAAACTTTAAAAAATCATGGAGTGATATGGGTGGGTGAATGTTACATACCTTTTTAACGTGTAAATTACTCAAGCCAATAAGATCGCTTTACAATACAGTTACGTACGTGTAAATTACTTGAGCCAATAAGATCGCTTTACAATACAGTTATGTACGTGTAAATTACTCCAGCCAATGAAATCGCTTTACAATACAGTTATGTACGTGTAAATTACGTGAGCCAATAAGATCGCTTTACAACACAGTTATGTACTTGTAAATTACTCAAGCCAATAAGATCGCTTTACAATACAATTATATACGTGTTTGAATGATTTTTCTTTCTTACTTGCGAGAAGCAACTGACAGTATGTGATTGGATTTCGAGGTAATGATTGCATTGGATGGCATGATCTGTTCTTTGTTTGTATTAATTTTGTACCTTTATTGCGTCCTAGTGTGTTGTGTGTAAATGTTTGTGAGTTTGATGTGTGTGTGAATTTGTGTGTATAGGTGTTTGTGTGTTTGTGATGTTTGTGTGAATTTGTGTGTAGGTGATTGTGTGTTTGTGATGTTTGTGTGAATTTGTGTGTGTAGGTGATTGTGTTGTTTGTGATGTTTGTGTGAATTTGTGTGTGTAGGTGTTTGTGTGTTTGTGATGTTTGTGTGTTTGTGATGTTTGTGTGTGTAGGTGTTTGTGTGTTTGTGATGTTTGTGTGAATTTGTGTGTGTAGGTGATATGAGTGCCCGAGCTGTATTTTTCTGAGGAAACGAAAGAGACAAAGAAGGGAAAAGTGTGGAAATAACAGAAAGGAGAATAAAGAGGACGCGGAGAGAGAAAGCAGGGACAAAAGAAAAGGAAAATAGAGAGAAAAGACAGAGATGTCAAAGAGAGCGATGATAGAAAACAGGAGATGTAAAGGAAAGGACAGAAGAAGAAAGAGAATACAGAAAAGGGAAAAGAATTTGAGTGGAAACAATGAGGCTAAAGACAATATAGAGAGAGGAAGAAAGAATAAGAAGAAAGAGGAGAGTAAAAGGTAAATTGAAGAGATAAAGAAAATAAAAATAAAACCCAGGTAAGTAGACAATTTAAATGGGGAACGCTTCCGGTTTATGCCAATTTCACGTGAGGGTAACGATAGATAGAAAGACGAACGAGAAGACAAAAGAAAAGAAAAAAGATATGAAGAAGAAAGAGATAAAGAGAAGTGGGAGAAGAACTAAAAATAAAGTGGGGAAAGAAGAGGAGAAAGGACAAATAAGAGAATGAAAGAAGAAATGAGAAAGAGAAGAAACAATGCAGGAAAGGGGAGAGGAGAGACAAAGAGAAATGGAGGCGATGGGAAGATCGTACCGGAAAGGTACACGCAAGCATAACATCCAGGAAGAAAATAAAAATAAAATTACAATGTCTGTCTGGTAAAGTGTTCGGCGGGGGGTGGGGGTGGCAAGTTTATCGACCTCACTATGTCAATCTATCGAGTTTCTATGTGATGGTGCGTATCAGACTATCGAAAACTAACGACTTAAGTCTCCGCCCTTTTTGTCGATCGTTCAAGAATATCCCTAAGACTGCGATAGACGTGGTTCCATAAGTCTCTCTCTTTCCTTCTCTCTGTCCTTCAAGGAAAAGTTCCACCTGTCTCGATTATATCAAAGGCGCGCTCGTCGACTCAGGGGCAACATGGCTGTGATGACTTCCACAGACAATTCTCCGATGACTGAATTATCGCCCCTCCGCTTTGTGCTTGGCTGCCCGCAATTTTTTTTGTTTTTGTCCGCTTAATAATTCGGAGTGTCGGGGTGTGCTTTTTTTTCCAGTGTGAGTGTGTTTATGTGGTGCTTTTTCCCTTGGTTTTAGAGGTTTCGGGGTAGATTTTTTTTACCGGAATTTGAGCAAATTTGTGCTGAACTTAGTTTGTTAATTTTCATTCACGAAAATTTTTTTAACATTTTCCTTTTAAAACAAACTACAGAGCATATATCACAGGCCGATCAAGAAAAATCCAGTCAACAAAAAAATGAAATGCAGTGCATTTAATTTTGCTTACGATTATAGTTTTATTAATTAATTATCTAGTCGACCGAATGTGTTTAGTAACATAAATTGTAGTCTGATCTCTAGGTTATTGATTAGTGTGGGCATCCATCTTAACATATTGATAAACAGATAACATAGAGATCAGACTACAATAGCCACACTAATCAGATAACATAGAGATCAGACTACAATAGCCACACTAATCAGATAACATAGAGATTAGACTACAATTGCCACACTAATCAGATAACATAGAGATCAGACTACAATAGCCACACTAATCAGATAACATAGAGATTAGACTACAATAGCCACACTAATCAGATAACATAGAGATCAGACTACAATTGCCACACTAATCAGATAACATAGAGATCAGACTACAATAGCCACACTAATCAGATAACATAGAGATCAGACTACAATAGCCACACTAATCAGATAACATAGAGATCAGACTACAATAGCCACACTAATCAGATAACAGGAATCACACGCATGGGTATTTGATCAAATACAATATTAAGTAAAGCAGTTGGTATCTAATGACGGAGTCATTTGGGAATAAACTTGACAGGTCATGAGCCGGTGATGACCTTAACAAGAGATTCAATGGATCGTCAGTTAGCTAAGACTATTTAAGGATGGTTTCAATAGGTCATCATCTGGTGAAAGCCGATTAGGGATGGTTTCAATAGCTCATCAGCTGATTAAAGCCATTTGGAATGGTTTCAGCAAGTCACTGCCTATTAAAGTAGTTTGTAATGGTTTCAGCAGGTCATAAGCTCATTAAAGCCGTTTAGAATTGTTTCAACAGGTCATCAGATGATTTCAAGCCGTTTCGGGTGGTTTCAGCAGTTCATCAGCTGCCTTCTACGCAAGACGCGCGACACGAATGTGGACAGTACCAGCAAGACAGTTTTAGCAGGAAATCAATTAGTATTTATTTATATTTTATGCTATAATGTGTTTTGGGTAACTGAATGAATTACTGAAGAAAAGGAAAGTACTGTAAGACAAGGGTGACATTATCTATTAAAGTTATTCAGTCTGAACGCCACTGAATAATTTGTATCTCAAATATGCAAGAATCCTTAAAGTTATATTTACTATTTACCAATATATATATTAATTTGCTGTGATCTTTCAACAACAATATTGTTATACATTTATATTACATTTATTAATATCTCATTCATTCTACCTTAAAGTATGTGATCAGCATAGGGATGGAAAACACGATCTCTTTAAAATTAATGTTTGTTTGATTTTTTTATTTTCTTATCTGTATTAAAGAGCAACATAGCATGCAATTATCACATCATTGAATTGTCGGGTAAACTTTATCGAAACAGACAAATAATGGAAACTAACCTGGAACAACTTATCATTTTTACAGTCACTTTCCACAGTCTGGGGAGATGGAGGGCTACTTGACAAACTAAAATTAGTAACACGACTAATGAATCGATACCATCCACGACTTGTTTTTTTTTTTCTCCCACAAGAATAAAAAATAAATTAATATTCTAAGATAATGGGTCTACTAAGCAGGGTCTACTCAATGTTTGAGGATTGCTAACGTAATTCTAATAGAGTGTGTTTTCAGCGTACGCTGAGATGGTTTACTGATCGCAAACGCTTGCATGTTCGCGAATTACTGGTTCATTTTTTTCGTTTCTAGGCTACAAGATAATATTTAAAAAATAAGAAAAATTAAATAAATTCTAAAAAAGATAGAATTTGGTCATTGTAGGAAACTTTAATGGAATGAATGAATGAATGGAAGGAAGGAAGGAAAGAAGGAAGGGAGGAAGGAAGGAAAAACAAACAAAAACAACAAAATATCATCCAAAGAACAATCACTTCTGTGCACACACGCACGCGCACACGCACGCACGCACGCACGCACACGCACACACACACACACACACACACACAAACACAAACAGAAACCAGCTGTTGATAGAAAAAAATAGACTATGATAAATTATAACCACAGAATCAATTTCTTAAAAGTTATTTCAATATAGAGCAATATCAACAACAAAGACAATAGTTGCTCTATTTCATTATGTGCCTACAAGTAATGACATCATTTACAGGTCGCACACAGGAAAAGATAATTGTTTATAGATTTTATCTCTCGTCCTCAAAGTCAACAATAACTTGAAAATTAACGATGAGCCAAACCAAATTTGAAACAAAAAAAAAAACAGAAATGAAGAGAAATTTCTAATGATTCTATCGTATATCATATGTAAACCATTTACAAGTATTCAGTGGTCTCCAATTTATAGAGAGTGGTTCCATGTTTCTGCTGTCACTTTTCCTGAGCGGTACTTTTGCCACATCTTGGGGTAAGATGAAATACTGTGGTACTGTTCTCTTGAAGTAGTTTTAAAGTATTTTTTCTAAGTGTGAAAGAATATTCCTCTTATGATCTTGTAGGTAAAAATTGTTGAATTTTACTTTCCCACTTGTTGTGCTTGTGAACGAAGTTTTATTGAAGTAGTTTTCTTTTTTATCTTTGCTGCCACGTCTTCTTTAGATAATAATTGATGATTTTCTAGTATTTTATTTGTATGAATCGTTTACTCCTAGCAAGCAAACACGTTCACATCAACACCGATTCCCTCATACATATACAAGCATGCAGATGTATTTTGACACACAATAGTACGTACTACAAGAGGCTTTAAAATACACGAAAAAGGCTGAATATGACAAAATAAATGAGAACCCATGTAAACAGAGTATATAAATATCACAAAACAAATAAACAAAGCAATAGTATTCTGTTTGAGAGAAAGGAAAGAAAACACAATGTATAAAACAGTTTTAAATCCTATTCATTACAGACTTCGAAATTACAGACATATTCATTATAGACATATTTTTATGCACAAGTCAAAGGGGCAAACAAAGCACCTCGTATTTTACGAGTCGTGTGCAAAAACCATCAGCTAAGAACATACGTAGCGTTCTGAGAAATTGAAAACTTAATGCAAATGGTATGCCTACAGTCTCACTGCCACAGACTATGAGAACGAAAACAGCGTAGAAGTAAATCAAATTCTTCTCTAGGTTCGTTTTTCCTCCATTTTCTTTCAGACTCCCTTAAAATGATATCACGACATCATTCAACGTTGAAGAAATCTTAATTTAAAGCACCTTGAAACAGTTTCGCGTCTTCGAGTTATCGGTTATTTGATGTGACAAATTTCACGCACCTCGTCTTCGATAGCATCACGGAGGGAAAGAGGTGTGACGGGCGAATGGAGTTTTTATGATCTGTGAAGGGGTTGAGACGGTGGAAGAGAGAGAAAGAGATGTAAATGAGAGAAGTTGCCGGGCTGAGGGGGGGGGGGGGCGGGGGGGGGGGCCAGAAAGAGAGGAAGCGAGAACGAACGAACGATTGTAAAAAAAAAGGGGGGGAAGGAGGAGGAGACAATAGAAAAAGAGAGAGGGAGAACAAAGAAAGAAAGAAAGAAAGAAAGAAAGAAAGAAAGAAAGAAAAAAGAAAGACAGAAAGAGAAAGAGAGAGAGAGAAAGAAAGAAAGAAAGAAAGAAAGAAAGAAAGAAAGAAAGAAAGAAAGAAAGAAAGAAAGAAAGAAAGAAAGAAAGAAAGAAAGAAAGAAAGAAAGAAAGAAAGAAAGAAAGAAAGAAAGAAAGAAAGAAAGAAAGAAAGAAAGAAAGAAAATACAAGGACCAGACACCTGGTAGAAAGGATAATATAAGACCGAGCAAGATCTGTAAAAGGCAAACAAAGCACGAGAAAACGAGAGGGCATTTTGGAGAGGGTAGAGGAGAGAAAACGAGAGGGCGTTTTGGAGAGGGTAGAGGAGAGAAAACGAGAGGGCGTTTTGGAGAGGGTAGAGGAGAGAAAACGAGAGGGCGTTTTGGAGAGGGTAGAGGAGAGAAAACGAGAGGGCGTGTTAGAGACGGTAGAGGAGAGAAATGGGCGAGATAAAAAGGACAAAAAATTCAGGCATATTGGTCACCACAGAGAGACATACACATCGATAAAAATAACGTCATTAGTTAAACAAAAAGCGGAACAAGGCTAAACAGACACAGGTTAAATGAAAGAGAAAGAGACGATTGGGGGGAAGGAGGGAGGGGGGAGAGAGAAAGTGGAGAAAATGACTGGGTGACAAAAAGACTCGTTAATGGAGAGAGAGAGAGAGAGAGAGAGAGGTAGGTCAAAAGAGGGTCGTGCTTTTTATTTAATTTTTCTTAAAATATAAAATATTTATGCATTCAGTGAAAGAGAATCATGTGGTGAAAGACTGATGAATTGACGACGTGATTTTTCTCCTTGTTATATACAAGTCTTAGGACAAGTTAATGCCTTTGTTATATACAAGTCTTAGGACAAGTTAATGCCTTTGTTATATACAAGTCTTAGGACAAGTTAATGCCTTTGTTATATACAAGTCTTAGGACAAGTTAATACCTTTGTTATATACAAGTCTTAGGACAAGTTAATGCCTTTGTTATATACAAGTCTTAGGACAAGTTAATGCCTTTGTTATATACAAGTCTTAGGACAAGTTAATGCCTTTGTTATATACAAGTCTTAGGACAAGTTAATGCCTTTGTTATATACAAGTCTTAGGACAAGTTAATGCCTTTGTTATATACAAGTCTTAGGACAAGTTAATGCCTTTGTTATATACAAGTCTTAGGACAAGTTAATGCCTTTGTTATATACAAGTCTTAGGACAAGTTAATGCCTTTGTTATATACAAGTCTTAGGACAAGTTAATGCCTTTGTTATTTACAAGTCTTAGGACAAGTTAATGCCTTTGTTATATACAAGTCTTAGGACAAGTTAATGCCTTTGTTATTTACAAGTCTTAGGACAAGTTAATGCCTTTGTTATATACAAGTCTTAGGACAAGTTAATGCCTTTATTATATACAAGGCTTATTTAGGACAAGTTAATGCCTTTGTTATATACAAGTCTTACTTAGGACAAGTTAATGCCTTTGTTATATACAAGGCTTACTTAGGACAAGTTAATGCCTTTGTTATATACAAGGCTTAGGACAAGTTAATGCCTTTGTTATATACAAGGCTTATTTAGGACAAGTTAATGCCTTTGTTATATACAAGTCTTAGGACAAGTTAATGCCTTTGTTATATACAAGTCTTAGGACAAGTTAATGCCTTTGTTATATACAAGTCTTAGGACAAGTTAATGCCTTTTTATATACAAGGCTTATTTAGGACAAATTAATGCCTTTGTTAAATGCAAGGCTTACTTAGGACAAGTTAATGCCTTTGTTATATACAAGGCTTACTTAGAACAAGTTAATGACTTTGTTATATACAAGACTTATTTAGGACAAGTTACTGCCTATGTTTTGAAGAGTATATTTCTTTGTTATATGTCCTTTTATAGGATCTTGATCGCGCTTTAACATAGGTACTATAGTAAATGCATTTTTAAAATGTGTACTTTTTAATAAAATAAATATTCGGATTACCTTATCTTTATATGGCTCAAATATAGATTTTTACATTTGACAAAGAAGGAAAATAGGTTTGATGGGAAATTGAAACACAATTGCTCTACTGATATACCGATAGTTGCAACGAAAAACCAAATATCATGCAAATGTGATATCAGATAATGAATTGACACTTCTTTAAGTACTACCATCAAATTCCCGACTTTATTTTTGTAAACATCAGAAATTTCATATTATATATAAAAATATCATGTACAAACTGGCTTACAGATAAAAACTAAAATATATTGATATATTGATTGTATTCTATATACTCAAATATTTCCTTACATTATATCACAATGTATCATGTAAACTTCAGGGGGGACTATGGTTTTTGAAGAAAAAGAAAATGTTTGCTTTTCTGAAAAAATAAGAAAGTGTCACAAACATTACACCGAACACGTGCTTTTTTTTTCTATTTGCATCGTTTGATAGACATTTTTTGTCTAATTGCATGATTTGATGGACAACATTTTATGTTTGCTAATAGAATTGGAAAACCTCTTCTATTTTTAATAGTAGTGCCCCATCCCCACTTTTAACTTTCCGTGTGTGTAAGCATTATCTAAAGTACTTTATACCCCGCCTGATTAGAGATTTCATTAAATGCACGACTACGCAATAAGCTAAACTAAGTGGCCCAGTATTATCTTTCTTTCCTTCATAAACTTCGAAGTCGTAAGTGTAATTTGTAACAACACCTTTAAGAGATTATAATTTGACTCTCCACTTACGTAAGTGTAATTTGTAACAACACCTTTAAGAGATTATAATTTGACTCTCCACTTACTGATTTGTCCCGAATATATTCTCTGAATATATATCTCTCTAAAGTTTTAAACATATGTTTATCAATTGAAACATTTTGACTTTACTGAAACAGTTATTTTACCTTTCATATTAATATATGTACATAACATTCTTACTTTACAAAGTGTATCCTGCGGGCCCTCAATTTGTGGATTAGATACTTAGAACAACTGAGAGTAGTTTTGAACCTGTCCCTAAGCATGAAGGCTCTCTCCCACAATCCGTTATAAAAAATATTTCTTGACCATAGTCTATCAACACTTAGAAATGGAACACATCCTTTGAAAACAGTTGGCTTGTTTCTCCCATTAACACTAAGGAGACATGACGCAGAAAGAGAAAACACAACGTAAACATAGATCTGAGTGATGTATAAATAGATACAAATGACGTAGAGAGACTTTGTAGAAAGGGAGAAAAATTACTTAAAAAATAGAAACATGACGTAGAAAGAGAGAAAAATTACTTAAAAATAGAAACATGACGTCGAAAGAGAGAAATATGACGTTAAAATAGAGATGACGTACAAAGAGAGAAATATTATTTAATAATAGAGATGACAGTTTGAAAAGTTCTATAACTCGTGCATCTATCAGTTCCGTTTGTACCATTTTACTATTCTTGAAAATAATTACCCAACAAACTTTGCCGATTAAATTTGAAAATATTTTAGTGTTCATGTCTCGGCTAAATAGTAATTCCTGAACCCGAGAAGTCTAGCATAGCTTGTTCATTTTGCCCACAAATACTGTCATCTTTTAGAGTCTACTGTTTTCCCGTTTACTAGCTACTGTAACCATATATTTAATATATTTTATATAGTAACGATGGAAAGAAAAAGAGAGAGAACGAATGGGAGAAAAAAACAATAAGAGAGCGAGATGACATGTAGAAAGAATTGGGAGGTGAAGAAACAGAGAGAAAGAGCAGACATATTGAGAAATATTGTGGAGAGAAAGAAAAATTTCGGGGACAAGAAAGACAGAGAGAGAGAGAGAGAGCATACATATTGAGAAATATTGTGGAAAGAAAGAGAAATTGCTGGGACAAGAAAGACAGACAGACAGAGAGACAGAGACAGAGAGAGACAGAGAGAGAGAGCAGACATATTGAGAAATATTGTGGAGAGAAAGAGAAATTGCGGGGACGAGAAAGACAGAGAGAGAGAGCAGACATATTGAGAAATATTGTGGAGAGAAAGAAAAATTGCGGGAACAAGAAAGACAGAGTGGGGAGAGAATAAAGAGTAAAATACAGACACGGTAGTGGAGAAGAAACAAATTCCCCATAGGATGAAGAAAATAATGACTAAAACGATGACGACACAAAGACTCGCAAATTTAAAACGCCACCACTGAAAGAATGTAATGACATAATTTAAGAAAAAAATAAACGATAGAGTGAAAGGGCGGGATAGAGAAAGCACGCGACAAAACTTTAAAGATATTCCGGGACAGAGAGAGAGAGAGAAAGAGAGAGATTAAGGAAGGAAAAATGAAGTCGCAATTGCCGCCATGTGTCTCGGTACATCAGGAACGGAAAGAAATCGTCTCGGTACATCAGAGACGCAAAGAAATATAACAGCTGTAGCGTTACATGTTCGTAAAATTATTTCGTCAACTTAATCATTTCGCTTTCGAATTTTAATTTTTTTTCTTTTCTTTTCTTTTTGGTTAAATTTCTATTTTGTTATTCTTTAGGCAGAATATTTCAGAGGCCAAATTCCAGATCCTAAGCTTCTTTCAACATTTACCGACCTTGGTTTCTTTGGTTTCTGATAGAATTTCCTTATTTCCATGTAGGCCTACTTGATATAATTTATCCACACCACTATTATTACTTTCATGTCGTAGTGATCCATGAAAAAAAAAAACCTTCCATTTAAACATGGAAATTCTTTTAAAATTAAGCATCCAGAAGGAGATGACGTCATCACTAACCAATCGCAAAACAGAAAGGCGTTACGCACCACAACAAAAACTGCTTGTACTATTTAATGACAACAATCCTTCACAGCTTAAAATTTGATTACTATCTTCGCATTGTTGATTTTTAAATTTTTTTCCTTGTCTTTTTTTTTATTTTGGAGGGGAGGGGGGGGGAGCAAGAATAGGAAATAAAAGAAAAGTGTTTTGCATCTAGTGTACTGCTTATGTCTTTGCTAATAAAAGATCTCTGCTAGTAGCTCCCTTAACGGTGAGTCCAGATTTCGTCTGTCGATACCGTTGGTGCAACAAGAACAGGCGCGCTGTTGCACTGGTTGGAGGGTCGTGCGTAGAAACGGAACTCTTTAGAGTGGCACTGTACTGTAGCGTGTTGCATTTTTTTTTTTTTTTTTTGCTTCCTGTTGCGTGGCATGCACGTGCAATCGTTTCATTTTTGGCTATTAGGCAATGTGATGTAAAATTATTCCACTGCCATATACATTTTTATTAAAATTATTAAGTTAGCAATTGGTGATGTTTATAATGATACACATGAAATAATAACAGTTGGTAATATTTGTGTCTAATTTTATAAAGATGGTTGAAATATTTTTGCTTGTTAAGTGAGATGAGGGCATTTAGTGCATACTTAAATCAAGCTGATTTTCCTGCTTGTACTGTGGTTGTAAGCGTTTGTTTGTTTTAATTACCTCCCTTGGAGATATGTATGGACTAGGAGCATGTCACGCAAATCAGTTTTGTCTAAACAGAACTGCATAATTGTTTTGATTAAATGGAAAAGAACAATAGTTCAGGCCCACTTGGTTGCTGATGGGATATTGACAGGTACATTAGCTGGCATTACATAGCTAGCTAGTTATACTCGACATTAAATGGTTAACTAGTTGTATTAAATGGCTAGCTATTTATATTCGACATTAAATGTCTAGTTAGTTATACTCGACATTAAATTGCTAGTTAGTTATACTCGACATTACATTGCTAGCTAGTTGCACTCGACATTAAATGGCTAGCTAGTTGCACTCGACATTAAATGGCTAGCTAGTTGCACTCGACATTAAGTGGCTAGCTAGTTACACTCGACATAAATGGCTAGCTAGTTGCACTCGACATTAAATGGCTAGCTAGTTACATTCGACATTAAATGGCTAGCTATTTATACTCGACATTAAGTGGCTAGCTAGTTACACTCGACATTAAATGGCTAGCTAGTTATACTATTTTATCTGTCTTATGGCTCTTATGGTTAAGCAGGTCCGCTGTCGTTGTTCCAAAAAACTTGTCTACATAGCAGGCAGTGTGTGTTAAGAGTGTAATCCAAGGCGTTGGGTTTTTGGAATTCCTGACTCTTGTATCAGGTAATAGTGTGTTCTTTAAGTAACTGTGGAGAGGTCTTGATCTTTATGTATTTAGTGTATGGAGGGTGTCGTATATTCCGATTTCTGTATCGGAACGTTGGTTTGTGGAGAGCTGAGTCAGCAGTAGTGCTTTGTCTATAGTCTATACCAATAGCACTGCAAGCCTTGACCCCTGTATATTCAGATTCCGGAAGACTCATTCTGACCTCTTACTCGGAAGATTAGTGTGGAGAGCTGAGGGTGAGCATGACTGTTTTGCCTATACCGGTAGCTTTGCAGTCATGGTCCTGGTATATCCAGAGTCTGAATGAAGCTGGTGTAGCTGGTGTAGATTCCGATTTCTGTGGAGAGCTGAGGGTCAGCAGTTGTGCTTTGCCTATAACTGTCTCGTCTGTTTCATTCCTATATCACTGCAGCATTATTTGGCTCATGTTTATTCATAATATCTACCTTTAGTTTAAATATTATTAATTAAAAAGAGGGGTTAGTTTATTACTAAGGAATTTAGCCGTGGTGTAAGAGTGAAAGTTCTTTTGAACGTATTCCATTTTGACGATTTTCCTTACTCTTGGTTTTGCCTGAAAGTATTTTTGGATTTACCTTTTATTCTTTTGATTCCTTCATGTACTTTATCAATGCTTTTTAATTCTTAAATTTTATTAAATTGATATTCTTATTTTACGGTTGTGTCATAGTCTGGTTCAATGTTATAGTCATGTGACTGTCTCTCTCCCCGCCGCGCTTAATGTATGGCGTTGTCTTCTCACGTCATTGCCTGCCAAGCGTGACGAACAGCACCCTGTCAGGGTGGGTTGGGGGTTCGAGTCAAGAAACAGAGTAGGTGCTGTGAATGGGGAGGGAGTTTCCCCCTGGTTTATGGTAAGAAGGTATAAGGGGTATGCTGGTTAGTAATAGTATTTAGCAAACTTAATCCCACCCTTTAGGCATCACACTGTCCGTTGTAAAAAAAAACTTTACAGATTTTTTCTTCAATTTGGTTTCTTGTATGGTCGTTAAAAAGTTTCTTTGTTAAATGTTGTCTCTTGGACTTTAACAAGTGAGAGCTTTGTTTAAAAATAAAAGGAACATTCAGTTGATTAAATCGTTTAGTTAATTAGTGGATTTATTTATCTGATAAGCAAATATGCCCTCTCTTTCTTTGCAGATTAAACTTGTTATGACAGACACACAAACAAAAAATAATGAATTGAGAAAACTTTCAATTTATTTTTATTTTTTTGCATCTTAGCTTATCATGACAAGATTTTATTAACAAGAAGTTTTACAAACTCGACAAACAAAACTGCTCTCTCTCTCTCTCTCTCTCTCTCTCTCTCTCTCTCTCTCTCTCTCTCTCTCTCTCTCTCTCTCTCTCTCTCTATATATATATATATATATATATATATATATAAAAACAACACATCTTGAATTAACTTGATGCTTACAGACAACACATCCAATATTTGGGGAAGAACTAATGACTAGTATCAAGGCGCTTGAAGAATACAACAAGACAGAAAGCAAGAAACAAAACCCTTGTATGAAGCAGACTCTCTGTCAGCAATAACAGCCATCGACTGCACAAGTGGAACCAAACTAGACTTTACATATGTAACATATAAAGATGCAGACATATCTTTTAAAAATACATATGAACTGAAATAATGTTGGTTCCATCACACTTAGGTACAACAGGCAATACAAAAAGCATCAGAGCATTTCGCTCACGCGCGAAATCGGCATTCGCTGGAAGCGGTCTCAAAATAGTTAGTATTGGCCCCTCACTTGCATTTAACTCCCTTTGTTCCTCTCATACCAAGGACAAGGTTTGGGGTGTGTTTTCCTTGAATTGAATGATGTATGTTTTGTAATTTGAAATATTTTGTATGTTATTTCGCTTATGGTTTAATCTTCAGAATTATTGTTTGAACTAGTTCGGGTCGATTATTTAATCTACTTCTAATAAATAGATTTTGTACTATTATTATTGTTGTTATTTTTGATGGTTAATTTTCAAATTGTTCACATAAATCTAAAGAGAGTGTTTTGTGAGGTACCCTGGAACCAGCTTATGTTTTGTGTATAAACTTAGAATTACACTGTTTTCACATATCTGGAAAACACCTGTATTATGGTGCATTGCCTTAGAACCACACTGTTTTCACATATCTGGAAAACACCTGTATTATGGTGCAGTGCCTTAGAACCACACTGTATTCACATGTCTGGAAAACACCTGTATTATGGTGCAGTGCCTTAGAACCACACTGTTTTCACATATCTGGAAAACACCTGTATTATGGTGCAGTGCCTTAGAACCACACTGTATTCACATGTCTGGAAAACACCTGTATTATGGTGCAGTGCCTTAGAACCACCCTCTTTTGTGTGTTGCCTTGGAACCAAGGTGTTCTTGTTTACAGATTCAGTAAATTGTCTATTTTGTAATAATGTGCACTAATAATATAACAAGAGCAAACAGAAGAAAAACTACAAACATTGACGTGCAGTGGTTTACTCAGAGAGCCAATCAGAACCAGACCTTGTCAATTATCAAATCGAACGAAAAATAAATTTTATAAAGGGGTGGAGGGAGGGTTAACTGAACAAACAAATACAACTCGTGTATTTGAAATCGGAGTATATGTACCTATTTTAGTTTTGAGTGCACTGTGAACGCAGTCTTCAAAGTCCCTCAATTCATAACGACACTGAACGAGCGGGTTGGCACGAGAAGTTACGTGGACTTGTCTACTTTACGGCTGCGCATGGAGGACGGAAGCCAGAGAAGAATGCCAGTATTCTCGCGAGATAAAACGAGCGTGCACTCTAAAGTAAGCGCATTGGTATTTCTCCACGTGATTATGAAGTAGAGAAATTTCATTCCCCTGTAAGTGACGAAGGTACAGAGGCGTTAACTCTTTCTCTTCCTACGCGTGAAGCACTATGGGGCGCCCATTCCACACGTGCTGGTATAATTTGGCGTGGTAGAAGGAAAGGGGGAGTAAATGCCACATCAAAAACCCTGAGGAAGATTCCGAGGCAGAGCAACACTTCCAAAGACCGCAACATAAATTAATGGAAAATGATCAGTTATTCCCCCTTGTAAAGACGTCTGAAAGACTGTCGTCTGAAAATCTTGGACTCTTTTTTAGTACTGGTTGAGCAAAACAATGTTCAGGTCTGCATTCCACTTGGTTCTGTCACTGGATCCGCAGCTGAACTGGGGATGAGTGGGGGACGAGGGGCTGCTCTAACATGAGTTAGGTCTGACTGGAGGTGGGAGAGGGGAGGAGAATATTTAGTGACTAATGTACTCTATGCACCCTGCTGACTACTCCGTACTTTGCCACATCTGCTTGAAAGAATCACTGTCGTTGTTCTTACGTTTTCGTCTTAAGAATCATTCTCGTTGTTCTTACGTTTTTCGTCTTAAGAATCACTGTCGTTCTTACGTCTTTCGTCTTAAGAATCACTCTCGTTGTTCTTACGTTTTCATCTTAAGATTTACTTTATTTGTTCGTCACAGTTTAGTCTTCAGAATCATTGCATTTGTTCGTTTCATTTTTGTCTTTAGAATTATTGTATTTCTTTGCTACACTTTCGTTTTAAGAATCATTGTATTTTTTCTTTACGTTTTCGTCTTAAGAATCATTGTGTTTGTTGTTTACGTTTGTTTGATACATTTTCGTCTTAAGAATCACCATATTTGATTGTCACGTTTTTGTCTTAAGAATTACCATATTTGTTTGTTATGTTTTTGTCTTAGGAATCATTGTATTTCAAACTCACATATACATATCTACACACACAAAACTGAGAGAGAGAGAGAGCAACAAATATAAATACAAATAGATTTTGTAGAACATTTCTCAATTTATTATGCTCTGTTATTTATTTTCACTTAATACAGATTTATAATATTCTTTCATTCAAATTGGTGACTTGTCTCCATGCACTGAACACGGCCAAAGCACAGTGTGTTATTTGCCAGCTTGTTTCTAAGCAATCTTGATAAACATGCTTAACCATAACACAAGGATTTGTTACCAGAATGCTTCCAAGAAGTCTTGATAGGCACGCATAGCCAAAGCTCAAGCTATTGTTGCCAGATTGCACAGTCTTGATTTGCATGCACACCCATAGTACAAGGTGGTGTTGCCAGATTGCTTCAAAGCACAGTCTTGATATGCATGCACAGCTGTGGCATGACCGCCCACCTACTCATGCTTTTATTAAGATAATAAAAGATAAATTTATCTTATTTCTTAATAATGCTCTAATTATCATAATAATAATTTAGATAGTCTTTAAAATTTCGACTTTTTACTATAAATCTTTATAAACAGTGTTTCTACCTTGAAGCCCTGACATTCTAATTAGACTTATCTCCCAGCTAGTAATGTAATTCCTGGTCGAGATTGTAGCTCACTCTGATCAGTACAAGATTACATAAAGCCGTAGTGTCTGTATGAGAGGACTGTCTCTTGGCATGCATACACTCAGAACATGAAGGGGTGGAGTGTTAACTTTAAAGTAAGTTAAAATATGGACAACAGCTGTTAGAGTACATAAATAGGCGTGCCCGAGAGACCCAAGTTTAGATGTCTTTCTGACCCACACGAGCATCCTCTACAGAGAGTCATTATCTCCTATAGTACTTTTCCAGAGATTATCAGTCTGAGGACTAGTGGGAATTCCTGTATTTTGTAATTCAGTGATTTATTGCCAGCAGAAGCTAGTATCGTGGCTTCTCTAGTCTAATATTATTAAAACTAATCTTTCTTTCTTTCACAGTTTATTTATATACTTATATATCGTCGTATTAGTAAACATTCATTAAGGTTTTGAGCAAGAGTATGTGAGTCAGTTTGTCCAGCTTCTCATCTCTCCAAATTATCTTAATGAGTGCAAGTGATGCTGTTTAGTTTAACAACCATACGCAATGTGTAAACGGAAGAATATTGGTGATTTTACCTTTGTGTGGTTTGACCACTGAGGAAAGAGCGGCTCCATTGCTACCATTATGTAATTCATTGGTCCTCTTCAAGAAAACCACACTTCACACTCAATGGACTAAATGGTTGATGCTGTATTCAAGCTGAGGGACTGGTTTCCTCTGGTCCAGATAAGTTAAAGGGAACACTCAGAAGACATTGTTTTACATTGCATGGTGTTGCTCTGCATTACATTGCATGGTGTTACTCTGCATTACATTGCATGGTGTTACTCTGCATTACATTGCATGGTGTTGCTCTGCATTACATTGCATGGTGTTGCTTTGCATTACATTGCATGGTGTTGCTCTGCATTACATTGCATGGTGTTGCTTTGCATTACATTGCATGGTGTTGCTCTGCATTACATTGCATGGTGTTGCTTTGCATTACATTGCATGGTGTTGCTCTGCATTACATTTTCTTCAACACCCAGTTTAACCAAATCAGATATTTTTAGAATTCTAATTTTAACTGTAATATTAAAACTTATGTTATTCTCATTGATTTCCTTCTAATTTCAGTTTTATCCCGCATTTCAGTTTAACAGAATTTCACCCAATCTTATGTTATTCTCATTTTTATTCTTCTAAACTCAGTTTTACCAAGCATTTTAGTTTAAACAGAATTTCATCCAATCTCATGCCCAAATGTAACTGACTGGTGGTATATTAAAAAAAAATGGTGGGGTGGGAGGGACGTTTCAGAAGGCATAGTGGTAAGACAACTAACGTAAAGGAGCAAGCACACCGCACACAGTTCACTCCCCTTTCTTTCCCCCCACTTAAAAACAGCCTGTCTTCCGTTTGCTCTATCATCAAATATCTTCACAATATAATGTTCCTTGAAAGTTGTCATCATCTTTATTCCATTTGTTTTCACAGTGGCGCACGAGTTTTTCTTCAGCGAATTTTCCAACAAGAATCATGATGGTCCGGGTGACGGATTGATGGTTGAGAAAGAGAAAGTCGCGATCCGATAGACGGGAATAGGGTGGAGGGAAATGTCCGGACGTTTTTTTTTTTTTGGTGTCAGAAGAAGACATTCATCGCCCTTACGCCCATGACCGACGCGTGGAGCATTGTTACTGCTCCGGCCGTTGAAATTGAAATTGATCAGCTTCACGCTCGTAGATCAGAGGATCATATTTAGAACACACCTTTGAATCACCCATTGTAAGACGACGAGACAGTTTTTTTTGTTAGGGGAGATAAGTATGTTCTGCTTTAAATGTAATAAGGAAAGATTCTTTAAAGTCTTGTCTCCTTTTGTTTTGTTTCGCAATACCTTTTTTCAATTAATTTATAATTTTAGGTAGTGTTTTTATTTCCCTTGTATTACATTCTGATTGGTCGAAAGCAGTGTTTAAAAAATAATCCTAAATATAATCATATGGAGGGAAAAGTAGTTTTAGAGTAGTAGCAAAATGATGGGAAAGAAGCAGTAGCAATAGTAGCAATAATAGCAATGGAAGGAGACGGTAATATAGCACTAATACAAGTAAGAAAATAGAGGAAGTAGACGTAACAGTTGTAGAAAGAGTCGTGATGCGAGTCGGAATAATAGCAGTGTCTCACTTACTAGCTATAGTTGAAATCGAGGCAGCAGGGGAAATTCATTGTAGCTGTACTAGAAGTAACAGTAAAAATGAAAGAAGCAGTAGTAGTTGTTGTTGTAGCAGTAGTAATAACAGTAGCAGTATTATTATAGTAACAGTAGCAGTAGAAGTAGTAATAGCAGTAGGAGAATTACTAGTAACAGTAGTAGTAGTAAAATGACTACTGGCAGTATTAATAGTAGTAGTGTGCCGGAATAAATTTGTCTATCCCTATTTCTAAACTTAATCGTTATATAAATTGTTAAATTGTTGAAGTGACCCGACCTTGGGATTATGATTATGATGACCTTATGATTGTATTTTTGTAATGTCTGAGTTGGAATAAACACTGGAGTTGCGAATATGCTTGAAATTGCAAATGCAATGCAAACCAGTTCCAACTGGATGAATACTTTTTATTATCCAATGGTTAATATTTACGAGATCGAGACCACAATGGGCTGAGATCAAAAGTTTATATGCTGAAGAGAATTCTATTGTCTAATCACTTGAATTTGAATGGCAAGAAGTCTTGTCATGAAAGGCAGCGTTAGCTTAATGCTGAGTTAATTGACTGATTGAGAGAAAATGGACTTATAAATATTTCGTGCATTTTTGCAATTGATATCTTATACTTGTGTTTTATGTGAGATGTATTATGTGAGTAGACTATTATTTCTACAAATTGTGAAGTAGGATGCTTATATGTAGTATGCTAAACACTTGACATTTTTTCTAGTAAAACCGCTCATAAAACTGATAGCTGTATTTATTAAGCTGTGTGTTTATCTGGCTAATAAATAATGTTGCCGAGAGCTGTAAGTTGAGATCTGAATGTAAAAAAAGAATGGAGTTTTAAAATGAATAAACTGGAAACTTAGTGTTTGTTCCCTGATTATATTTTTACAGGGAATAAGCAGCCTTTACTTTCCTTGTATTATAATCTCCTGGTTTACTGATTATAAACCACTCTGACCATGGTAGACGTGTAGGTTATCTACTGCAGTTAATAAGTAAGGAATACACTACACTCCATTGTGTGGTAGCATGGTATGCTTACTACATTAGGGAATTTCTGATACAAAGAAATTACTGGAAATTGCTACACTTGTTGTTCTGCTTGAGGGAGCTAAATACTCTGAAGAGTGCCCAAGTTAGCCTCGAGAGAATAACAGCGAATCAGTGATCTGCAGCACGAGGAGGGAATCACGTGGAATTGACAGTATTAACTGAACATCATTATTGTTGCTTTGTTAAAAAAAAAACACGAAAGACTATTGAGACATCACTTAAATCAGATTACCTAGAAACTATTATCGCTTATTTTTATAACTCCTTTTCTGTTCTCTGATATGAACTATCCTGTGATTTGAATTGACACTAATTTATTAAACTGTGTTTTAGGATATAAGATTGCATAGATATTAAAACTATTCGAATGTGGGTGGTTTCATGGAAATATTTATGCCAACTAAACATTTTCATTGTACATGTTATATATTTATTTGATTGTTGATTTATTAAATTTATTGTTAAATTTATTGACCTTCTTACAAATATTGATAACCTTATGTTGGAGAAGAAAGTGGGTGGATTGGAGCTCGCTAAATATAGATTAAAGATGGATTTGTCTTCTCCTTAAGCAAGACGTTTTCCACCTATGGAAATATTGTGTGATGGTAAATGTTTGTTTTTAATGTTATAAAGAGAGAAAACGTTTACAGTGCCCGCATATCCGCCAAATGAGAGAGACGAGTGGTGTCCTCTGGAGAATTATTAATAACAAATAAATTACGTTTCTCATCACTTGTAACTAGTTATGGATGATTAATTAATTAATTATAATCATAAACATTAATTAAACTGCCTTTGGCGTTACAAGTAGTAATAAGAGTAATAGTAGAATTAATGCTAGAAGTATTAGTAGTAGCATATTAGGAGTAGAATTACTAGTAGCAGTAGTAGCAACAGCAGTAGTAGTAGTAATAGCATTAGCAAAATTCTTAGTAACAGTAGTAGTAGTAATAGCTGAATTACTAGTAAGTAGTAGTAGCAAAATTAGTAGATGGTGTACAATGCAACAGTAATAAAATTGTAATAATAGCGATATTTAAATAATTACATGTCACCATTACACAGATGAACTGGTATGTCTACACCCAATACATTGCTTCTGAGCGTCAGTCCTCTGAAATTAATCTTCACTCGCGCCGCTTATCACGTGATTCACTGATGATGTAATCAACAGATAAATAAAACGCTTCGATACCAATGAAATAATTGTCGCCTATAATTTCATTCTAACTTTGAAGAGAACGTTTCTGTCTTTGGTAAGTTGGTAAGGCTTGCTGGTAAACTATTGGCTAATTAAGGTAGAAAGACGTGGCTTGCTGGTAAACTATTGGCTAATTAAGGTAGAAAGACGTGGCTTGCTGGTAAACTATTGGCTAATTAAGGTAGAAAGACGTGGCTTGCTGGTCAACTATTGGCTAATTAAGGTAGAAAGACGTGGCTTGCTGGTAAACTATTGGCTAATTAAGGTAGAAAGACGTGGCTTGCTGGCAAACTGTTGGCTAATTAAGGTAGATAGAGGTGGCTTGCTGGTAAACTGATGGCTAATTAAGGTAGATAGACGTGGCTTGCTGGCAAACTGTTGGCTAATTAAGGTAGAAAGACGTGGCTTGCAGAAAAGAAAAATGGCAGGCACAAAGCGACTAGCCAATTTCTCACCAACGTGTCACATACTTCACTCTAGCAAAACTATTCTCTGACACTGAGCCTGACACAGATTAAGGATCCTTTATTTTTTTATAACCCTTTCAACAAACCTCTTTTTAAAAAAATCATGCAAAGCTTTTCTTTTCAGCATTATCACAAAACCACCATATTATGGCGGGCGCTAAGTCAGCTAAGGGAGAGCACTATTTTGAAACGATGATAGTGAGACACAATCTGCCAATGATGTGAACTCGAGTCTACCTATCCATCTCTCTCTCTCTCTCTCTCTCTCTCTCTCTCTCTCTCTCTCTCTCTCTCTCTCTCTCTCTCTCTCTCTCTCTCTCTCTCTCTCTCTCTCTCCATAAATGATTTTCTCTGTTTGTTCATTTTGTACATTTGCGTGATTTATATATTTTATACATGTGTTTTTTGTTTGGATTCAATTTAAATAGTCTAGACAATAGCACTGCCAAACAAGTTTAATAAATGACGCTTCTAAAAAAAAAAAAAAACAATAGGACAGATGCAAAGGTCACGCCGTTCAAGATAACGTCCTGTGTGTTCCCCAATGTCGTACGATGAAAAATTGCCCAGTTTTATAAACGGTTCAAGGGATGCTTTTGTTTTTGTTTCATTACAGACACCAGAGGTCGACACAGTTTGTATATTCATTTGTCAGGGCTCAGTGTTCACCAACAGCATACTGAAATACACTCATCCTCACATCATTTACTTAGAAAATACCCCCATTCCTTCCACCCCTCTCATCACGTCATTTACTTAGAAAATACCCCCATTCCTTCAACCCCTCTCAT
Source organism: Sinotaia quadrata (assembly GCA_028829895.1). NCBI lineage: Eukaryota > Metazoa > Mollusca > Gastropoda > Architaenioglossa > Viviparidae > Sinotaia > Sinotaia quadrata. Next base: position 17,857,515 of record CM054181.1, on the reverse strand, counting down.
CACACATCTGACATCGACGGACAGGAATACTTCAGAAACACAAAACATTATTTCTAAGTTACTTTGTCTGTGTGTTTGTGTGTGTGTGTGTGTGTGTGCATACGCGCGTGTTTAAATACTCTTGAACTCTCATTGCGTATATTCCAATTCATAAACATTTCGTTTTCTTGGCGTCTCCTCTTGATAGCTGACGAATCGACGTCATCTGTCGCTAGCAATACGGTCTCGGTCATAAAACGTGCACCGAGTTTTCACCGAGACGTAAAGGTTGCTAGACTCTGTGAAGGATGAGGGCAAGAGATGCTAAGCGGGAAGGGTAATAACTCTAATGCTGTATTCCTGAACACAAGGCGTCATCTTAATTTAGCGCCAGTCTTTCGGACAACTAATGAGAGCGAGAGAGAGGGGGCTGGAGTAGGATCACAAGTTATAAGGATGTTGGACCCGGCCGTGAAAAGGGAATCAGTGACATAGACACGAAAGAGAGAGGCAGGTCTGTGACGTTTTTCAATGGGAGATGTCAATTCTGCACCACCCCTGGCCGCCCATAACCTTAGGCTAATCCCTAAAACACACCTTCTGACTGGCCACACATTTTAGAAGGATAGAAGACAAGTAATATAGAATAGCAGAGTAATAGTTCTAGAAGATAGTTCGAGTTCCATGATACATACAGCCAGGACAGTAAGTAAATATGGGTGACAGACTACAACAATATAACATGTAAGTGAGTGAGGCCAACACAGTGGTCTAAATATCAATATTAAGTCTATTCAACAAGCTTGGCTACATATAGTGAATAATTCAATGATTACAATTAGAGTTTACAAATGGATATCGTTCATAATCACGACCGTGTAGTGTGGTAAGAGAATGATCAATTGAAACATATGGCAGTGTTAGTTATTGGTTCATTCATGTGTGTTTAAAAAAATAGTTTATAAGAGAACACTAGAAACATTCAAACTATTTTTTGAAGTGAAGTCTAAGATATATCTGAGAGTAGTTGACTGAAGCTGTGCAGATGTTGACTTTATAGACCCTTAATTTAGGATCACCTGATGTGTCATCTAGGTTCCCAGTGAATGTCATAGTAGATTCGCACATTGTCTGTTGAATTGTCTTTGGCCAGTGTGTCATTCTACTTTGGTGTTGCGTTTGGCCCGTGTGTCATTCTACTCTGGTGTTGCTTTGCGGTTCAGCGCGCATCAAAATCAACATCCTAGATAAAGTGCTGCTCTGCCAGCAAAATACACATGGGTTAAGAATGTGTCTACGTGTTCTCTGACAGAACACACTCTTACTTACATGGTCATCACACATTCTAATATCATAAGCAAAACATAACAATACAAAATATAGTCAAGATTAACTGAACGTAGTTATAATATCTAGTTATGCCAGAAAAAACACATACATTCCACAGTAATATGTACAGTAGATGGTTTCATGCTGTGTTGATAACTGGCAATAAGGGTTAGTATTATGGTTATAGCTTATTGACGCTGGGAGCCAAGTACATGTTACCTCTATGGTCAGTTTGCTTGGACTGCCAACTTACAGGTAGACTCCTGGCACATGTGCTTTTGCATGGTTGAGCTGTGTTTCAATTTGTTATTTTAGTGAGTAGAAACTCAGGCATTTTTCCTGAGGGATAAGTGTCAGCCATTCTAGAATTAGGTTTGCTTGTAATATGTTTTAATATGAGGGCGGATGTGGACTACAGAAGCCATCATGTGACAGGGGGGGAGCATACATAAGGTGCCTGGCCTGTCTGTGAGAGTTACGAGGACATCCATGACGAAATTTATTCAAGAGTAAGACTAACTCAAGAGTTCAAAGAACTGTAAGAGAGTATATTTAGACAGGTATAGCCAAGAGTATGTCAAGGTCCCGAGAAATCAGGGTAAAATTTCCATTACAGTGGTGGGGTGGGTGGGTGGTAGGTCGCAATGAACTACTAAGAAATATAAAACAATTACATGAATAGTCAGCTACTTACGGGTATATATATATAGCTTAGGACGGTGAGATTTTTAAAAGGAAGGGAGATTATATTCAATTAACGTGAGTGGTAATGGCTAGGACTTTTATTATGTTTAACCAAACCACGACGACAGCTGACTGCTGATTAAGCAAAATGCATTGATGAAAAGATATGCAAAGCTTCCCATTTTTATTAAATATAATTTTCCTTATTACTTTAGTTATAATTTTTTTTTTACATTTTGTTAACTGTGTAGTGTTAATTCTTCTTTTGGACCTCTTTCTACCCCGCGTTATCTCCCTCCCTCCCTCTATCTATCTATCTATCTATCTATCTATCTATCTATCTATCTATCTATCTATCTATCTATCTATCTATCTATCTATCTATCTATCTATCTATCTATCATTTCTCTCGTGCAGTTGTTTGTATGTGTAGGTGTGTGGGATCTGTTTCTGTGACTGTTATGCATTTAGTACGGGGTGGAACAATATCATTTGGCTGTCTGCGCACTAAATCATTGCGCGCGCCAACCACGCGCAGCCTCATGGCGCCAAAGTTTCGATTGCAAATTGTAGCCATGATGGAACTGAAAATGAATAATGGCGGACTGGCAAGCAGAGACACGTGAGTAAGGAATCCTGCTGACGTCAGCAGTCATTAGGGACCTAAACAACTTGAAAACAGGGGACTTTTTTTTCCACTTCATTTTTAAAATTTCTTTCCTCGTTCTTTATTTTTAGACTATTTTTTTTGTACGAGGCGTTACTTTCATTATAGATTGCTTCAGAAGCTTTTGTGTTGTTACAAATTACAAAGCATTGACTTAATTCACCAAAAACGGAAAGAAAAAAATATGCCATTAGTAAATATTATCTATTTACTGTTTCATTTGCTTGCCTTTGAAATGCGACGAAATTTATTTATCGGAAACATATCCATTTAAACATCTTCTCGTCATTCGGGAAGTATTTAACTGTGTGGAATTCGTTTATGATAACAGGACTTCAAACAATAATGATGGGCTTCTGTCTTCATCAGCCGAACGCCTTTGTATGGGTCAATGCGTGTGACAATGTTGGAACGTCTATCAGCGTACGTCAATGCGTGTGACAATGTGGGAACATCTATCAGCGTACGTCGATGCGTGTGACCATGTGGGAACGTCTATCAGCGTACGTCAATGCGTGTGACAATGTGGGTACGTCTATCAGCGTACGTCAATGCGTGTGACAATGTGGGTACGTCTCTCAGCGTACGTCAGTCAATGCGTGTAGCGAGCATACTGATAAGTGTGTATGTTGGCTATGACGTAGATGTTTCCATTCTGCTCCTTTATTTGTTAACTTGGATTTTGCTCATAATTATTTGATTTAAAAAATTACTTTTCATTGCTCTATCGTCTTCTTCCTCTTTGGCGAACTTAACCGTATTCTATCGAAACGTTTCTCAAACTTAAAAATACTCTTTCTAACTATTTTAACAGTTTAAATAAAATACACTGGCAAACGTTTAGTAAATTTGTAAGTAGTCTTTCTAGTTTATTATTTTTAAAAAAATAAAGTTTTCTTTTAACTTCTGGCATCATCCTCATCCTCGTCTTTATTATCTTCAATAGCATCAGCAATAGTAGTAGTATAGTAAAGATGGCAACTGTATCAATCAGAAATAAATTCCCTTTTTCATTGAAATGCTTGGAAATGTTTTAGGTTTACCCAAGTTTATTGAAACAGAAATTTTTACAAAACTCTTTATCGCTGTATACAAAAGGAATATGTTACGTGGTGCGTTTTAGTACATGGCGCTAAATGAATTATACACGAATTGTTTATCTGATGGGGAGTAAGCGGCTCCTTTAGGAAGGAAAAAATAATAAACTTTTTTGCAATTATTACATTGTATGTTATTATCATACATCAGCCAAAATGACTGCAAAACTTATTTTAATTCAGTGTCCAGAATAAAATCCAATAGTCAAAGATAAGCAATGAAACAAAATCCAATCCGGCGAACACAAATATGCTCAGAAAAATACAATCAAACTAAAGTTAATAATCAAACAATCCGGTAATTACAAATAAGAAACAATAGCAACAAAGCCAATAAAAGCAAACAATCAAGTACAAGAAAACAAGCAAATAAAGGAAACAAAACAGACAAAAGCAACAAAACAAACACAACAAATGAACAAAAGTGGACAATCAAGTACAAGGAAACAAGCAAATAAAGGAAACAAAACAGACAAAAGCAACAAAACAAACACAACAAATGAACAAAAGTGGACAATCAAGTACAAGGAAACAAGCAAGTAAAGGAAACAAAACAGACAAAAGCAACAAAACAAACACAACAAATGAACAAAAGTGGACAATCAAGCACAAGGAAACAAGCAAATAAAGGAAACAAAACAGACAAAAGCAACAAAACAAACACAACAAATGAACAAAAGTGGACAATCAAGCACAAGGAAACAAGCAAGTAAAGGAAACAAAACAGACAAAACAAACACAAGCAAATGAACAAAGGTAGATAATCAAGTTAAAGCAAGGAAACCGAGTACAAGCAAATAATCTAACAAGTGTAAATAATCAAACACAAACAAAAGCAAACAGAAAAAATAAAACAAACAAAAACGAACAAAAATATAAAGCGCAAGCAATCAAGCAAAATATAAAACGCAAACAAACAAAAACGCAAACGTTTAAATGAAAGCAAGCAAAACACCAAAAGCAATTAAAACCAAAAATAAATTCAGCGTAAACGATCTAGCGAAACCGTCAAACAAAATAAACAGAAAACAAACACAAATAAAATCAAGCAAAATTAAAGAATAAAATATAGGCAAAACAATTATAGACAATTAAATTGTGCAAAAGCAAGCAACCAATTAAGCCAAATTATTCCACAAAATATGCAATCAAAACTATATCAATTAACAATGGCAATCAATCAAATTTAAAATAACGCAATTAAAAAACATGAATGTCAAGCAAAAGTGATCTAACAAGGCAATAAATTAAACAATAATACACAAGCAAGCAAAAACAATTTAACAATGATTTAATTATCGAACAAAAACTAACAGTGCAAATATTCCAACAAAAGTAAGCAATCAAACAACATTCAAAACACAGCAATCAAAGGAAAATAATAAAGTAAAAACATGAAAGCAATGACAATAAAGTAAAACCAGATTAACACAACAAAAGAAGTGAGCAAAAACAAACCCAAAATAATAATCTTTAATTTATAAAAAGGCCAAAGGAAAACATTTTAATAAAATAATCATATTTTTATATGATTTCTTTTTGCAGCTATTCATATTTCTATATTTGGTTACTAATTTTCAGTCTCCTATTGTAATTGAGTATGGATTTCAATGTGTTTTTGTGTTCGTATATTTGTGTGTTGGAGCACGTATATATGTATTTGTGTGTTTGTGTGTGTGCGTGTGTGTTTGGAAGAGATAGGGAAAGAGAGGGAGTTAGAGAGTATATGACTTTTTTTGGCGCATGATTGAATGCGTTGTGAACGGAGGAACGATTGGTGTGTTTAAGTTATTTTAATTTGAAATAAATTACTTGAACATCATGGCTCATCGTTACTCAAACTGACGAAATTAACTGTCTCTACTGACTCAGAATGCGAAAGGAAATTCCGTCATTTTTTTTTCCCGCCGAACAGCGGAAGTGACTGTTGCGTAAAGAGAACTCGTCTTTTATTTCTAACGTATTGAAAGGAAAAAGGTTGAAAGCTAAATATATAACAGCCAAGAAAATAACCAAAATGGAAACAAACGAAAACAAAGAAAGAATGAAATAAAGCGAGAATGAAAGAAGACGCGGAAGAACAGTTTTACTGATTGAAGCTACCTAAAATGGACGAGGAGGGGTTGGTAGGGTTAGGGTAAGGGAAAGAAAGGGTTAACATCGAAAGAAATGCAAGAAAAATGAGGCAAAAGCACTCCATCCCTCGTTACCCCGAATCTGTTCGTTTGAGCCTGAAATGGATCCTGCTCAGCTGTCCCCAAATACAATTCTCATTTGTTTGAAATTTTATATCCAAAATGTGTCTATTAATGTTAATTAATAATATATGATAGGAATTGAAAAGTGTTAGTTGGTATTTAATATTAATTTTTTAAAATTATTTTTAGTTTAATTTATTTCCTTCGTTTCGTCTTCATTTCTTTCATTTTTTCATTCCGTTCGAATTTTATGTTTTAATTTCCTTCTTTCTTCTTTTTCTTTATTTTCTTCGTGTCTCTTTTGCGTTTCTTTTATTGTTGGTCTTGGGTTTAATCTTATTTCCGCATATTCTAATATCTGCTTCTTGTTGTTTTTTTTTAGTTTAAAATGTCTGTTCTTTAATGTTTCTCTTGATTAGAAATCGTCTATCTTGACAAAACAACTTCCTCATTCTTTATCAATGTATTTGAATATTTTCTGAATTGTCTGTTCGTTAATGTTTCTCTTGATTAGAAATCGTCTATCTTGACAAAACAACTTCCTCATCCTTTATCAATGTATTTGAATATTTTCTTAAATGAGTACTCGAATATCAGCTTTATTTTTTTCTAGCTTCTTTTAAAATTGAACACAGAATCGTCAGCCATTTTATTTGTTATATGATTTAGTACAGCAAAAGAAATGTAACTTTAAAAGGAAATGATACATTATAAATGCTCTTCTGAAAGAGAGTGAGGTGGAAAGGGAGCGAAAGACTACAGAGAATAAGATAGTATTTGTCTTCAAATGTTTCCTTTTAATAATCGAAAAAGGAGATGATGAAATAATCCACTGTACAAAACTGGAAGCTGTAGAGGAAACGATTTTAGGTCTTTGTATTTCATTTATAAAATTAAGTTGTGTTGTTATTTCTGCAAATGTTATATACATAAGTGTTTTTAATTAAAAAATTTATAATTTACAATTTTCACAAATATATAAAATAATAAAATACGATTAACTTCTGTGCCTTGATTGTAAAAATGTGATCTGCACCAACGCAAATTGAAATTAAGAAGGGTCTTTTATGTTTGGTTGTATTTTTTTTTAAATCAATTAATTTTATTTTTTAATAATTGAATTTGCTCGTAACGTAATAAGCTCACACAGTGTGAATGGTCAAGGACGTGTGACGCAACGACCGCACAGCTTCCGGCTCCATGCTTCGGGTCTCGTGAGAGGATGCCGCACAAGACTGATATTAGGGAGGGGGTTGTCGGCAGGCGGGAGAGGAGGGGAGTCCCTTGCACTTCATTTCACATCGCGTCCGTCATCGTACGCCACTCGTCTTCTCCTTAGCTTGTCGGCGACAGAAGCATCGTACTGACAGCACCGCGCGGTAACTTCGCCTAAGAGGCATGTTGTTTCTCTCCCCTCTTTTCTTCATTCTTTCTTCTTTACAGTTTAGTCTTTGGATGCAACGTGTGGCTTTTCCCCTGTTGGCATTGTGATTTGGGGTGGATGGCTAGGTGGGAAGGGGAGGCTAGAAGGGTTAACTTGTGCTTTTTCATCTCTAAAGTGTAGACTGTAGAGTCTTCTTTGATAAAGTTAAACTGAAAAGAAAGAAGAACGATCAAAGAAGACTCTACAGTCTACACTTTAGAGATGAAAAAGCACAAGTTAACCCTTCTAGCCTCCCCTTCCCACCTAGCCATCCACCCCAAATCACAACGATGATTATCGTCATCTTACATTTATTTAATCTAATTATTAATAAGACTAGTTTTATTCTCGAATACCAAAGATATATTACCAAGGATTTATTCTCGAATACCAAAGATATATTACCAAGGATTTATTCTCGAATACCAAAGATATATTACCAAGGATTTATTCTCGAATACCAAAGATATATTACCAAGGATTTATTCTCGAATACCAAAGATATATTACCAAGGATTTATTCTCGAATACCAAAGATATATTACCAAGGATTTATTCTCGAATACCAAGATATAATATCAAGGATTTATTCTAGAATACCAAGATATAATATCAAGGATTTATTCTGGAATACCAAGATATAATATCAAGGATTTATTCTGGAATACCAAACTTATACTACCAAAGATTTATTCGGGAATACCAAAGTTATAACACCAAGGATGTATTTTGGAATACCAGAGATATCATATCAAGGATTTATTCTGGAATACCAAAGATGTACTATAAAGAATTTGTTCTGGAATACCAGACATGTAATACCAAGGATTTATTCTGAAATACAAAGGATGCGGGTGTTCAAACGGCGAGAGAAAACATCTAAGAATAAAGATACCGATTAGTATTAGAAGGACTGGAATTTCATGAAAGTGATCTTGGAAGCATTACCAAGAGAAAATATTATTTTATTGTCTCATTATCATAAACACCTCACACATTAGCCTACATTTAAAACAGACTTGTCATGGAAATATTGAAACGAAGATTGTTTTAATTCTTCATTCTAATAATGGCATCAAATATTTATTTAGAACAGAGAGATCTTAGAAACTCTACATAGCGAGGAAATTATTTTGTTTCATAATTATCACAATAACATCACACGTAATAAAATAGAGGACTTGGAAACATCACACGTAATAAAATAGAGGATCTTGGAAACATTGCAAACGAGTAGAGATTCTTTCGTTTCTTAATAATAATTACATTAGTCGGGTATTGCAGAAAAATAGAATCAAGAAAATATTCCAAAAAGGGATGATGATGATGATGATGATGGTGGTGGTGGTGGTGGTGGTGGTGATGATGATGGTTGTGATGATGATGATGATGATAATGATGATGATGGTGGTGGTGATGATGATGGTTGTGATGATGATGATGATGATAATGATGATGGTGGTGGTGGTGGTGAGAAACACACATGTTTATGGAACCATGTCGAAGAGAAGGGGTGATACAGAAACATCAGATTTGCGCATTTCTGATGACCTTCAAAAATCATATTTAATAAGAAAACAATTAGAGTGTGATTACGTATCCATAAAACAAGCATGAGTATTGAAGAGTGTCATGCAGGTCAAAGTCCACAACGCGTATTTCACGATCAGCAGTTGAAATAAACGAAGGTAAATAATGCTTACAAAGTAACACCTGGCTTTAGAGCAAAGAAGATGCTAGAGAAATCTTAGAGAAAGGGACATTATTCCTGGTTTCAGACATCTTAATTTAACCCTATGTTCATGAGAGGTGATTGACTAATTGGTTAATTGCATGGTTCAATGATTAATTCATTGATCGTTCAATCATCGTAGCGATTCATTGATTGGTTGATTGATTTTACTGACTAATTTCAGCATTATTGATTTTATAGGAAACTGCATTTACTAATGGTCTCTAGGCTGGCTCGTTAGCAAAAAGATTATAGACTAATGAAGTCGCTACTCGAAATCTTCTTTGATACCATTAAAAATACTCTTGTTGAAAATGATATTGACTTCTGCAGTCATTAATCCCCTCCAAACACAACTGATCACTCTCAGCTCTCCACAAGTGACCACTCTCCGCTCTCCACAACTGACCACTCTCTGCTCTCCACTAATTGTCACTCTCAGCTCTCCACAACTGACCACTCTCAGCTCTCCGCTCTCCAAAAATTGTCATCTCAGCTCACTACAAATTGTCACTCTCCACTCTCCACAACTGACCACTCTCAGTTCTCCACAAGTGATAACTCTCAGTTCTCCACAAATGACCACTCTCTGCTCTCCACAAGTGATCAGTCTCAGCTTTCCACAACTGACCACTCTCCGCTGTCCACAAGTGATAACTCTCAGCTCTCCACAACTGACCACTTTCTGCTCTCCACAAGTAATCACTCTCAACTCTCCACAACTGACCATTCTCCGCTCTCCACAACTGACCATTCTCCGCTCTCCAGAAATCGCTTACATATAATGGGAAATTCTGCCACAATAGCAGACGGCCACCCACCCACCACCAAGCCTTTGTCAGGGCTAGAAAGAAAGGTGAAGTCATAAACCACACAGCGATCTATAGGGATACAAGGACCAATGAGGATAAAGCAATAACTCCTTCTGACTTACAGATCGAATCAGAAAACTTCTACCTTAATTCGACTTTCGACGTGCCAGGAAAGGGAGATAAGCCACATATTCAAAAACACCAAAAACATGGCGCAGTCCAGAGTCTCATGATCTACATATGGCAGAGTTTAAACGACCGTCTGCGTAACAGTTGCAGATATACATATATAACCAGCGTCCCATACTCTGCATCGGCATTAGATGTTTTGTATCATAACTAAAAGCTAATATTGATATAATTCATTATTACAAAGTCACCCCAGAGTAAAGCGATGACATCATTGTTGATTTTATCGATTACTGTTTTCTGTTTTGTTATTTTGCTCCCTTTATTCCATTTGTCTTAAGTTCTTAGTCTTTAATGCTGGATTTTCCAGAAACTTATTGGGTTTTGAATTTACTTTACTCCACAAGCTGCACTCTTTTACGAAAGTTACTTTTGCTGATTTCTTGGATATAGACTTATAGAGCCTATTGCATTTTATTCCATTACTGCATTCCTATTTTCTTTGGCATATAAACTACATCAATTTATTTTATACTGCTTTCTTGTTACATAGACTTAGATATTTTTATTGTTTTCTAGAACAGATACAACACTTTACAATTCTACATGCATTCCTTTCAAACAGTGACTTTGTTTTCTAGGTTACATAACCTGCTTTGTTTATTCTACATTGCATTTTTTTAACATGCACTTATTATTCTGTCTGTCGTTAAAGTGTATATACTTTATTTATTTTATCCTTTCCTTTAACACAGGTTTATTATTTTGACTGTCAAAGTCAGCACACTTCATGCAGTCTACGTCTTGCTTTAACACAGATTTATTATTTTGACTGTCAAAGTCAGCACACTTCATGCAGTCTACGTCTTGCTTTAACACAGATTTATTATTTTGACTGTCAAAGTCAACATACTTCATGCAGTCTACGTCTTGCTTTAACACAGATTTATTATTTTGACTGTCAAAGTCAACACACTTCATGCAGTCTACGTCTTGCTTTAACACAGATTTATTATTTTGACTGTCAAAGTCAGCACACTTCATGCAGTCTACGTCTTGCTTTAACACAGATTTATTATTTTGACTGTCAAAGTCAGCACACTTCATGCAGTCTACGTCTTGCTTTAACACAGATTTATTATTTTGACTGTCAAAGTCAACATACTTCATGCAGTCTACGTCTTGCTTTAACACAGATTTATTATTTTGACTGTCAAAGTCAACACACTTCATGCAGTCTACGTCTTGCTTTAACACAGATTTATTATTTTGACTGTCAAAGTCAGCACACTTCATGCAGTCTACGTCTTGCTTTAACACAGATTTATTATTTTGACTGTCAAAGTCAGCACACTTCATGCAGTCTACGTCTTGCTTTAACACAGATTTACTATTTTGACTGTCAAAGTCAACACACTTCATGCAGTCTACGTCTTGCTTTAACACAGATTTATTATTTTGACTGTCTTTACAGTACACGTATTTCATTTATTCTCTGCTGTACTCAGTGTTCAGTACAATTATACATAAACTATACTTTCACATTATTCCTAGTGTTCTTTCCATTTTTTTTTATCAAATTGTTTCGTACAAAACATTTACCTACGTTTTGCAAGTTTAGTTTTCTGTCTTTGCCCTTTCAAACTCCCGTTTAGTTTTTTGCTTCATCCCTTAATATTCCCGTACATTACTTTTCATTTAACTGTCGTATTAGTGAGTCTGCAATTACCAAAAGAGGCAAATCTTAATTGTAATCTTTTATTTTTATTTTTTTAAGGGGAACAGGGTATTTTTCCTATGCTCATTTTCTTTACTTCGCTCCGTCTCTCTCTCTCTCTCTCTCTCTCTCTCTCTCTCTCTCTCTCTCTCTCTCTCTCTCTCTCTCTCTCTCTCCCCACTCCCTCAAGAACTCTGTCCAATCATTTTTTGTCTCTTCCTCTCACCACCCATTCTGTCCTACTACAGCCGTAACTTGCCCACTTCGCGCACCGGGTCTCGAAGTGACAGAAGCCCTTAATTCTGTTTCACGCACGCTATTAGCGCAGGCTAGACAAAGAAACTTGAGCCCGTGTTCGCTTCATTTGGCCAAATTACCCGCTCATTCTCTGCGTGCTTAGCGCGGCAAGAAATAGTTCGTCTTGAACTTACTTCTGATCCTTCGAGCAAGAGACTCCCAGTTCGAAGCCAGACTGCGAATGCGAACGTCTATAAAACTGAAAGGTGTTGGGGAAGTGATAAGAAAGGCATTTTGTGGTTTATTTTTGTATTTTTTCTTAGTAAATAATGGTTGATTTATTTTCCCGTGTTTCATTCTAAATCTTACACTAATCAGGTCCGGTAACTAGTACGGCAGAAACGAGAGAGAGAGAGAGAGACAGACAGACAGACAGACAGAGAGAGAGACAGAGAGAGAGAGATGTAGGCAGCGTCAATTACAATGCAAAAATGTTAAGTGTTATTTATCTTTTGTAATAGACTACAAATAGGTACACGTCAAATAAACAATTAAAGAGACATAAGAGTTTGGTTTTTTCCCCCATTGAAATATTTCTGAACGCTGAAAATAAATTACAGTCAAAATGTTAAAGGGTAAACATAAAATTTATTACAATTGAGAAATTCAATGACAACACGAAAAATTTGACTTTAGTAAATCGTCAGAATTTAAACGATGAAACTCCTAAATTGAACACGAACTAAAGCAACAAAATTCACATGACTAAGTTAAATTAATCACTCATACAGCATCAACTTATATTGGTAAAATGTTTTAATATCATAATAAACATGATAAATACAAAATTGGTAACAACGTCAATTTTGAAATTTAAAACAAATTTGTCAATAAAATAAAAACAGAATTAAATAAAAAGGATTAAAAATATAACGACAATGCAGTCTTAGAAAGAGTAACGTTAATTAACGTTTTATAAAACTGAAACCAAGAGTAACGTTAATTAACATTTTATAAAACTGAAACCAAGAGTAACTATAAGTAACAATTTATAAAACTGAAACCATGAGTAACTATAAGTAACAATTTATAAAACTGAAACCAAGAGTAACTTTAAGTAAAGATTTATACAATTTGTGACACTTCTGGACACCCTTCACTCGTTATCATTATTATTTGTAAATTAATAACATATAAATAATTACAAGTGATCGAGAATCTTAATTTATAATTATTAATAAATAATTCTCCCACAAGACCAACATGTCTCTAACTTGGCGGATTATAAGGGTGTCGTAAAATTCTACTCTTTACACAATAATAAGATAGACGTTTTACTGTCGCATATTGTTTTTGCAGGTGAAAAATTCTTACTAAAGGAGTAATAAATATCAGTATTTTATTTATATTTAACGAGTCCCCATTCACCCTCTATTACTCCAACATAAGGTTTTAATGTATGTGCAAGAAGGTTAATAAATTTATTAAATCAACAATCAAATATATGGATATAATCAAAAGAGCATTTACATCACTTCACAACAATGTCTGATTAAACGTTAGACATTCAGTTTATCCAATCACAGTCATCAGCAATCGAATGAACATATATAGTCAAGTTCATAGATATAAGTCATCATAGAGATGAGAGTGGAGTTTGAGAGATAATTATAGACAATGTACATAACCTTTTCAATGATGGTAGCTGTCACTAGCACGTGCTCACAATCACGTGATTTGCAACAAGTCACTGCCTTACATAGTGGCCCAATGTACTCATTCGAGGCACATTGCACAACAGTTCTAAAATCTTTGATGCGTTCACAAACACCTGGAGAATCATCCAGAACTTCACATGCACCATCAAAGCACACCAGTGAAAATGTTCCTGAATCTTCATGTGCACTCCTTGGCACACCACAAGGAATGTTCATAAAAACGTTTGTGAATTCTCGAGACCAAATTCAAGCCTCCATTTCCGCCGTATTGGCTCTGGAATGGAATTCACAGGAATCAACTTACAGCAACACGTTTACTGACAAGTTTGACATGTTGGATACACACACACCAATGTGATCCGATAGAGTACAATATCACTGTGGTCTGAAATGGATACAAGTTTACAAAAACTCATAAAGTATCAAAATATCAAAAGTTCAAACTGACAAAAGGCGTGCTCCTCTCTGCGAAAGTCAAATTAAGGGCAGCACTAAGTTTCAGGCATATTTCATCTCTAAACTCCTTTCTCTCTTACACACAGTCTCTATTTACAAATCCTGCTATAATATTCATTAGCCTGATATATACGCAGCAAACGAAATAGAGCTTCATTCAAAATTCCCAAGTATAACGTACAACCTAATCAAATTAGTGAACATAGGGAAAAATTGAACTGGAGAATGCTTATTTAATTCAACCATCATAGATCAATAGCAAACATGTACGAAATATTTCTGAGTCCATTCTTTCTTTATCAGTCAGTTAACTTACCACAAGCTAACAATCGCATTTATGACCAGACTTGAGTCAAGTGATAGAATATGGAACTTTCTTCACCAAATTAGTGCTTATAATATCCACAGACTTCTTTATCATTATCAATTTTGTTATAATATCCACAGACTTCTTTATCTCATCGATTTTGTTATAATATCCACAGCCTCCTAATTTTACTTCATCATCGTTGTTGTTATAATGTTCATTAGTGGCGTCATCAACTTTATTATTAATTAATGATGATGGTCTTTTCATTTCTATCCTCATCATATTCTGCAGTACCAGTTTTGGTTGCTAGAGCTAATTTCAGGAAATTCAAGCCAGATAAAAATTTAAAAAAACACAAAATACACCAAAATACAAACATCATGCAAGTAATTCTTACTGTTATGTTTCGTTAGTGTAAATATACAAAAACTAACAGCTGACGTCTGAGTCTTTTCATTTGTACATTAAGCAGGCGAGATGAGATAGCTGCCCTAAAGTTCTTGCACCCTCTCTCGGCGCGTGCCCTCAAGAGGGCGCTCGAATCATACAGCAAGAACTATATAACGTCTGGCGATCATTATGTTATGACATCTGCTCACTGGAAGCCTTCATTGTTTGTTCAGTCATACGAAACACGCTAGCGGAAGTTCCCTAATTTCAAGGTCCGTCAGCTAAACGATAGATCGAGTCGCGTGGGAGCATGTACTCACGCCCTAAGCTGAAAAGTTTGTGTGACATGCATCTACCCTTAGCAACTGTGTCAGCTTGTACATCCTCTCACAGCTTTATTTCAACAAGAAAGAAAAATAGATAATCTATAATTAGCAGTTTTGGGGTGCGGTATGAGAAATCAGGGCATTTCATGAATTAGATTAAAAATTTCATTTATTATAAATAAAAAAACACAGATATGCCTCAATCTTTGTTCTTATTAAACGTTTGTGTCTTTTAAAGTCAGGAAGCAATTAAACAAGATATCTTAATTAACTTTTTTGGGGGGAGAACAAAACTTGATATGAACATTATTTTCCTTTTATTTGTTTTCATCCGATATAACGTTGCTCGTTAAAACAACATCAAGCATTAGGCGGGTCGACTTTGTTTAGGTTTGTCTGTGTGCAAGTTTGGATTTTATTTTGTAATCTTTTTTTCTTCTCGCAAGAAACTCTAAAACAACATCATTTTAGAGTCTTAGAAATTTTACTTTGAACAGAATCAAACAATATGTGTTTAATGGTTTGCACGTGATCAGCCTTCCCCCAGTCCTGTCACAAAACTCTAACTTTGTTTCACCTGGCCAAACACATCGCAACGCATTGAGCCTAGGTAGCTGGCTTATATTTCGCTCTCCTTTGCTAAAGTCCCAATCAAGGGCGGTAAGTGACAATTTGCACGAATATTTCTGCACACGTGGACAAACAGTGCTACGGTCGGAGTGCGTACGCTTTGCTTATGACTGGTATCACGCGGGATTCACGGGGGGGTGTCTTATTCAAGGTGCCCCTACATTATTCTCGCGATTAAAAATGGGCCGTATTAGGCCGACGATTGGCTGAAGTACTGATTGAAATATGTGCCAAGGGCCGAGAGTTAGCTGAAATGCCGATTTAAGTGTTCGCCTGGAGCATTAGGGGGACTTCTGCCGGCGAATTACTAAAAGCAACAAAATTCAAATGTGTGATTATAGATTTTTAAAATACAAAATATTGTTTTCTTCTGCTCGTATATTCTTGACGGGAAGAGAAAAGATCTGAACTTTACAATATTAATAATGGGCATTTTACTGCCATTAATTCTCCATCGAGCCTTTAATGCTTAAAGTAATGGCCAGTAAGCTTAATTATCATGGGCTACGAAATAGGTGAGGATCATTCAAAATTATAAAAGGTCGAAAGCTGATGATGGCCCAAAAGATTACAGCTACCCAAACGGACACCGCGGGTGGATAACATCAAACATCGGAACATAATGGCAACTTACAAACAACACACCAAACTGGAAACCGATGGCCTACGAAAATCAACAACAACCTCCATGAGCACCGAAACCCAAGATAGAACTCGTTTTACACTGACGACATCTTGCATATCGGGTGCAAATGACCAGACGATTCTCAAATTTGGTGGCTTAACACTTGTATTTCTGCAAATGTCTAAAGCAGTCAAATGGAGAAGAAACCCAACTCAGAGAGAGAGAGGGAAAAAAAAATCTATTACTACGGAAGGCAGAAGGAGAAGCTCCATCAGCCCCCTACTGTCTCCCCAGAGTTTTGTAAGTTAGTAAGTAAGTTCCTTTTGGAGTCCCACGGGTTGGAGAATATCTGAAAAGAAAATGACCCCTGAAAGTTCTTGATTGGAGAAATAAATGACAGCGTAACCTCTTAAGAGGACAAAACAGAAATGGAAACGGTAGAGGTCAGATATATACAACTTGATGGAATTTAATGGAATGAGTTTGATGGAATTAAATAAAACAGAAAAGAAATACCCCTCCCTTTAGTGTCAGCGGGCGAACTACATCATGCATGTCAATGTTTGAACTGCGACCACGACCTCAGCTGTTGACTAAATTCAAGTAATACTTCGCAACCTGTGACCTGTTTGGGGTGATAAAGTGAGGTTATCAACATATACCGCTATCAAGACAGCTGGTGTACATCAAACAGCACACTCATCGAAAGAAAACGAAAACTATAAAATGAAAACGAATTATTTTATTATTAAGTTATCTCCTCTTTCTTCTACAGTTTTGACTAATAAGGGACGCTTATGCCTGTGAATGAATAAGCGCACATCCAACCCTGATTTATTTCACGGTTTTGTTCTTTTAAAAATTTGCTTCATTGCTATATTTAGAATATCTTCTGAAGTTCTAGATCTGCCTAACTAGTCTGCTCTTCTAATTCCGGAAATCGCCTGGTCATGAGCTGAGTAGGTGAGGTTGCTTGATAAATTTAAAGCCACTCTCATTGAATTGTTTTGTGGTCTGTGTTTTATGTTTTGTGTTGTGTATGTTGTGTTTTGTGCTGTGTACGTTGTGTTTTGTGCTGTGTACGTTGTGTTTTGTGCTTTGTGTTTTGTTTTGTATTTTGAGTTTTGTCAGGTTTGCTTTTTTTTTGTCTGTTGCTTGTATTTTGTGTTTTGTGTTGTGTACTTTGCGTTTTGTGTTTTGTACTTAAATGTTTTGTGTTTTGTACTTAAATGTTTTGTGTTTGGTTTTCATTTTGGGTTCTGTCATTTAGTTTTGTGTTTGCTAATTAATGAGCAGAGATTTATGTTCTGTATATCAATTGAATTAATATATTAAGTCACTATCAGATGTTCAGATATAATATGCATTTAGATACATGCGCACTAAGTATATTAAGACACTATCAGATGTTTAGAAATAATATGCATTTTAGATCATGTGCACAAAGTATCGGGCATGTAAATATTCATTTAAAAGTAATAATAAAGATGTGCACACACATACGCACACTCTCAAACAGGAGCTTTTACTTACACACACATACACACACACACACACACACACACACACACACACACACACACACACACACACACACACACGTACACACACGTACACGTCGAACACATCCCAAGTAGAGAGTAAACTAGCATTCAGAGAGCAATATTTAAAATCATGTTTTGAATTTGTACAAGTAGCATTAACTGTTTAATCGGCGCCACTGAAGATTATTTAAGTAAAACTTACACATCAGATATTGTACTGGGTTCTTGTACATAGCAACTCACTAGTTAGCCGATGTTTTTTAGACACGCACGCACGTACTCGCGCGCGCACACACACACACACACTCGCACTCACAAAGCACAAAAAAGGCTTTGTGTCAAACTTATATTTTTAATCAATAAGAACTTCTAAATATTCTCTATCAGTTAATGTGTAACAGTTTGGTTTTTGTTACGTCACAACACTTAGTAAATCTATAAGAGGGCAACTGTCTCCTTCTCACACCAAGTGCAGCCACAGCATCGTTTGTGTCGAATAAAAGGCATATTACTCTTGAGCTCTACTGCACTTCGCTTAACGACCTCTGGCGGCGAGGTACCTTTACAACAAACGACGACGCAGAGGCAAGCCCAACCATCAGTGGGAAATTTTGGAAACGTGATCCAAGGAAAACTCGTTGTTACGGATGAGACTGCAGGTGTTTGAGGCGACCAAGTTCCTCGAATCTTGTAAGCATCTACAGAATCAAATACACGGTAAGAAGGTAGACAGGTAATAGATAAGATATAGATAGGTAGATTACATGTTAAGAAGCTAGACAGGTAATAGATAAGATATAGATAGGTAGATTACATGTTAAGAAGCTAGACAGGTAACAAGATATAGATAGTTACACGGTAGAATGTAGACAGGTAACAGATAAGATATAGGTTATAAGGTAAGAATGTAGACAGGTAACAGATAAGATATAGGTTATAAGGTAAGTCTGAGACAGGTAACAGATAAGATATAGGTTATAAGGTAAGAATGTAGACAGGTAACAGATAAGATATAGGTTGTAAGGTAAGAATGTAGACAGGTAACAGATATGATATAGGTTGTAAGGTAAGAATGTAGACAGGTAATAGATATGATATAGGTTATAAGGTAAGAATGTAGACAGTTAACAGATATGATATAGGTTATAAGGTAAGAATGTAGACAGGTAACAGATATGATATAGGTTATAAGGTAAGAATGTAGACAGGTAACAGATATGATATAGGTTATAAGGTAAGAATGTAGACAGGTAACAGATATGATAACTATATTATGATAACTATGATCCTATATTATAGGTTATAAGGTAAGAATGTAGACAGGTAACAGATAAGATATAGGTTATAAGGTAAGAAGGTGGGCGGGCAACAAGTTCGAATTATACAGGTTACAAGTTAGATTGTTAGAAGGTCGACAAGTAACAAGTGAGAAATAGCTAGGCACATGGAAAGGCGAAACTCCCATCCATCGTTAAAAATAGTATGCTTATGATCTCTTCATAAGTCGGGTTCAAAGATTATACAGTGCTACGCCTGAGTGAAAAGGCGTGAATATTTATCAGAAAAACGTTGTATTGTGTGGGTTTGGGTAGGGTGCGATGGTGGAAATACACGAAAGAAATTTGAGAATAATTATGAAATCTGAATAAAGGACGCTTTAAAAACATTTGTATTAAATATAATTTTATTTGCGGAGTGGCGATTTATGGTGAAACCGACAAGCAAGTTATGCTATTTTGGAATTCCAATTACTTATTTTAAGCTAATGGCTTTATTTCTTTTCAGTAAAACCTACAAGCAAGTTATGCTAATTTGGAATTCCAATTATTTATTTTAAGCTAATGGCTTTATTTCTTTACAGCAAAACAATTAGGTCTAAATAATTGTAGGCAGACATTAATGTTCATTTATTTCAGTCTTAATAGGATAATGATCAATTGTTCCCACATTCAGCAGTCTTAATGAAATAGTTACTGATGATTTGTTCATAACGAAAAACGTTGATCAGATAGAGGCAAAATAAAATGACACCAGTAACTCCTAAATTAGCTCATTAATCATTGAAACAAAATGACACCAGTAATTCCTAAATTCGCTCATTAATCATTGAAACAAAATGACATCAGTAACTCCTACATTAGCTCATTAATCATTGAAACAAAATGACATCAGTAACTCCTACATTAGCTCATTAATCATTGAAACAAAATGACACCAGTAACTCCTACATTAGCTCATTAATCATTGAAACAAAATGACACCAGTAACTTCTAAATTAGCTCATTAATCATTGAAACAAAATGACACCAGTAACTCCTAAATTCGCTCATTAATCATTGAAGCAACTTCAGACACGTTTCAATTATAGGTTCAACTAAAATGACTCATTATCCATAAATACAACTAACTTAACCCAATCTGTTGCTACCGTTAATAACTACTATTATTTATCAATCAAACATACGTACGAATACAATGTATATATTACAAATATTCTTACCAATCATTAATCCATTTAAGATAGTAACAGCTAAAAGTGCAATAAGCCCATTGCACAGGACAGGATATCTGTAACAATAGATAGTTGTAGATAGAAAAAAAGGGAGCGCTATAGTTTGCATGACTGACATGCTATAGTTTGCATGACATCTATTTCTCTGTAGAAATTTATAGATAGAGAGACAAACAGCAGATAATAGACAGATAGAGAGACAAACGGATGGATGGATGAACAGTGACAGACAATATACTAAATGATAGAAATAGAGAGATAGAGTGAAGCTTATATATGTGAGTCTGTTTGTGTGTAAATAATAATTATACATGTGCGCAATATTTATACATTATGCTATTTTAATGTTTCAATAATTCAAATTTAAACAAGAAATAAAAAGAGAACAATAAATGCACTGAATATACCAACATTATAAATAACAAACTGTAATTACTGACGATTTATAGTCAAACTGCCATGACTTCATTTGTTAAGATACTAACATTATAAATAACAAATTGTAATTACTGACGATTTATAGTCAAACTGCCATGACTTCATTTGTTAAGATACTAAAATGTCTATTACCATTTAAGGTATAAAGCATTTCCTTGAAACATTACGAAAATATCTCAGCGTTCCAGTGAGTCTTACACATAGAATAATCAACTAGTAGAATATTAGAATGAATAGAAATAAAATGTGATTGCTTCATATTAATAAAATGAAACAAAAAAGGAAAAGGAAATTAGATGCATTTATTTATTTGTATGATGTTTTGATTTCAACTTCGCTAAGTTTTCAAACTTTAGAGAAAGTGGACAGTTTGACACTTTTAACGCCAACACTCAGTGTATCACAATCATTTTGTTCTCCACTGTTGTCTTCAGTACTCCATGAGACATTGTTCATTGAATGAAAGGTAAAAGTTAAAGATTGCCAAAAACATAACAAAACTAAAACATAATATTAAAATACCTTCTCGTGTGTATTTTCATTGAATGAAAAGTAAAAGTTAAAGATTGCCAAAAACATAACAAAACTAAAACATAATATTAAAGTACCTTCTCGTGTGTATTTTCAAATAATAAAAGTAAGAGTTAATGATAGCCACAACAACAACGCTCACAAACAATTTTAAAATACCTTCTCGTGTGATTTTCATTGAATAAAAAAGAAAAAGTTAAATTAGGTTAAAATATATCAAAGCTAAAAATAATGTTTAAATATCTTTTCAAGTGCATTTTCATTGATTAAAAAAAGTATAAGCTACAAAAAAGTCATAATATAGCAAAACTCTAAAATAAATGTTAAAATACCTTTTCATATGCATTTATCCAAATTTTCCCTAAGACACTGTATGAAAGAAAAAGAGTCAATTTTGAGGTTGAAGAGTTATGGTTATATATATATGTATTTCGGAAACAATGTTGTCTTTGAAGACAATCAAAAGGCACAACAGGAGACCGATAACCATGAAAAATCCGCATTCCCTTGCCTCACTTGGAGCATGTGACGTTTATGTCAGTTTTGGCTGCTCTTTCTTGTCCCGGATGCAAAACTGTGCAATCAAAACAGTTTCGCGGTCTCTGGGTCATTGGCTGTGTAACACGTAAACAATTTTTCCTGATTTGCAAATGAGGTCTGTCAGGTGCTTGTCAACTTAACAGTGGATGTGGGCTTGTAAAATCGGCTGTTGTCGAGTATTTCAAAGTAGAAACATTGCATACACAGTAACTTCTGTTGTTATTACGCTTGCCCCCAAGTGCTCCTGTTAGTTTTCCGTCTCTCATCCTGCCGCTGGTTGGACCCATGGACCTGGTAATTGAATATGTTGGTGTCGTTGTAGGCGTCGTCTTTCATTTCTTTCGCGTGTTTTGTTATCAGTGAACGGATCTAAGGAATATTTCTGCGATAACATTTCATAATCTTAATTGTTATGTTTTCTTTCCCTCCTTCTCTACCGCCTCTCTCCTCTCTCACTCACTCCTCCCTCTTCCTCCCTTCATGTTCTCTCTTGTTCTTTCTCTCTCTCTTCTTTTTCTTTCTTTCTTTTACTTTTTTTTACTTTCTTTCTGTCTTCTCCTTGCTCTCTCTCTCTCCTTTCTTGACCCTCTTTTATTTCCTTTACGTCTTCTTCTCCTTTCTCTCTTTCTTTTTTATCTTTCTTTTTCTTTCTCTCCCCTTTTTCATTCTCTCTTCCTTTTCTTTCTTTCCCCCTTCTCTCTCTCTCTCTCTCTCTCTCTCTCTCTCTCTCTCTGTTGAACGAGTGAAAATTTTAGAGTGGCACGAAAAGAATATGTGAAAAGTCACATGACACGTATTAAACAGAAAGAAAAACATTCTGATACTGTTCAATTAGTCGCAAAGCACAACAACAAAATCAAATAAGCACCTATAGCTGACCTCTGGCTTTTGTTATTTGATGTTTCTTTGGGATTTTTGTTTGTTGGTTCGCTTACTTCTTAGTGCAATCTAGGAATCAGCTATGTCAACTTGTCTTAGTGCTAGGGAGGCCAATTTAGTAGTCAGTTTTAGAGTAGAAGCAGCCGATGGCGTAGGACTACAAAAACCTTTCATGAGAAATACAAGCCTTGACCCGCGTGTTTGACCAAAGCAAACAATCATTCCTTTTACCGTCATTTGTCTGTCTGCTGTGCGCTTTCCATGTAAACTGGTCTAGGAGTGTGAGCTTTGTCAGGACATCAGGAAGCGAAAAATTCTTTCTTTCTTTCTTTCTTATTAAACATATGTGTTCCTTCATATATCCATACCAGCCTTGTAAAGCAGAGAGCTTATTAACAGAATATTTTTACTTCATTCTTTCATGAATTCTTTATCTGAAAGCGTTATATATATAAATAAAACTGTCTGTTTACAAGTATTTTTTGCCCAGTCTGAGAAAATGTAGAGCAAGGGAAACAACCGTGTCTTCGCCCAACTAGTTCAAGTGGACTAGAGTACTATTCTTGCAATATCGTTTGCTTTCCATTTCCATTCAAAAGTTGAAATTGTCTTCATTAATTTAAATGGTTCGTTTCCTTTGCATTTTTTTGTGTGTATGTGTGTGTGTATGTTTTAAATGAATAGTGCGTGTTTCAGTGTTTCTTTCTATGAATGTGTTTTGCATTTTCATGTGTATGTATGTATGTGTTTGCATGCTTTCTGTTTCCCAGCAAGTCAATGTGATGTATGTATTCTTTGGTGTAAGTGTGTGTGTGTGTGTGTGTGTGTGTGTGTGTGTGTGTGTGTGTGTGTGTGTATGTGTGTGTGTGCGTGTGTGTGTGTGTGAGCGTGCCTGCGTAGATAGATAGATAGATAGACAGACAGATAGAAAGATAGATAGATAGATAGATAGATAGGAGAGAGGGGATATATATATATGTGAGCGTGCTTCCAAACATCTGTGTTTATGTGTAAGTATGTGTGTTTTATGTATCCGTCTGTTTCTTATGTACATGCGGGTTTTCATGCGTGGAAATGTCTAAATGGTTATAAAAAATCATTTTGTAAAATCTTAATTTCGCATATCATCATTTTATAGATTACCTTCTCTTTCTCTGTCTCATTCTCTCCCTACTTCCCTTTCACTCTTACCCTCACACATACACAAACACTCACAAACATATGCACTTAAAGACATTTATAGAGACAATCAAATAGTTCACGGATCGCCACAAACATCCCCTTTGACACTGCGATGTTTGTTTGCTTTTGCTTTTTATTTATTTTTAGCTTTTGTTTTTGGTTTTAACCCCTTCTCTGACAGAAATCATCTCTTTTTAAACCAACAGTTACAGCCACACTGGCACCATAAAGATTGACGACGTTTGCGTAAGAAAATAAGTCTGATGACGCGTCGTTCTTGCGTCGTACAAAAAAAAGCACAGTAGTTCCGGCAATTACAGGTGTTAATATTGGGCAGTTTAATATGGACTGGAAAGATGGTGGACGCAGATGCAGTGGTCGATTCAACCTTGCTCAACGGCACCATTGTTTGAGCAGAAAAGGCTGAAAATTAAAACAGACGCTCTAAGATAGAAGTACAGAACAGGAAAGGCAAAGACAAGTCGAAACAAAATTAACATGAGAGCTAGGTATGCATGTATACATGATAAACATGCGGCACCATAAGAACAATCAAACGATTAGATAGATAGATAGGTAGGTAAGTAGGTAAGTAGGTAGGTAGGTAGGTAAGTAGGTAGGTAGGTAAGTAGATAGGTAGGTATGTAGGTAGATAGATAGATAGATAGATAGATAGATAGATAGATAGATAGATAGATAGATAGATAGATAGATAGATAGATAGATAGATAGATAGATAGATAGATAGATAGATAGATAGATAGATAGATAGATAGATAGATAGATAGATAGATAGATAGATAGATTAAAATTAATGTGTAAATACAAACAATAAAATAGGTGATTTACGTTAATATAAAAATTATGCAATCAGCACAAAGAATAAACTCTCCTTACCTGATACACCTCTAGATCCTAATCCTATAGCAAAGGCCACAACGGTGACGCACAGAAGCCACGTGACAACGATCCTAACAGGTCAAACAGATTTGAATGACATTATGAAATCAAGGTCTAACTTATCAAATAAAGAGAAATACCAAAAAACAGTAATACATAATTACAAGGCGCAAGAAAGAAACCAAGAAAAGACATTGAAGTTTGGATTTCGTTTTTAAAGACAATTTTTTAAAATATTCGAATGAACAAATTAATGTTTGTGCTCCAGTACTTGTAAAATACAGAAAACAAAATTCACATGGTTAGGTATCAAAATGTCCAAGCCGTTCCCAGACGTAATAGTTACGGGTACAATGTGTACATTATGACGCACCAACATTTATATCTGGGGAATCCGAAATTCGCTTCTGTAACGCCTGTTTTATTCAAGTGCGCTTTCAAGTCTCCTCACTTGTTATTCATAAAAATGCATTCAGACAACAAAAAGAAATAGCGACGAGTGCAGAAGAGGGAGGGGGGGAGTATTACTTGCGCATGAACGAAATGAACAAAACTAGACAATCAAGACTTGCGCCCCTGCATCTGTTCATTCAAACCCCAATCCAGCTCCTTAGACTTTCTTAGAGTATTGCCTTTATTTGTTACGTTATATAAAGTTGATTGTATTGTCGCTTACGTTGCGTTATGGTACGCGCACGTGCACAACGTACATAATCATTCCGAGGTACACAGCAAAACCTCCCCATAATGTGTTCTTTGGTGATAGGATTTGTACACAGGTACACAGCAAAACCTACCCACAATGTGTTCTTTGGTGATAGGATTTGTACACAGGTACACAGCAAAACTTACCCATAATGTGTTCTTTGGTGATAGGATTTGTACACAGGTACACAGCAAAATAGCAAAACTAAATGAGAAAAATTCACAAAAAGCAACAAACCTTACCCATAATGCATTCTTAAGTGATAGGATTTGTCCGATTAAATGAAAACTGCAAAAAGCAATCTACATTTCATAATACCTGCTTTTCTCCATTGAATTAATTATGATGGCTGTGTAGCACTAGCGTAAAAATAGTCACGTCGAAATGGCAAGGGCGACAATGCGATTGATGAATTTCATCAGTATCCCTTCGAGCCACAGAATGAAACAGCTTTTGTTTCCTTTCTTTCAGATAACTAGTTGTCTCCCCAAACAGATGACGTTCTTTCTTTATATGCTGTAACTTTTCCAAAACAAGTCAACTTCAGTTGTCATTTTTATAGATGAATGCGTTTGCAATTGTAAATTTGAGGCTGCACGCCTAGTAATGTAATTTGTCGTTGATTGGCTGACAGTTTGCATCCGGGTAAACAGTGAGCTTATACTCAATGTAACGCGGCCACCAGTAAATATTTCCCTTAACTGCTGCGACCTAGTGTGACTACTTCCAATATACGTCAAAAGCTATTTCTTGTTGTTAACAGTCTTACTTTCCACACCGTACTTCGTGCAAGTAAACACCGTGATTCAGAAATAGACTTTACCGACTTGTCTAAATCACTGATGCTGCTCAGTCAGGTCATCTAACAATTAGACGTCAAGGGTTGTCAAGTGCGTGCTGGATTTGTCTTTTGTTTAGTTTTTGATTTTGTCTATCTCTTTTTTCTTTCTTTCTTTCTCTCTCTCTCTCTCTCTCTCTGACTCTCTCTCTTTCTATCTCTGTCTCTGTTTCTCTGTTTCTCTCTCTTTTTTTCTCTCTTTCTCTCTCTTTCTCTCTCTCTGTCTCTCTCTGTATCTCTTTCTTTCTTTCTCTGTATGTGTCTCTCTCTCTATCTCTTTTTCTCTCTTTCTCTCTCTCTCTCTCTCTCTCTCTCTCTGTATCTCTTTCTCTGTATCTCTCTCTACTCTCTCTCTATATATCTTTCTTTCTCTCTCCTCTCTCTGTCTGTCTGTCTCTCTCTCTCTCTGTCTGTCTGTCTCTCTCTCTCTGTCTGTCTCTCTCTCTCTGTCTGTCTCTCTCTCTCCTTTATCTCTTTATCTCTCTCTCTCTCTCTTTCTCTCTCTCTAAGCTATAGTAGGTATAGTGTTTACTTCCAAATCACTAATGTTATTTTGTCTTTTCATTCTACCTGCAAATCTGTCTGTTCCATCCACACACATTGTTATTCAGTGACAAATCGCTTAGATACCGTTAAATATCAATTCAATACCGTTAAATATCAATTCAACACCGTTAAATATCAATTCAATACCGTTAAATATCAATTCAATACCGTTAAATATCAATTCAATACCGTTAAATATCAATTCAACACCGTTAAATATCAATTCAATACCGTTAAATATCAATTCAATACCGTTAAATATCAATTCAACACCGTTAAATATCAATTCAACACCGTTAAATATCAATTCAATACCGTTAAATATCAATTCAATACCGTTAAATATCAATTCAACACCGTTAAATATCAATTCAATACCGTTAAATATCAATTCAATACCGTTAAATATCAATTCAATACCGTTAAATATCAATTCAACACCGTTAAATATCAATTCAACACCGTTAAATATCAATTCAACACCGTTAAATATCAATTCAACACCGTTAAATATCAATTCAATACCGTTAAATATCAATTAAAAATACCCGATCTCCTCGACGAGGTTTGACAATTTTCTGGATTGTTCGACCTAATTAATTTATTAATTCACGTCACGCCCGAACAGCTACTGTGAAATCTCCCTTCAGCCTCTGGTCTCACGTGACATGCATAAATTCACATAATGAAATGCTATTTACTGCTTTAATGAGTGCAGCCATTGAGAAAGTGGAAAGGCCTTTATATAAATACTCAATACTTCAGGCGACCGTTGTCGAAGATGCAAATAAAACAAAGCAGTCGGAAGGGACTGATAAAAATAATTAATGAACGTTGATGAGACGATGAACGAGAAGGCATTTAAGCACAGAAGAAACAATGAAGCTCAGTCGTATACAACAGAAGTATACGATTGTCTCGATTGTCTAGTGCTGTGAAGCTCAGTCGTATACAACAGAAGTATACGATTGTCTCTATTGTCTAGTGCTGTGAAGCTCAGTCGTATACAACAGAAGTATACGATTGTCTCTATTGTCTACTGCTGTGAAGCTCAGTCGTATACAACAGAAGTATACGATTGTCTAGTGCTGTGAAGCTCAGTCGTATACAACAGAAAGTATACGATTGTCTCGATTGTCTAGTGCTGTGTAGGACCAGCATCAGTCACTCCATTTATTAACTTTTAATAAATATTAATATTTTTGCTGTATTTAAACGTTAGCTATGTATATAATACAGTGAATTGTTAGTACAGTTGGTGGGGGAGATATTAGGAAGGGGAGGGGGGCTGAAAGATTATTTGAGAAAGATGTATGATGCCATGAAGGAAGAGAACGTGGAAGATACATTGATGAATAAAATGGGTGGCGATTAGGACAGAGGTTGCAAGCCAGACAGGACGATGTCTTCGATCGGATCACATAAAGTCGGCTTGGAAAGAATGAATCCAGGGGTGAGGAAAGCGTAAAATCGTCTCTGCCAATCTATGGGAGCAAAATGTGAAAGAGTCTGTATTCACCAAAGGTCATCTCTGCCAATCTAAGGGTAGCAAAATGTTGAAGACTCTGGACTCACCAAGCGTCATCTCTGCCAATCTAAGGGTAGCAAAATGTTGAAGACTCTGGACTCACCAAGCGTCATCTCTGCCAATCTAAGGGTAGCAAAATGTTGAAGACTCTGGACTCACCAAGCGTCATCTCTGCCAATCTAAGGGTAGCAAAATGTTGAAGACTCTGGACTCACCAAGCGTCATCTCTGCCAATCTAAGGGTAGCAAAATGTTGAAGACTCTGGACTCACCAAGCATCATCTCTGCCAATCTAAGGGTAGCAAAATGTTGAAGACTCTGGACTCACCAAGCGTCATCTCTGCCAATCTAAGGGTAGCAAAATGTTGAAGACTCTGGACTCACCAAGCGTCATCTCTGCCAATCTAAGGGTAGCAAAATGTTGAAGACTCTGGACTCACCAAGCGTCATCTCTGCCAATCTAAGGGTAGCAAAATGTTGAAGACTCTGGACTCACCAAGCGTCATCTCTGCCAATCTAAGGGTAGCAAAATGTTGAAGACTCTGGACTCACCAAGCATCATCTCTGCCAATCTAAGGGTAGCAAAATGTTGAAGACTCTGGACTCACCAAGCGTCATCTCTGCCAATCTAAGGGTAGCAAAATGTTGAAGACTCTGGACTCACCAAGCGTCATCTCTGCCAATCTAAGGGTAGCAAAATGTTGAAGACTCTGGACTCACCAAGCAGTATCGATAGGGCGAGTTCGATAGAGATATGATGCGACGAAGAACTAATCAGACGAGAGAAATATGTCAGACAGTTGCATCCATATCGATGTATTCACCTATCCAAATCGTTATTTATGCCTAAAGATCATCTGCAACAAGAAGTCGTAAATCCCGTTGGTCGTGTAGGCCCTCACATTTCATTGCGATGCTTTCCAAGCACAAGTTTTCTTTCGGTCTTAGAATGAATGGAATTGAACTTATACTGTTGGCATGCATAATATATATTGTATTTCAGCTACTGGGTATTATATTAAATTTTGTGAACGAGAGTGTGACGTAAATATATGTTTCAGAAATGCGATACATGGTTGTAAGCTTTCAATTTTATACTTTAAGTTTTGTTTTTAGTTTGTTTATACTTTAAGTTTTGTACTTAGTTTTGGTTATACTTTAAATTTTGATTTTAGTTTGATTATACTTTAAGTTTTGTTTTTAGTTTGCTTATACTTTAAGTTTTGTTTTTTGTTTAGTTATACTTTAAGTTTTGTTTTTAGTTTGGTTATACTTTAAGTTTTGTTTCTTGTTTATTTATGTTTGTGTGTTTGTTTGTATGTGTGCGTGTATGATGTGTGAATGAGAAAAATTTCTGAACGGGTATATCCTTTCAATATAATATGTTTGGTTTAAATTCATTCTATCTTGACATGCTTTAGTTGGGGGGGGGGGGAGGTATGTGTGCGCGCGCGTATGTATGTGTGTATGTATGTGGTGTGTGTTATAATTATGTATATATGTGTAAGCGTTTGTGAGTACGAGTGTTTTGTGTTGTGTATGTGTTTTAGCTTAGTGTCTGTTAAACTATTGTGTATATATTTGAGCTTAATGTCTGCTAAAGTATTGTGTATGTATTTGATTTTAGTGTCTCATAAAGCACTGTGCATTATTCTTTTATTCTGGTTATTGCAGGACGACAGATATCCATTGTTGTACGAATGTTTTTATTATTGCATACATGCTATTGAAAATATATACAAAATTCAGTTTGTTAAATTATATTAAACACAATACACAAGACAAGACAAAAACATTCTTATCCCAGCATTGTTTACTGTTACTCTGCGTTAAAATGCATCCAGTTGGCAGGTTTATACAGGTGTGACCCTACAAGCCCGGACTGGAACTAATTAAAAATATATTGTAATAGAGATCTTTGCTGAGACAGTGCCTTATATTAATGCTTTTCTTTTTTCTTTTCTTTTCTTTTTTTTTTTCTGTTGTTGTTAAATATTCCGACTTTTCCAGGAATTTTTATATTTCCCAGCAAAATGAGTCCTCAACTAAAGAAAGTAGGCAGCAGAACTTTTCATTGCCGGCTTGTCCAATCACAATTGGTACAGCCACAACAACGCTTATGCCGGACGAGGGGCGTGTTCCTCTTCAGTCGGACTCCCACGGTCTCCTTAGTGAAAGGTACCTTGCAGCATCTGATGACACACGGGCAAATTCTCGGTCGCTCTGGGAACATTGGAGACTTGACGGTTTCGTTCAAACCTGAGAATAAAGAAAGTATATGGATGTGTGATTCAAAGTCCTAACCATGCATTTGACAAGATTTACAATGCCAAGCGATGCCGAACAACGCCGAACAACGCCGAACAACGCCGAACAACGCCGAACAATGCCGAACTTCGCTTAACAACGCCGAACTACGATAATTCATTTATACCAGTGACAAGATTCTGCTATTGATGTTTTACTATGATGACATCTTTATTGTGGTAGGATTGTTACATCTCCTCGTCGACAGTCGGTGGCAATTCCAGCAAAACTTAGTGACAACATACGGCACTCAAAGTACATGAGGCAAACACCTCATCAACTGCAGCTATGGACTGCATGCTTTGTGAGAATTTGTCTGAAGTAGACAGAGGACGTGAATTTCCTCCAAAACTCCACATATTGAGTTTGAATATTTTTTTTTATTCTTTCAGTAACTGAGCCATTGCTAGTGAATGTCTTATGAATGCCTTCACTTCTATCTTTTCCTCAAAACCTCACTGTTAACAGTATTAGATACGTGGAAACATATAAGCCCTTGACTAGAACTAAAACAAAAACGAAAGTAACAGTTCTCCCGTGACAATGATTTATTTGTATTGATCTCAATACGTCAATTTGGCTCGCTGTGCTTGCCATTTTATCAAAATGAAAATGAAATTAAGTATATCCTGAATTTATATTCCTCAGCGTGAGTCCTCATCCAAGGAACATCGTTTGTCCAGTTTTAGAATACCAATGAACAATTGGTACAACCACAACAACGTTTATGCCGGACGAGGGGCATGTTCCTCTTGAGTCGGACTCCAGCTGTTTGTTCAGCTAACGGTGTCGGGCAGCATCTGATGACACAAGTGCACGCATCATCTGGCCAGAACTTTGCTGGAGACCTGAGAGTGCTATTTGAACCTGGGAGTAAAGGTTTTAGCCTGAAAGGAAGCAAATCCCGGGGCTTTAGTGGCCAATCCAACAATCTTGGGGGAATGTCTGTAGGAAAAAACCATTCATTTATTACAGATTGTCAGTAATAAATTAAAAGGCTGTTAAAGAATTAGAACTTTCAATCTATCTACCTATCTATTTATCATTGGCAGAGTAAATTTGCTTATCCCTATTTCGAGACTTAAGTTAGATAAATTGTTAATTGTCGAAGTGATCGGACCTTGGGTACTCCTTATGATAGTATTTTTGTAAGTGTCAGAGTTGGAGTAAACACTTAAGAATTTGCTAGAAACTGCTGATGCAAAGCAAGCCAGTTCCAAGTGGATGAATAGTTTTATTATCCAATGGTTAAGATTTATGAGAATGAGACCAGCCAATGGGCTGAGGTTCAAAAGTTTTCATGATGTTTCCGCGGGGGTTTGACGTCACCAACGATCCCATGTAGACGTCTCTGAAATTCGACCTGCGTTTGTGGGATTTTTTTAATAGGACTAAAAATGTCCCACTCTTCTGATAGAGTTAGTGAAGAACTACCCACTTCTTACCTCATGAGGTTCTGATATTACAAACTGTGTCCGAAATTATTTGTTAAATTGCGGTTAAGTGAAAGCATTACTTAAGAGGTTCATGGAAGTGGCAGTCCTGTCGAGCTCCTGGCATTAAATTACAATAAATAAATAACTTGCAAAATATATCAGGAAAAATTAAAAAGAACGATTTATACATTATTTCTAACACCGTACGTCATCAAATATTAAATGCACACACAAAGAAACGTATTTACCTGGACTTGCCCAAGAGGTGCTTGTAACCATGGTTATGCACAATGCTGCGACGTAAGCTGTCACCACCAAGGTAAATCTAAAGGGAAAGAAAGTATGTACGATTTTTTTTTTTATTAGAAACATGAATCAAACAAGAAAAATATGAAAGTGAGGGAAAGAAAGAAATACTTTCAAATGATAAAGAATCTGAATATGGAATAAAGATGGGAAATGAAGAAATGGTTTTTAATTAAAACACAAACAAGAGACTAAAATCGTGAATGTATATTTTAAATGTTTCATTATCCTATCTATTTATAGTCAGTCTGTAGCATTACGAAAAGTGTATTCAGATTATACTGGAATGATACGGAAATATTCAGAAATAACTTCTCTCGTGTAGCTGTTTTATTTTTAGCCCTATTTCCGAAAGCCTTTCTAATGCAAGACAGAATGATTAGCAAGGAGCAAACTAATAACTTCTAAATATCCCAAATTCCTATTTTTTTTTTTTAACCGACAAATGTTGTTTAGAAAATACTTCTACGCATACTGACAGTTAAATGTGCATAATTTCATAATTTTGTACAGTGTATAATTTATATATTCACTATCTTTTTAAATTGAAATTTTATTTATAATGTAATTCAATGCTAGTTTAATTATTACAAACATTTTATAACGCACATACGCACAGGCACACACATACAGACAAACACTTTTATATTTACGCACTAGTTACATACATACATTTTATAAACGTGTATGCATTTGTGTGTTATATATGTATAGCTGTAAAATCTTCAATAACACTCAATAACAGAATACACAGTGTACAATTATAAATACCTGCTTGTCTCCATTGAATTTCGTTGTAATGTTAAATAATAAACACGAATGAGTAGAGACGGGAAAGTAAAAATAACTTGCGATATTTCACAGATAAATGTCTCTCATTCACCACTTTAGCCTGTCTTCCAATATCGCACCTTTAGTCTTTCTAAAGTGCATTATATACACCATGCGATGATCCGGCAATTTTCGTTGACAAACCGCGTGAATAATCAGGGATCCGCAATAACTTCCAGTCACGCAGTGCTCAGGATACAACGAGCTGATCTTGTAGTTGATTGGCTGGCTACTCGCATCCGGGATAAAACTGTACCATCCTGAATTCGACGCGACAACAAGCGTAAAGACGTTATGTTTTTATGGTTCGGTGCAGCTGACAGCATAGTGCTTACGCCAGCAACAATACTGTACTCTGTTTTACCTTAGGCAAACACGTGAACTGTGTATTTTTTTTAAATAGACTGTGACTCCTGCTTATTTGTGTTTTTGTGTTGACACAATCATGTGTCACGAGTTGCCATCTTCTCCATCAGTCACAGGACGTAAACATTGTAGGGATGGGCAGTATTAGACAATGTTGTTGCTCAGACCGCTCTCTCGAGAGAGAGAGGCCATGATTCACAAGGCACCGAAAAACGCACGGCAGTGATTCTTTATCGCCCCCGCTCCCTTGCTCATGATGGCGGACTTAATGCCTAGTAGGTGTGATAGGACGATGAAGAAGGCCCGTGTGCTTGTAAGTGCGTATGCTGAAGATTCCTCGGCAGTTGACAAAGAGTAAAACGACAACCTCTGCCTGGACAAACTCCTAAATTTCAGGAGAATCCAATTATTCCTTCATTTTTCACCCGTACGGTACTCTTTCTCCCCCATCGAGAGCGAAAACTACTTAGAACCTCGCCATGCTGAGAAATCAACAAAAAGTAGGAACATTTGTGAAACTCAAATCAAGCAAATAATATAAACTGTACTATTTATATATTACAGTTGTTCTGTCCGCGTCAAAGTGATCCAGGACGGCTGTTTGTCTTGTTGGCCCACCTTTTGCTTGCCTCCCTTTTGTTGGCCTCCCTTTTGTTTGCCTACCTTTTGTTGGCCTATCTTTCTTATTGTTAAACATCCACTTAGATCTATCATTTGTATGTCATGGATAGTGATTGAGGTCTTGTCATAGTGCATATTAATATTTTTATTTTGTATGTCTCGCTCACTCAAAAGTATTCGCACTTAATATTTAAATAGATGATAACGATAGTTTTGTGAGAACCAATATTTATATCGTCAGTGCTTTGTACAGGTACTTTCAACATTTTTCTACCATTACGACTTTATCATAATTACCATGCTTGTAAAAAAAAAATTAAATGATTCGGAGCCTATCTCTGCCTGATTAAATATGCATGCTATGTCTTGTGTAAATTTAGGTTTGCATTTTCGTAATTATTAATATTTGTTCTAGTACGTTTTTGACACCGAGGCTCAGTATTTTTGTTTACAAACCTTGCTTCTTCAATATCCCATTAAACGTTTGCAGTTTTAGAATGTATTTTATTTTGTTTTTAATAATATGTACAATCAATAGTTATAGAAATTATTGTAAATTTTGAACAGCAAAAACAGAACACATTGAACTAACAAAACATCAATATCAAGGGACATAACAAAGGATCACACTAAAACTTATGAAGGGAACTGGATTGCTTATCTCCCATTTTCAGATTGAAGCCAAAGATAGCGCGTTATGGGTAATTATTTGTTACGACTAAATTATTTTATTGCTAATTACGATTTGATTAGTCATTTCTTATATTTTCACAGATAAATCAATAAACAGTTACTGTCTGTTGCGTATTTGTTGTCTGTGTATTATGTGCTGTGTTCTAAGTAGTGTGATGTGTAATGTGTACTGTGTTCTGTATGTTGTGTGCTGTTCAATGTGTGATGTATACTGTCTGTTGTGTACTGTTGTCTGTGTACTCTGTGCTGTGTTCTGTGTGCTTTTTATACTGTGTGGTGTACAGTATACTGTATTCTGTATAGTTTATACTGTGTGCTCTGACTGTATGCTGTGATTGTGTTTTCATTTACTGTTTTCGCCCTGATTCCATATGTACGTACACAGCACTTATAACAAACGATCACAATCAAAAATAAACCGTGTGTATAGTGTTGTAGTATATTCTTCATCATCCATATATCCATCGACTATTAAAAATAGCACTCCGTCCCTCCTTTATATTTGACGTCATTGACAGGATATTGGATTTCGGAGGTCACTCCATCCCACGTGACATGTTTATTTCATTTGTAGCGGTATAACTGAAAATCTCTGATTTAATGACTTCGGCGGAAGAACAAATTGAAAAACCTCAAGGACGTGAGACCGAGTGCTACTGCCATGTTGCTCGTTTACAGGTCAAAAGTTTATTTCAACTTTAAGTGCTTCACTCGTCAACAGGGTGTCTGCACTCTGAGTGTAAACTTAACTAGTCGTGACCTTAACTGATTTTATGCTTATTTTCTGGTCTATTATCGTGCTTTTAAACAAAATCTTCCTTTCTGGATTGAAGCATTGTCGATGAAAATTTAGTGAATAGACATCTAAGACTAAGTTTTGCTGTAAACGTCAATCGAAGGAGTAATTGAATGGTGTGCATTAAAATGACGTCACAGTTCGCTATGCTATAGCGTGGATTCGAGATTACATTGTTGGCTGTTTAAAGTTTATGAGTAACCATAGAGTCATTGCTGAATTACTGTGACGTATGAACAAAGAACGCTGGAGAAATAAATGGAGGGAAGCGAGGACAGTTTAAAAGACAAATGGCAGACCACTGAAGAAGTTGAGAAGCTGTATTCGAATCGGACTGGCGTATTTTGGTAAATTTCTTCGGCGGGAAAATCTTGAAATATAGTTAGCATCAAAGTTAGCATAAGTGGACATAAAGTCTTCTGCTTGATAATCTGCCTCCTGCCTCCTGCCTGACAAAGTTAACTACTTCATGTCTACCTTACAGTAAACTACCTCCCGTCTGATAAAGTTAACTGTCTCCTATTTTACAGTAAACTACCCCAGTTAACTTTAACTGTCTCCTTCCTTAAAGTAAACTGTTTCCTGCCTGATAAAATTGTCTTCTGCCTGATAAAGTTTTCATTCTCCTGTCTGATAAAGTTAGCTGTCTTCTACCCGATAAAGTTAACTGTCTCCTGTCTGATTAAGTTAAATGTCTTATGTCTGATAAAGTTAACTGTCTTTTGTCTCATAACGTTAACGGTCTCCTGTCTGATAAAGTTAACTGTCTCCTGCCTGATAAAGTTAACCGTCTCCTGTCTGATTAAGTTAAATGTTTTCTGCCTGATAAAGTTAACCATCTCCTGTCTGATAAACTAAACTATCTTTTCTAAATCCAAGTTGCTGATGGTTCCAAATTGTTTGTTTTCTGGCTGGCTTGCTTACATGTTTTTGCTTGCTCTTCCATTTGTTGTTGTTTTTTAATACATTTGTCAGGATTTTTCTTCTTGAAGATGTTTTGGTATGTGTTGTTTCGTTACCATCAAAGTTTTAAAGCTAAAATCTCATGATTTTGTCCTTTTGTTTTTCCTTAGTGACCATTCCAGAGATTCATAAAGTTCACAATCGATTATTTTCAAAATTGCTTCCAGTAAGTTGACTCTGAGCACCACACTAGCAACACTTCCAGCTCGCTGGTTATACCTTAACAAAACATTCCGTAGAACTCAAGTTTCTTGTTTGCTGTTATAATTTTTACTGTTGCTTTTAATTTCAAATCCCACCCTTGCTCCAGAATAGCGCCTGTACGTTTTGGTCCGGCCATCCCTGTCGCAAGCTGCCGGAAATAATTCCGTTTGCCGCACAAGTGCTTGACTTCGGTCGTGGCTATGTTAACTTGAATACTTTAAGTTCGTGTTCCTGTTTTGGAATACTACAGAATAGCTGACAGCGGGCATTACTTTTCATTTTAATGAACGAAGAAATTATGTCAGCCTGAACAAACAAAAACGGAAGCAGGCGTGAATTTATGTAGACCACTTTAGCGAGCAACAGGGAAAGAAAGACAAGCCAGTTGGAAGTGCGAACAGATTAGAAGCGTGCCGCGTCCAAGTACCCGATCCCACTTTACTTGACACGCACCATTAGGCCTACATGTTAAAAGTCTAACCGGTGGTTGTTGATGTTTTATTATCCTTTAAAACGTGGCGCGGTTCGGCAAACCAGCCTGGAACTCCTGCAAACATAGTCCGTGATTTGTTGAAGCCTGAGTCGCAGTCCACGTTACGTTGTGCAACGGTAAGTTACGTTTCATTCGTCGAGTAATTATTTTAATTCCATACAACGCCTTTAATCTTAAATTACTATGCTAGTGGAGCGTCCCACCCAGCTGCGAAACCTATATTCTGTGTGTCCTCTGTGGAATGTTATTGCTGTAGTATATCATTGGAACCAGCTGTAGAAATCGACAATAAAGAGAGAGAGAGAGAGAGAGAGAGAGAGAGAGAGAGAGAGAGAGAGAGAGAGAGAGAGAGAGAAACGAGATTTATTACTGACCTACTTTCATTGGTTGAATTAGGTTTACGTTTGTTCTCGTAAGGAATGTTTTCTTTGTATCAATTATCTATTGTTGTTATTTTTAAATACAAACCTGCACACCAGAACTTAGATAAAATTATTGTCGCACTGCTAATTATACTGCCAGTCACATGTGAAGTGAAATGCTGATTAGGCAGTTGACGGAGTAAGCCGAGTGACGAGTGACCGGAGTGACATAAAAACGCTGAGATTTACGTAATGCACAAAATCGACCAAGGTCGGAAGCGCCCCCCCCCCCCTCCGATTTGATTTCATTTGTAACCGGTGTGTAGATCTGTGGAGAGGATTTGTCGCTAATCTTGCTGCAGCCTGTGCGGGATGGTGTTCCTTTGTTTGAACAGACTTTTTATTTAAAAACTGCATCAGCTGATCTATCGCCATTTTTAGTTCTTGCATGGGTGAGACTCATAAGTATGTCAGCAGTAAAGGGCCGTGAATTGTCCTCTCTCTCTCTCTCTCTCTCTCTCTCTCTCTCTCTCTCTCTCATTCTCATTACTCTCACAATGCATAAAATTCATGTGCTCCTACGGCAATACTGTTGGCTGTAGAAGCTGCAATGTTTCATAGCATCACGCCAAATGAAAATGAGGAAATAGTGGCAGCTTGCTATTCAAGTAGTAAAAGAGTCATTACTAAGTTGAGAACTGGCGGGTAAATATGGACAGTTGAGAGTTGTAGGGTAGATAAGGACAGGTTGAAGGGTAGACACTAGATAGGGACACAATTGAAGTTTCTGTTGCTGATAGCCTATATCGTCTTGTTCAGCATTATTTGTCTTTCTTATGTACACGCTGTTGAACAGAATCTGCTTATCTGTCAAGGGCACATAACTCTCGTATCACGACGTCTGTGGATTGAGTCGCTGAAGAGTAGTTGACGCCTTCATAACTATCGTAAACATACATAGTGTCCGGCCAGGATACGTAAGTATCATCAGCTTTGCGTTCCCTAAAAATACAGCTGGATAAAGTTGAATTGCGAAACATCTCGAGTTTGTTATTTTAATCCCCTCTACAACTTGCTCTATCGGTGGCCATGTCAACAATTCTCCTCTGACTGGTGTTGTCCGAAAGCAGTATAGCCTCTAGTTTTATAAATGTGTTAAGCGGCAATAATTTTTTCACGGACTGGCAGGAAATTTCTGCGGACCGGTGATTGAAATCCACTGGATATACTACACAAGCGTCAGGTCAGTCAATTAGTGACTAAACTGCACATGTGTCACGTTATTCATTTAGTAGCTATACGACACAAGTGTCACGTCATTCATTTAGTGACTATACTACACACGCGTCACGTCAGTCATTTATTGACAATACTACACACGTGTCACGTCAATCATTTAGTGACTATACTACACACGTGTCACGTCAGTCATTTAGTGACTATACTACACAAGTGTCACGTCAGTAAGATTGGATTTCCTGTCCAGACATCTGTCTATTCAGTCTAGGATCATAGTGGAGAGTGATCAAGATGGACTCTCGATTCACAATGCCACTATGGTCGTACGACTCGTGTTTGTCCATTCCCTGTTGACTGATGTGCGTGAGAATTGGTTTGTCTCCCCTGTCCCCTTGTACATCACAGGGTGGCTTCTGGAAAGGGAAGTAAAGAATGAAGTGGGTGCTTTGGTCAGTAAGATAATGGGATAATGCAAAGACAGATTTTGAGTGGGATAAACCAGAAATCAGAGTTTTGACTACTAGGAGAGTGGATTAAAGCAGAGGTCAGAGCTTTAAATAGTAAAAGAATTGGGTCATGCCCAGACCAGAGGCGAAAGAAAGCAATGAAATGGAAGTACATAATACAAGAGAGAAAGTCTTGACATACGACACAGATAAAACCGAACAAATGGCAGTAGTCAAAGTATAATGCAGACCAAATCGGGTGACAGTAATAATTGTAAAAAAAAAAAACATGGCACTTTTTAATGTCATTTAAACACAATGTATCCAGCCTACATTTGTACTGTTGAGGATCAGTGATTGATGCATCACAGTGTAGGAAGACGCAAAGCCCAATAAATAGTCATAAGAAAAGAGAAACA
The DNA here is from genome assembly GCA_028829895.1 of Sinotaia quadrata. Lineage (NCBI taxonomy): Eukaryota > Metazoa > Mollusca > Gastropoda > Architaenioglossa > Viviparidae > Sinotaia > Sinotaia quadrata. The sequence goes on along the minus strand of CM054181.1, from coordinate 17,817,431 downwards.
AATTTAAATTATTTGTGATCCTCAAGGTGTGTATGTAATGTTGTCGAAGAAGAAACCCTTAAAAAAAAAAATGTGTACATTTTATTAAGAGAAGAAGATTGCTTTTTAATTTGTATGAATATATTATTATGCAAATGAAACCCAAAATATGGAGAAATGAAATTATATTAAAACTGAAAATATTATTATTGTAATGCATGCTTTGATAAGTGCATGAATGAGTGTTCGTTTTTGTATGCGTGTGCCTGTATGTGAAAGATGAAGAGAAACCAATACATGTTATCTCTCAATGAAATCCATTTTTGCCTAATAACACCATGAAATTATTAGTTTCTCCAAGACTCTTGCTAAGCTTTATCAACAGTATTTCCAGACCAACTTCCTTTTCCACCACGAGCCCACCCGAACATATATACGTGCGCGCGACCACACGAATGCATAAATATAGAGAGGATAAATTTAATGGAAATTCTTTTTTTTTCTTTGTCCACAAGACCATTGTTTAAAGATTTCTTATTAATCACACTTTTGTCCTGTTTCGCGCTTGCCATTTGTTATTTTCTGTTACGTTCACACGTTGCTAATCGTAATTCCACGCGAGTAGTTCCCCTTTAGTAGGTCGCCACTCCACGAGTGTAGCTATAGTCAAAACCAGCCATTGTATAGCACGTTGGCTTCTGCTAGGAAAGTAAAATGAGCTTATCAAAGAGAGAAACTTGTGGAGAGAGATACATCAACCAGAGTGTGCCTAATGGGGCAACAGCAAATCGATAAGTGCCTGAAAAAACTTGCATATCAAAATGTGGACGGGATTCGGGATTCGGAAGACAAATTTATAAAATATATTTATTATTATTATGTATTGTACAATTATTGATATTTTTTAAAACTTTGTAGCTGAGAAAGATTCTGTTTGTATAATCTATTTTGTTAGTTTCTTTATGCAGTTTTATTGTTTGGTTTGGTTTTGATTTGTTGTTTTTTTTTGTTTTGAGTTGGAGGGGAACATCTATTGAAATTCTCTACGGAATACAGTTTGATTGGTCAACTCATAAATACAATAAATTATTTAAATAAATAGCATATCCACAATATCTGTTATGTGTATGCGTGAGATTAATAATACGTGGATTTCACACTTTCAACTCTCCAAAGATAGTTCGAATTATATGTAGGTGCCATTTGCCCATGACGCATTAAACTATAATTTCACAAAAAAATAGTAATAGCAATCTCATGATAGTATCAACACAAAATAATATAAAATTACGACAATATCAATTGAAAACTTGTGCGTGCTTGTGTTTGTTTGTCTAACTAGGTGTATGTGTGTGTGGGGGGGGGGGATTTTAGCATACGGGAGTTACATGCGTGCGCACCCGAGTTTGAGCGTGTGCGAAGTGAGAATGAGTGAGAATGCTGTTGGGGATTTTATTTTTTCTTCCGTTTCGTAATTAGTCATTAATTTGTGTGCTCTTTTCATTATTAGTTATTATTATTTTTATTGATTCGCTTCTTCTCTCGGTTAGTCGGTTGTGAACTTAGGTCTTAGAATCCTTTTTGGGAATCTGGTCGATGTAAAGTATTATGGCGACATGGACATGTCGCGAGAAGCGCCCCTGTTTAGCAGTGAGGCAAATCTTTGGTTTCCTGTTGTTGTTACGCTCACTTTCACAACAGAGGAGGCGTTAGGCTTTTTATCTTCCGATATTTTCAGCCTTGGTATTCCTCTGGTGGACCTCCTCTCCTTACTGATTCCAAGAGAGGGGGTGGGGCTGGTTTTACGTTTGGTGGTGGTAATTTTTCTCGTATGCTTAAGTTGGTAGTATGAATGCGATGAAGGTGTGTTGAGTACTTTTCGGTGGTGGCGATCTGTGGTGGTGGTGGTTGATTTTTTATTTTTTGGGGGGGTTGTAAGCTTGCCTCTTGGGGATGTAGAAATGGGGTGGTGGTTGATGTGTGTTAAAAATGTGAGATTTTGTATTAGGTTTATTCGTTTCGTTTGACTTTCATTTGTGTTGTTTGTGGTGTGATGGATTGTAGATCTTAAATGTGTCTTTTGTTTTAAATTCTGATTTTGTTTTGTTGTTTGTGTTTGATTGGTTTCGGTGCAAATTACTTTTCCTCATGTTAGTAACGATTTGTATTGTGAGTGTAAGTGATGTTTGGTCTTGTGTTTCATGGGGAGGGTTGGTGGATAATATCTTTTGTTGGTTTGTGTGTGAGTGGTTTTTATTTTTATTTTTGGGTGCATAATCGAATGTAAAAGCAAAAAACAAAAAAATAAAAGTATTGTATTGTGAGTATTAGTTTTGTTTTGTCTTGTGTTTATTGGGGGGGGGGGGAGAGGAGTTGATTGGTGTTGTTGATGTGATCTGAGGTTAGGAATGTGTGTTTCTATTTTGTAAATAGTGCCTGTGGGTTTTAGTTTGTCGCGTTAATTGGGGTATAAATGGGGGGGGGGGGGGCGTGTTTTTGTTTTGTTTTTTTATATGAGGAGGAGTGTGTTTGTTTCGACTAGAAAACGAATGGGGGGTGTATTTATTGTTTTGACTAGAAAATGGATGAGGGATGTATTTATTGTTTTGACTAGAAAACGGATGAGGGATGTATTTATTGTTTTGACTAGAAAACGGATGAGGGATGTATTTATTGTTTTGACTAGAAAACGGATGAGGGATGTATTTATTGTTTTGACTTTGGGGACGGAATAGTAGTGTTTGAGTGGTGATTGGAGATTATTTTTTGGCATCTTATCTGTTATGTATCTTGTTGCTCGTATTACTCTGGTACTTTTTCTGTTCTTGCATTCTCTAGTCTTTGAATTTCCAAACTGAAATTTCTTATGCTTCTGTCGTTTGGTGCAATAACATCGGTGATTGTTGCAGGCCTGTTTCACTTGTGTTGACATGTACTTTATCAGGTTTTCATGTGGGGATGAGACGATCTGTTCTTATTTTCACTTCAGTGACTTAGATGGTACATCCATTGCTTTCTGGTGTTTTGATTCCGTTATTCTCACAAATATTTCTGTGTAGCATTGAATCACTGTACCGTGTTTTGATTCCGTTATTCTCACGCATATTTCTGTGTAGCATTGAATCACTGTACCGTGTTTTGATTCCGTTATTCTCACGCATATTTCTGTGTAGCATTGAATCACTGTACTGTGTTTTGATTCCGTTATTCTCACACATATTTCTGTGTAGCATTGAATCACTGTACCGTGTTTTGATTCCGTTATTCTCACACATATTTCTGTGTAGCATTGAATCACTGTACCGTGTTTTGATTCCGTTATTCTCACACATATTTCTGTGTAGCATTGAATCACTGTACCGTGTTTTGATTCCGTTATTCTCACACATATTTCTGTGTAGCATTGAATCACTGTACCGTGTTTTGATTCCGTTATTCTCACACATATTTCTGTGTAGCATTGAATCACTGTACCGTGCGCTCTCTCCACCTAGAGACTGATAAATGAAGAGAGAACGATGTCTGTTGTTTCATACCTGCTCTTTCTGGTGTTTTGATACCATAATGCTCACAACGATGTCTGTTGTTTCATATCTGCTCTTTCTGGTGTTTTGATACCATAATGCTCACAACGATGTCTGTTGTTTCATATCTGCTCTTTCTGGTGTTTTGATACCATAATGCTCACAACGATGTCTGTTGTTTCATATCTGCTCTTTCTGGTGTTTTGATACCATAATGCTCACAACGATGTCTGTTGTTTCATATCTGCTCTTTCTGGTGTTTTGATACCATAATGCTCACAACGATGTCTGTTGTTTCATACCTGCTCTTTCTGGTGTTTTGATACCATAATGCTCACAACGATTTCTGTCATTTTATCCATGTTGTTTCATCATTCTTGCAGAATTGTCATTTGGGATTCCTCACTGTAACTATTGTCTTGTGGGATTTTGTGTTTGATATTTGTCTTGTGCACAGTTTTATTGACTGCTTCTCTCCGACATGCCCCCCCCCCCCCCTCTCCTCTTTCTCTCTCTCCATCAAACATCTACCTGTATGCTGCCCTGAATTTTCATCGGCTCGTCATTCATATTGACCATAGAAGAGTTTCTGTCTCCAGTAACTGCTAAAGATATTATCATTATTATTCATTGTTTTTTTTTCTTCATATTAAAACGATATCTTCATGTCCTTTTATTTCTCTCTGTCCAAGGTCAAAGACTTCAGTCTGCATCAAAGGACAAAACAACCAAGTCGCTGTCAGTTCGGAAAATGTCACAGAGGCAGGACCTGAACTGTAACGAGAGCGAACACGGGCGACAACCTGCAGAGTGCGTTATGCAAAAGACCGGAGAAGTTATCATTCCTCAAGTGTCCGTGGAATCTGTGATCAGTGTCGCCAAGGAGGTAAATGCTCACCTGCATTCTGGTTGGTCAGGCCACACAGAAAACACTTATAGGGAACTAAAAACTCCATTAAATAGGAGAGTCTGTGTCACATATGGGGTTATTTTAACGACCCTGTTACATCATTAATTATCCGAATTATTAATTAACAATTTTAGTTTTAATACTGATAACAGCTCTGAGGCCGAACTTACTCTTACGGCATTGAACCCTACCGCTTAAGTGTTGTGGGGCAATTAACATTCAATACAGCAACTAGTTGACGTTGCCCTCTAGGATTAATTCATTAGTTAATTAATCCTCTAGAATTAATTAATTATCAAACATTTTTTTCCATATATGGCTTACCCCAGCTGATCCCAATTAAGGGTCGTTCCAAAAGAATTAATTAAGATACAGGATGAAATAACAAAATTTAATAATAAGAACAAATAAAAAGAATTTCAAGTGAGAAAATCACCACTACTATTACTATATTAAATTATGATTAGATTCAAACTATCATTTTGAATTAAATTGATTTTATCTTTTGAGTGACAATAAAACATGAGGTGGACCAACACCACACTCTGCAATGATGAACAGTAGGGGATGGTGTTCTCACAGCCGCTGCTTGATGATGAGGCTCCCTTCGGAGATAAACGAAATTTCTGGATCAAATCCAGCTTCAGATCAAGACAGCAATAGAAGGACCCAGTGATCTCTGTATCACTATGCATCCACCGCTCTGACTTCTCTCTAATGGCTTGGTATAGCGTGAAAGATGTTTTAGTCAGTAAATTCTCTACCTGGGGTTTGACTACAGTTTTGCTTACGTCATGGGCGGTAGTCAAATGCCCATAAATGATTAGGGTGCATCCAGTGTTAACTTCATCCATCCCTCTACAAACCATCATCCACCCCTTGTTTAGATCTAAACTCGTCAGGCCTAATGGTCCTTGGTGCCTTGACCTAATTCCTTTTGTGCTGCTTGTGAAGTACGAAACAGTCAGTCGATATGGTTAACTACACAGCTAACCAAATAATAGTTCACACTGGCGGTCAACAACAAATTATATGCAAAACTTTATCGATGACAATTATAGAGAAATAAAAAATAAACTAGAATGTATTTTTTTGTTGCTGTAAAAGCATGAGGCATAATTTGCCTTCGAAGGATGTAGATCCGTACACTCTATCTGCACTTAGGTGTACAGTTCAAATAAAATAATTGAAATTTAAGTGAAAATCATTCTAAAATCAAAATTAATATTCATAATATTCATAAGTTTGCAATATCAGTTTGAAGAATAAAAATATGACTTCTTAATTTCTATAATTTCCAAAATTTATATGCATTATTACCTCCCCGTTTTGCTACTTTTAGTGCCTTTTAATTAAAAGAATGAACAAATTGAGTTGTTAACTATCCAAACTGTATCTTAATCCAAACTTGTCATAATTCATTTTATGTGTGCTTGTTTGTGTGTGTGTATGTGTGTGTGTGTTGTAGCTCTATGGCTTGCAAGTTGTTTCCTGTGAACCGTTGAACGGATATGACGACAAGAACTACCGCCTCCAAGTCTCGCCAATCACCTCCAACCCGCACATTGGAACGACCTTCCCCAGCGGCTACGTACTCAAGGTCATTAACTCGATGGACACCAATAGACCAGACATTCATTGTAAGTATAGAAGGTTTTTTTACTAAAAATATCTTTTTACTGGTTCCCAATTTGAGGTTAATAAAACTATATCAAGTGAAGTAACATTATTTAATTTTCACAAAGGTAGCATAATTAAAAATCTGTCACACACACACACACACGTTTGTCTTTTTCTTCAGTCGGTGTTTTCTGTTTTTTTGATTCACTGTGTGCAGACAGTTGTCTCCCTTTTTTAATACAAACATATTTGTTTCCCAAACGGATATCTGTTTTATATAGTATTTTCAGATGCTCAGAATGCATTTATGAACCATCTACGTTATCATGGAATTAACACCCAGGAACCTGTACCGACACGAGACGGAGAACTGTTAGCATTTTACACGTTTCCCTCCCTTGATGGAACATGTGAGTGCGTTACCAGAGAGTCAGACGTTGGATGTGGTGTTGATTTTGGATTTTCCACTTTTTAAAACAAAAACTAACATAATCAAATCACAATTTTCTTAATATTTTGTAATGTTTCTTTTTGTTTAGCATATTCTTTAACCCATCATTATATAAACATCATAGATATTTGCATTGCCACATATATACCTAAAAGAAATAGATTTATTTAAAATATAAAAACTATATATTTCCTTTAATAAATCAAGGAAGGAACAAAAGCACCATGGAAATAAGTTTCGAAGTTTCACACAAACATTACGCTTACATCGTAACCATGGAGATAAAATATAAGAAAAAAAAAGAATTAATAGTGTGATATGTGTATGTGTGTTTGTGTGTGTGCGCGAGAGAGAAAGAGAGAGGAGGGTAATGTAAGACTAAGTGCAGGGGTTGACGATGGTGGTCGTAGGCGTGTCAGTGACGTTAATTTCAACAGAGTCTTGCAGTGATTACAGTCAACGGCTGAGTATGAGTGACGTTAGTTTCTATGAGACTCGTTGTGGTTACAGTGAACGGCTAAGGATGAGTGACGTTAGTTTCTATGAGACTCGTTGTGGTTACAGTGAACGGCTAAGGATGAGTGACGTTAGTTTCTATGAGACTCGTTGTGATTACAGTGAACGGCTAAGGATGAGTGACGTTAGTTTCTACTGAGACTTGCAGTGGTTGCAGTGAAAGGCTAAGAAAAGACTGACGTATTGACCTGAATGACCTCATTTGCCGTAGACGTTTGCGGGACTTCAACGTCAGTGTCTATGGGCTTTATTCTTTCTGATTTGTACATCTTTCTTTCTTTTTTTATATATTTTTTTTAATTTCCTTTTCTCTTTTTTTTTCGTTGTCGTTTGTGTTGATTGTATGAGTAAGGGTGGGTGGGTGATGGAATTGAGGAAGTGGGTAGTTACGTGGAGTTAGCCGTCATTTATTGTAGACATAAATTCACCTTGTTGGAGTCATTTTATTATCACTGTGAAGATTGCTGTTTTAGTTCCGTGGCTGCAACAGTTTGTGCAATGGTGTTTGTGTTATGCATGTTAAAGCCGAACGTCGAAGATATGCAGTCTGTCTACGAACATACATCCCGGGCCAGATCCTGTATGACGTCACTGTGACCCCTGACCTGTGCTACAAGCTAGGAGAGTTTCTAGGCAGCATGCACAAGGCTTTACAGGTATCGGTGTCACATGTGTGTGCGTGTGCTTGAGTGTGTGTGTGTGTGTGAGAGAGAGAGAGAGAGAGAGAGAGAGTAAACGGATGTGTTGATGCGTGTATATGTACAATTAACAGTATAAGAACTTACGACCATCGCTAAACATTCGTTTATGTGTGTGAGTGCTTCTTTCTGTGCTTGTATGTGTGCGTGTGTGTAGATATAGGCGTGTATATTTGTATGTATGTACTCTTAAGAATGTTGTATTTTAATATAAATTATTATAATTAATTTTTTGCACTCCATGGCAATATGTTCACTTTAAATTCAATTAAAACTTAACATTGTCTGGTCATGTGATTTTGGTACATTTTATATAGTTATACTTATGTCAAAGACCACAAATAAATGATTCGCAGTTGCGTTATTTTTTGTTATTAAAAAATAATCGTATAGCTTTTTGTTTGACTCCATGCTTAATTAGAATGAGATATTTTTGTTTTCTTGCAGGATTTCGATCACCGTTTTTATGACAACTTTGACTGCTTATGGAGTTTGAATAACATCCCTAAAGTCAAGGACTTTGTCTACGTCATAACAGACCCAAGTGACCGTCGTATAGTAGATGACATAATTACCGAATTCTCAAGCTCAGTCCTGACAATGCGACATGAGTTGAGGACAGGTAACAGTTCGGAGTTGTGTTCTAGGAAACGAAATTAGGAATATTGCAATTGATTTTTGAAAGTAATTTCTACAGAATTTTCAATTTGTACTTTGAGTTAGATTATTTTTTTTAATGTCTATCTTTCTTATTTCTTATTAGAGAAGTTACTTCCAAAGATGTATATGAATTGTCTGAATTGATTAGACACTTAATTTAAACAGAAATATACAAACTAGGAATTCAGTGCAACATACAAACGCAATGAACACTTTCAACAGATAGGTAGGTAGGTGGAATGATGGATGGATTGATGGATGGATAGATGGACGGATGGATGGATAGATAGATAGATAGATAGATAGATAGATAGATAGATAGATAGATAGATAGATAGATAGATAGATAGATAGATAGATAGATAGATAGATAGATAGATAGATAGATAGATAGTCTACACTCATGTTAGTCTATAGGCACTTTCCCCCCTCTGTGTATTTTCAGCAATCATCCACGGTGATCCTAATGAGCAAAACATTTTGGTGCTGCCTACCGAAAGCGAACCTATGGACACTTTGCGACGTCAAGATGGGTGCAACTATGTCATTTCCGGTATACTAGATTTTCAGGATGTTGCACGTAGTCACCCTTTATATGACCTTGCGCTTCTGATCGCTTACGTCACGATTATTACAGAAACCTTCGACCTTCTGGACGCTGGTGGGCATATATTGTCTGGGTATAAGTCTAAGGTTGAGCTACCCGAGGTGGAGAGGTCTTTGGTTAGGATAAGCGTGGCAGCCAGGTTAGTCCAGTCACTTGTGTTCGGAGCTTACAGTCACAGTTTAGACCCCACCAATACATATGTACTCACTACGTCGAAACGAGGCTGGAAAGCACTGCACGCGTTTTGGAACACCCCAGCAGACATTCTGGACAAAAGATGGATGCTTATTGAAGCTTCGTATAAAAATTAGATTTTACAAACAGATGGAGACTGTATGGGCGAAACGCACAGGAAAATAATCAATATTATTTTACAATTGATTTCGTATCTTGTTTTCTAATTGGTGTGTTCCACTTGTTCTAGGTTTATTAACAATACTACTGACATGGGATATGAAACTATAACGTTAAAGCTGCATCCTATTCAGCCAAGTTTCTTAATTCGTCTCTCCAGAGATTTTGAATTTTAAGACTAGGAAGCTCATGAACATATCCAATTACATTAGGATTATTAGTCATGTGACCATTGATATTGATTTATGACTGGTGTGTTTGATGAGAGGTTGTCTATTATTGTCTGGGTTTATTGCAGCCTCTGGCATTCCAGAATGAATTTCTGACTGGCAGACTGCATCTGATTGTTGTTTATTGAGATGTCTGGCCATTGACTTTGAATTTCTAAATGAAAGGTTACTGAGTGTTGCGATCATCGCATATTTGTTTTGTTTATATTTAAAGACATTGAAGGCAGAGTTTGCACTTTTCTTCAAACCATTTCAATCCCTCGATGATATTTAACGAACCCCACTCCAAATAAAATATGCAACCCCATTAGCAAACGGAATATCGGCATTTTGTTTGAATTCACTTATTGCATCATGTAGATCAACTTATCAGGTAATATACTAAAATCCACAAGTTTATAAAATAAATAAGTGAAAAAACAAATAACCAAAGAAACAATTAAGACAAAAGAAAATAAATTATTTTTAAAAAATAAAATTTAATAGCGAAATTAGATGAAGTGCAATGATACTAATTGAAAACTAGACCAAGTACAAAATGTATATAAAGATAATTTTTGTAGACTAGAAAATAACCGACTCTGTGGGGGAAAAAAAATCAGCTTCCTTCAACCCATTCTGTCTGATGTTGGTAATTTAAGAAGTTTCCTGGCGTATAGAAAGAAAGCTTATTTATAAATTACGATAATAGTTTTTTCCTCTCTCAAAGTTAATTAATTAAGATTTATTTTAGTTAATATTGCAAATTGTTTCCAGCATCTCACAACAAGCGGCATATGTGACTCATTCCCAGCAAGTTTTAAGTTTTAGATAATTAAATAAATTTCCTATATATATAAAAATTCCTTAGCCTATTCACAAGTAATGGTTTAGTATTTTGCCGAAAATTTCTCCTCTTCATCCACTGCTCGTAGTAAGAACATATTACTATTATCGAAAGTACCTACAAGTTACACTTAGGACAGTGCACGCTCTTGTTCACATCTGTATAATTGTTTTAAGCCCAATACTGCTTAGCGACCCCTTTGCCTCACAATTTTGCCTCCTCTCACATATCCTGTCTCTTAAATAGGACACATAAAAGTTCGACGGTTTTAAATGATAAATATGGGATTTTAGATATGCTTCCATTTTCGCATCCTTGATGATTAGAAAGACCAATAGGAATCAAGATTAGCAAAATTCCAATGACAAAATTATAGAAATTGAACTTGAAAAACAATTTCAGTTTTTATTGTTTTAGACAAAGGACATTTGAAACAGTTTCATTGTTAAAAAAGAAAGCAAAGTGAAAACCATGCCAGATATCATATCTATCTATCTATCTATCTATCTGTCTGTCTATCATATATATATATATATAAGTGGCTTGTATTAAACTATTCTATATAAATTAATGTTAGATTTGGTTAATTTTGCCTAGTGACGTTTGTTAGTCTCCTTGCATTTAAATTGCATAGATATTTATTGACATTCTAGTGTGACGGTGCATTTGCTGATGAATAATTTATCTTATTCGATTAAAAATCAATAATCATTACCACATACATGATTAATGAGACTGGAAAGACTGTTTACCTCCCCTTTGTAGGCAAATGCAAGTTGTCATATAAGTAATCTATATATTTACTCGGTTTTATCTCATTTGCTCCAATGAAAACTTCAAACCCTCTCCAATATTTAAGTATGCTTTTAGTACTACGGCCTCCGTGAAAAAATCCATGACATATAAATCTAATTTTCAAGGTTACACATATACTATCCATCTTCATGTATTTATGTAGACTACTATATAACTGACCAAATTGGGAGAATTCATTCATACAAAAATAATTCGTCACACATTATTCAACAAATATTTAGTTATATATTCTTAATTTAATTTCTTTATGTTTATTATAATTACAAGTGGTATGATTTTCCTTCTTAGACAAATTCTTTTCTTAAAAATGTCTGCATTATTTTAAGGTGCTAAATATTATGAATATGCAGTAAAACATATTGTCTTAGTGTGCAATAAGTTTGATTGTTTGCTTAGATAAAGTGAGGATTTCATCTCACTATCTTAAAATAAAATAAGTTTGATTGTTTCCTTCGATAAAGTGTGGTTTTCATCTTACTGTCTTAGTGTGCACTAAGTTTGATTGTTTGCTTCGATAAAGTGTGGATTTCATCTCCTTTTCTTAGAGTAAAATAAGTTTGGTTGCTTGTTTAGATAATGTGTGGATTTTATTCAGGGCCGTTTTAACAGCATTATATGTCCACAGGCACAGCAGTGCACTGGGGCCGCTACCTATACAACCACTCACAGGAATAAAAATTGACAGCAAGTCACAACAGACATAATTTAGCATATATTTTATTTTATTTTTCTAGAAATATTTTAACTTGTTCCTGATCTTCTCCACAAGGGGAAGTAACTCTTGGATAGTAATTACACAATGAGGAGTAGAGTGATATCCTTGGTCCTGCATCAGACTTATTATTCTTATTATTCACTGTATTTTTTACGTGTTTATAAGGGGAGAGAACCATCAACTTGTCTGTCTACTTGGTGTACAAGGTACGCGAGAATTAAAATACCACGAAGATCATTAACTTTTAAAATGGATACGAACCCTCAATCCCAACCTGGCACAATAGACAAAGACCAACAGCTAAAAAGGAAAATGCAAAAACTTTAGGGATATATTAAAATTTTAGAGAAATAATGGTGGCAGATAGATTGTCATAAAATCAAAATGATGCTGGTGCATTCTGATTGTTCGATGTTTGCATAGTGTTCACTGTACTACATAAAGTAAGGGTTCTGTCAGTATATATCTTTTGGACTTGCTGGAGCCGAGTGGGACAGAACTGGATTTATCTTCCCCTTTGGTAAGGAGTTTTCCACCTTCTTTAATCTCAGCCCATTGGCTGGTTTCGTAAATCATGATCATTGGATAATAGAAAACTACTCACTCAGTTTGCATTACGTTAGAATAATCTTGCCTCGAGCAGTTTCTTCAACTCATACACTTTCAAAAATAACACCTTAAGGAGTGTCCAAGGTCAGGTTATTCTGACAATTTAGCAATTTATATAACAATTAAATTTTAAAATAAGGAGAGGCAAATTTACTCTGTCACACATAGTATGCCTTGTGTGTGTGTGTGTGTGTATGTGTGTGTAACAGCCTTATGTCCATTCATACATTTCCATTGTGCAATATACATGAATGATATCTAGGCTAGACTTCGCTGTTTCACTTCCATTTATCAATACGTAATTGTAGTTCAAGGCTATTACCTTAACTATGTCCACTTAACTAGATGTAGTTCAAGGCTATTACCATCTGTCCACTTAACTAGATGTAGTTCAAGGCTATTACCATCTGTCCACTTAACTAGATGTAGTTCAAGGCTATTACCTTAACTATGTCTACTTAACTAGATGTAGTTCAAGGCTATTACCATCTGTCCACTTAACTAGATGTAGTTCAAGACTATTACCTTAACTATGTCCACTTAACTAGATGTAGTTCAAGGCTATTACCTTAACTATGTCAACTAGATATAGTTCAAGGCTATTACCATCTGTCCACTTAACTAGCTGCAGTTCAAGGCTATTACCATCTGTCCACTTAAGTAGCTGCAGTTCAATGCTATTACCGAATGTCCAATTAGCCAAATGTAGCGATGACAAGCCTAAGTCTTTCTAACGCTATTTTCACCTTTTAAGTGGGCAGCGCGCTTAATCTGGCTAACGAGCGACTTAGCAGAAATAACTTTTAAAATTTTGCAAGTATTGTTTCCAGTTATTTAACCTAATCTTTCTACCACACATAATTTTATTTGATAGGTACGGATTACATTCAATTTTGCAATGATCTGGGAAAACATGAACCTCCCCTTTACAGTTCGAAGTGCTAGCTCTGTCTTCATGATGTTATGATGCTTTATAATTTATTCAAATAAATCTCTTGAAATTTGAGAAACCATGAAATATATTTTCATGTTAGCACATTCTGGTTAATTAATTAATTTTAATAACTAGGATTTTATTTTATACACAATGGGTTTTGTTCCCAGTTACTCGTGTTCCTGGTAAGTTTTTGTGTCAGTTTTGTTTCACCGTCTCTTTATGGTTTTCTTTATTTTTCTTAGATGCTCTTTCATTTGGCTGGTTTTCTTTTTAAGTAACTTAGCCTTATTCTTCCTTGTTTGTTGTCCTAGCTTGTTCATTCATTTTTGTTTTCTTTTTCAGTAACTTAGCCTTGTTTGTTGTCTTAGTTTGTTCATTCATTTTAGTTTTCTTTTTCAGTAACTTAGCCTTGTTTGTTGTCTTAGCTTGTTCATTCTTTTTTGTTTTCTTTTTCAGTAACTTAGCCTTAATCTTCCTTGTTTATGTCTTAGCTTGTTCATTCATTTTTCTCTTTGTTTTTCATTTCTTTGTATTAGTATTAAATTTGCGAGTTTATTGGTTAGGATTTATTCATAAATATTTTGGTTTTATTAATTGTTTTCTTTTGTTTCTTCGTTCGTTTGTTTATTTGAAGTAATACATAATTTCAGACTTTATTATTATTATTTGTTGTTTCTTCATTTATTTATTTTTTAGTTTGTTTTCTTCTTTCTTCGTTTGCTTCTGTCTTCCTTCAATAGTTAATTTGATTGTTTGTTTGTTTATTTGTTTATTTGTTCTTTTCTTCGTGTATTTCTTCTGCCTTAGTTTAGGAAAGATTGCTAAATATGCAGAAAAGTGTTATCTTTAGAACGGAATTGTAATCTTCTCTTACACACATGAATGTCTGTTCCTCACGTTGTGAGACCCTTGAGTGGCTAAATGCGATGTGCAAGGCGAGGAAAGGGGAGGGAATGGAAGGGGCGTCACAAAACTCTAAAGAAGGCACGCATCCCGTGATGCAATTAAGTCTATCCCTATATTGACGTCATCGTGACGTCAAAGGAACCGTCGAAAGGGCGAGAGTAGTAGCCTTGCGTCAGTAAGGGGGTCAATTGAGTTAATCGCGCTCAATATTAACTTTAAGATTTCATGAAGCTTTAACACGTTTTCCGAGAACTTTCGCCTGACCTTCTTTCAACCACCTTCCCCTAAACATTAGAAACCGTAATGCTGATTATAAACGGTTTATCTGTGCCGTTCTAATGTCGAGAATCCCGCCGGTTTTAAACAGAGCTGTCAGCACAGCTCCGAGACCTCCCGTTGTCATTCGACCCTTCAAGGTTGGGAGGAGCGAGTGGCTTAGTGTTTTCCGGCTATGTGCTTCTTTCCCTGCGACGGTCAGTCTTTGACAGTAATGTGTCAAGCTCCGGATATCAGACCAAAAAAAAAACCTGTAAAATTCTCTCTCTCTCTCTCTCTGAACTTTAGCAGCCTGCTGAAGCTATCCATTTATAATGTGGACAAATTTTGCTTAGATTCTCTTTAAATGTGTGCGCGCGTGTGCAGTCTGCGTTTGTGGGTGCGCATGCGTGCGTGCGTGTATGTATGTCTTAATCTGTGTCTCACATATCATATCCGGTCTGCTCTGAAGATGGTTCAAAAACATCAGTCAACCAGACATTACTATGCGTGAGTCGAGAAGACAATCTAATAATAGTACGGAAGCATGGCAGTCTGTCACTAAGTCTTTGTGGAATTTATCGGCGTCTTCATTCCATCTAGAATTGTGTTTGCTAGAAGTTTGTTTATTTGTTTTCTCTCTGTTTTCTTGTTGTGTGCGCAATTTTTTTTTGTTGCCTGTTTTGTTCGTAGTATGGTTGTTTCCATTTCGGTTGTGTTAGTGTTAATGGTAATGTCATGTGAGTGCATGAACAACCGTGAAATCATTTCACTTTAAAGTGGGTGCTGAGCAAAAGAGAGTAATTTTTTCATTTTCTTCATTTTTGACGACTTGTTTGTGTGTGTTATATGTATGTATGTATGTATATATTAAACATGTATTATTATTGTATGCATTGTGTGTATATATGTGCGTGCATGTGTTTGTATGTGTGGTGTGTGTGTGTGTGTGTGTGTGTGTGTGTGTGTGTGTGTGTGTGTGTGTGTGTGTGTGTGTGTGTGTGTTTCTAATGACAAGACAAGCAAGGAACTGTTGTAGCTGGAACACCTGTATATCTGATAAGCAAAAGCACACACCTTCAGCACTATTATACATGGATGATAATTTCCTTGTAACCACTGATGAGGTTAGTAGTATGAATATATTTTGTTAACATTGGGAGCAAAAATACATGCTGCCTCAATGGTCAGCTGCATTCAACTAACAATTTATAGGTGCGTTTCTGGTACGTTCATTCACGTGGCTGAGCTGTGCTTTGATTGGTTAGTTTAGTGAGTTGTCAGGAACATTCAGGTATGTTTCTAGCCTGGGGATAAGAGTTAGCCTTTCTAGAAGGTAGGTTAACATGCAGTCTATTTTAGGAGGAGGGGTGGGTGTGGGCTAAATAAGCCATTATGTGATGAGAACTGACTGTACACAGTCATAGGACGTTTTGCACATTGTACAGGCTTCAATTACATCAATTCATTAGTGCCATTTCTGTAACAATCACTATATCAAACATTAATTAGCTCCATTAATTTATTTGCGGCCACTGCAACAAACATTCGTTTGCGCCATTACACATTACAACCACTGCACAAACAATAATTAATGCCATTAGACACAGGCCAACCACTTCAATAAACATTAATTAATTAAATTACATTCATAATAGCCACTGCAACGAACATTAATTAATGCTTTTACGCTCATAACAACCACAACAACAAACACTTCTTCCTCCTGGAAGAAGGAAAGAAAGCCAGACTTTCCGCCAGAATGCTCAGCAAATAAAATCTCCCTGTGTGGTGCACGCTGAAACCACTTGTGCCTGTGTGGTACTCAATTAAACTACTTGTGGCTGCAATTTTCTATGTTGCTACGGAAATCTACCGTGAGATAACCTCCATTCCCCGCCTTCGCAACTCACACACACACACACACACACACACACACACACACACACACACATATATATATATACACCCACACACGAATGTGCGCGCGTTCTCACACAGCCACATGCGCACGCAGGCGTACTCAAAACAGACACACTAATATCGTGAAAACAGTCTTGCTTCTTCCTGCTAGACAACTCTTGTTTGTGTCTGTCTGTGCACCTATTTGCACCAAGTAATCACTCACACACAGACACTGATTGCCACGGTCACACCGATTAGCAAACGCAAAGTGGAATTATCTTTTATTTAATTAATTTTTATTTATTTGCCGAGAGGGTGATTGTTACGTCTTTCAAACGTTCTGTTTAGTTCTTACCTTGCTGATGTGTGTATCTACATTAGTTTAGTGTGTGTCTGTGTGTGTGTGTGTGTGTGTGTGTGTGTGTGTGTGTGTGTGTGTGTGTATGTGGTTGGGTGGTTGTTGTGCATGGTGTAGTGTGGATGTGTGTGTGTGGATGTGGTTGTGTCGGTGTTGTGCGTGTAGTGTTGGTGTGTGCGTGTGTGCGTGCGTGCTTGTGTGTGTGCTGACAAACAGGACGACGTAAGATTTATTCCAGTCAGAAGTAGGCAGCCTTCGAAAACAATCGTCACACGAAGAATCGCGCAGGTATGACTAATGCATAGAGGCCTCACAACAACATCGGAAGAAAACGAACATTAGCACCTGCATATGGATGTCTGCATCGCGCGCTTCTCTCGCAGACATCAAAAGAACCACCTTGCAGACAGCATTTAGTCTGAGGCAGAGAGGGAAGGAGGTGAGAGTGTTGGTGGATAACTGGAGGGAGTGTTCTGAAATCATAAACGTCTGCAATTTGAATGCTCTTCCCTGCAAACACTGGGAGCGTGGGAACAGGTACGCAAACACATCGAGCAGCATTCTCTGTAAACAGACCTGCTATCATCCCTACTGACACATGTGGAACCATCTTTACAGACAAACATGGCACCGTCATAACAGCGATATGGCACCGTCATTACAGAGACCTCGTCATCGTTACAGTCAGATATGGCACCGTCATTACAGAGACATCGTCATCGTTACAGTCAGATATGGCATCATTGTCACAGAGAGACTATAACACTATCGTTAGAGAGAGACAGCACCATTCCTACGGATAGGCATGGCACCATGGTCCCAGACACACACCCCGTGGCATAATAGCCACAAACATTTATGTCATCCTCATTTCAGAAAGACACCGCCCCTTCAAACAAACATGACACCTCCACAAGTAGGCAGTCACATGGTTACGACCAGCCATAGCATGACCTTCTCGGACATATGGTACAGTCGCCACAGATGTACTTGGCACCAATCCTTACAGACATGGCGCCAGCATCAGTGTCATATGCACAGCACACCCTCCACAGATCCAAACCACTATTCTCAAACCGTAACCTCTTAGATGCATGTGTATTACAACACCATTGACAGACTATACACGAAACCTCGCAACTATTACCATATTCAGCTTGTTATTAGCATCCCTTATATCTCCACACACACTTTCCTCAATAGAGGTATAAACATGAGGTATTCAAGGCTGACTTCCTGATCCCAGGTCGCTTACTATTGCGCCATCGCTCTGGCTCTTCTAATGTTAGCCAGGCTGGGAATGGTGCCAAATGGGCTGCACTGCATACGAATAAAACTTGGCTCCTTTATTCAGACAGTGAACGACTTTATTCAGACAGTGAACGACTTTATTCAGACAGTGAACGATCCCGATCGATTCCAATCTGAAGATCAGCTCTACGATACTCGGAAAATGAGGCCAGGATTCTGTCTGATTCCGTACAGAGCCAGGGTAGTATAATCACTTCCCCCCCACACACACCCCTTTGGCTAGAATCAGGCGTTGATTTTTTTTTCTCACGAGTGTATCTATATCTCCCAACTCTACTGAAGTCGTCAATAAGGGTGTTCCTTGTGATTTTATTATTATAATCAGGCCGGGTGGTTGGCAATTTATCACAGCTGCGGGGAATTGTGTTTTGGTTCAAGTCTTCCTTGTGTTCAACTGTATACATTCAGTAGGTTTCTTGGGAAGAGCGCTTTTTAATTTTTTTTTTTATTTTGTGCTTGCGTGCGTGTGTGTATGACGTCATTATATTTTCGGTGATATAGTGGAGATGGCCGTTTTCATTCTCATCTCCAAATAGAAAAATAAAATTTGATTAGAGAAGATAAATATATTTAAATCTAAAAGAAAACAATGACTATTACAAACCTTCAACAAAACCAATACTTTATGTATACACAGACGCACACACTTTCTGTTTATAACATATTGAGCTCGTGATAGATAGATAGATAGATAGATAGATAGATAGATAGATAGATAGATAGATAGATAGATAGATAGATAGATAGATAGATAGATAGATAGATAGATAGATAGATAGATAGATAGATAGATAGATAGATAGATAGATAGATAGATAGATAGATAGATAGATAGTGTTTGTATTTAATTTCTTTCTTTTTTTTTAATGTTAATTGCGAACAATGTACTGTCGATATTTGCAAAGGTGTTAGTACACATGAATTATTGTATTGTAGACTGAAGAACAATCGGAGTCTATGACTTATTCTACTGTAGACTGAAAAAAATAGAGTCTGTGACTCATTCTATTGTAGACTGAAGAACAATCGGAGTCTATGACTTATTCTATCTTTAAAATGACGAACCCAATCTGAGGTTATGAAAGGCAAAAAATATTTAACCCTCTTCACTGCTAGCGTCAACACAGGGTCACTTTTGCACTGGACCATTAATAGCATCATCAGTGACGCCATTTTTTGTTTGGAAGGTTTATTGTTGTTAGTGCTGTCCTTAATTGTAGAATATTGCTCATATTAAATTAAAGATGAATAAACTGGAAACTCAGCGTTTGTTCCCTGTTTATATTTTACAGGGAAGAAGCAGCCTTTCTTGTTTTCACCAGGATCTCCCAGTTTACTGATTTATAAACCTTTCTTGTTTTCACCAGGATCTCCCAGTTTACTGATTTATAAACCTTTCTTGTTTTCACCAGGATCTCCCAGTTTACTGATTTATAAACCTTTCTTGTTTTCACCAGGATCTCCCAGTTTACTGATTTATAAACCGCTACGACCGTGCTAGATGAGAGAAGTATCTATCACCAGTGTTTCAGTAGAAGGATACACTGCACTCTGTTGGTGTAAAGTGGCAAAGTGTGGAGTTTCTGGTGCAAGGAAGACTGGAAATTGCTACATTGTTGTTCTGCTTAAGGGAACTAATACTGTGAAGGAGCTCCCGGGTTACCCACAAGAGAATAGCAGTGAATCAGTGTTCTACAGTGTGCAAGAGAATAGCAGTGAATCAGTGTTCTACAGTGTGCAAGAGAATAGCAGTGAATCAGTGTTCTACAGTGTGCAAGAGAATAGCAGTGAATTAGTGTTCTACAGTGTGCAAGAGAATAGCAGTGAATCAGTGTTCTACAGTGTGCAAGAGAATAGCAGTGAATCAGTGTTCTACAGTGTGCAAGAGAATAGCAGTGAATCAGTGTTCTACAGTGTGCAAGAGAATAGCAGTGAATTAGTGTTCTACAGTGTGCAAGAGAATAGCAGTGAATCAGTGTTCTACAGTGTGCAAGAGAATAGCAGTGAATTAGTGTTCTACAGTGTGCAAGAGAATAGCAGTGAATCAGTGTTCTACAGTGTGCAAGAGAATAGCAGTGAATCAGTGTTCTACAGTGTGCAAGAGAATAGCAGTGAATTAGTGTTCTACAGTGTGCAAGAGAAACACGTGGAACTCACAATAATAATGTGAACAACAAACTTGTGACTTTATTTTTTTTTTAAATGCACAAAAGACAATTGATGCTTCACCTAGACAGGTTATGTACAAACTATTATCACTTATCTCTAATAACTCCATTTCTGTTCTCTGATAAAAACTCTCCTGTGATTTATATTGACACAAATCTGTTGAATTATGTGTTAGGATATAAGTCTGTATAGGCATTGAAAGTATTCGAAAGTGGTTCGTGGAAATATTAATGTTAAGTAATCTTATCATTGCTATATGCTATATGTATATTTGATTGTTGATTTATAAAATTTATTGTTAAATTTATTGACCTTCTTTCACATATTGAAAATCATATATTAGAAAGATAGTGGGTGGAGGGGGGGGGGTCTTGCTAAATATAGATTAAAGACGGATTTATCGCCTCCACCTACGGAAATATTGTGTGACAGTGAATGTTTGTCTTTAATGTTGAGGAAGAGAGAAAGCGTTTACAGCGATTGAATATCCGCCAAGTGAGAGGGATGAGTGGTGTCATCTGGAGAATTATTAATAACATAAATTAAGATTCTCATCACTAGTAATTAGTTATGGATGATTAAATAATTATAATAATCATAACCTTTAACTAGGGTGGCGTAGGTATCACAAGATTCCTTTTCTTAAATTGTGTGTGTACTTTAAATGTAATAAATCATTTTTCAAAACATGGAATTATTTAGCAGTCTAAACAAAATGTCTGTTTTCTTGTCTTCTCATTGTTATTTTATTTTAGTCTTGTTCTTTTATTGACAGACTTTATTTTATGTACAATTTGTAAAAATTGGTTCACACAACTCTTGCTATAAAATGGTTATTGTGCATCCTTGCAACAATACCAAAAATAGTTTTGACAACTCTTGCTAAAAATGGTTATTGTGTACTTTTGCAATAAAAACTAAAATTATTTTGATAAGTTTTGCCTTAACTACCTGTTAATGATTTTTATTAATTAATTAATCTTTCATGACTAATTACAAGTGATGAGAATCTTAATTTATGTTATTAATAATTCCCCAGCAGACACCACTCATCTCTCTCACTTGGCGGATATGCGGGCACTTTAAACGTTTCTCTCTTCCACAACATTAAAGACAAACATTTACTGTCATACAATATTAAATAGGTTAAAAACGTCTTACTAAAGGAGAAGACAAACCTGTATTTAATCTATATTTAGCAAGCCCCATCCACCCACTTTTTTCTCCAACATAAGATTATCAATATGTGTAAGAAGATCAATAAATTTATTAAATCAACAATCAAATATACATAATTTTATAACAAATACAATGTAATAGATTACTTGAAATCAATTATTTCCATGACATCACATTCGAATAATTTTCCCACTACACAATCTTTATCCAGAAAAATACAATTCATTAATTCAATACAAATCACAGAATAGTTCTTACCAGAGAATAGAAATGGAGTTATTAGAAATGAGCGACAATAGGTCTTTGCATAACCTGATTTAGACAAAGCTGCAATTGTCTTTCACGTGCTTTGTTTTGCAATAATGTCACAAGTTTATTGTCCACCATCAACTTCTCATGTCTCTACATGCACATTGAAAAATCACTGATGGGCTGTTATTCTCTCGAAACCAAACCTGGGCGCCCTCTATCACAGTGCCAGTTCCTTGAAGCGGAACAACAATTGTAATGATTTCTAGTAGCTACACTGTACCAGAAATGACTCATGTAGTCAGCACATTTTGCCGCCATACATCAAGAAGTGTTGTGTATTCCTTTACATTCACACACACTGCAGTAGATGATTTCCCACGTCTAACCCCGGTCATAATGCTTTACAATCAGTAAACCAGCAGATTTAAATAACATGAGGAAACATGAAAGGCAGCTTTCCTGAAAAATATAATCAGGGAACAATGATGAGTTTCCAGTTATTGCTTTTTTTTAACCCATTCTTTCTAACATTCAAATCTCAGCTTACATTTTCCTGGCAACAGTATTTATTAGTCCAATACACGCACATAACATGGCATATCAAAACAATGGCAAATTGTAGCATACTACACTCGAGCATCTTAGTTCAAACATTTGTAGAAATAATAGTCTACTCACATAATACATATTATTAAACACAAGTATAACATATCAATAGCAAAATTGCATGAAATATTTCTAAATCCATTCTCTCCCAATCAGTTAACTCACCATTAAGCTAACAGCCGCCTTTCAAGACTGGACTTTGCCACTTCAAATTCAGACAATCAGAGAATAGAATTTTCTACAGCATGTAAATTTTTTATATCTCAGCCCACTGGCTGGTCTCGTTCTTGTAAATCATAATCATATCCAAATTTGGTTCACATAGGGCATTATAAAATTGGTTCATGTAGATTTCTTTATTGGATCAAATAGGACTGTGCAGATCTACTTCATACTCGCTCACGAAACAGTTTCCAACAGGTTAAGCAAAATAATGTTCGTAAATGACTTTGCAAAAGAGGCGTCCTCGAACTTATAGGCTCGTGAAGGGCGCTGTATATAACTGATTCCAATACTATTTACAGATTAGGTTCACATAAACCGTTGCACAGCTAATTCACACTGATAAAATGTGATCCATATGACTTTCGCCATGAGACTGGTCTCAGAGATAAAACGTGTTCCATGACTCTAGCCATGAAACTTTGAGCTGGAGTATCTCTCCTTTCTGTTACTCTTTTTACTCTGTTAATTCAGACTTTCTTCAATAATATAATAATAATAAAAACAAACAAAATGGTATTCTTACTTTCTACCTTTCGATACAAACTTCCTGGTAACTACTACAACCCTTCACTTTCTTCACCTCGATCTGTCAATAAAAAATTGCTACCTCACACTAGCACAAATACACACACACACACACAAACACACACACACACACACACACACACACACACACACACACACACACACACACACACACACACACACACACACACACACACACACACATATATATATATATATATATAACAATCATCAAAAGCCTTATGCTGGTTTGGGGGATTTTTTTTCCTTAAACCTTATTCTGCGTTCATACCTTTCGACATTTACTGTGCCCACAAACCTTCTCTTACTGGTGTACCTCGGTCTGTTTTTAATTACTCGAGTATACTGTTGATGTTTCTCAAAGCATACCTTTCTGGTCCCTGTTTACAATACTGCTTGGTCGTCATTTGTCTTAATTACAAGTCATTGGTTGACATACTGTTTAGTCTGTGAGACTTCGCTCTTAGTTTATTATCAGGCTGGTTGTCGTAAAGCTTGCTATGGGTTTAATACTTTAGGTAACCAGTTCATTATCAGGCTGGGTGCATGACGCTTGCTATGGGTTTACTACTTTAGGTAACCAGTTCATTATCAGGCTGGGTGCATGACGCTTGCTATGGGTTTACTACTTTAGGTAACAAGTCCATTATCAGGCTGGGTGTAAAGACGCTAGCTATGAGATTACTAGTTTAGGTAAGCAGTTCATTATCAGGCTGGATGTAAAGACGCTAGCTATGAGATTACTAGTTTAGGTAAGCAGTTCATTATCAGGCTGGGTGTAAAGACACTAGCTATGAGATTACTAATTTAGGTAAGCAGTTCATTATCAGGCTGGGTATAAAGACGCTAGCTATGAGATTACTAGTTTAGGTAAGCAGTTCATTATCAGGCTGGGTGTAAAGACGCTAGCTATGAACTTATTAGTTTAGGCAACCAATCCATTATCAGGCTAGGTGCAGTGACGTTTGCTATGAGTTTACGGCTTTAGGGATAACCAGTCCATTATCAGGCCAGGTGCAGTGACGTTTGCTATGAGTTTACTGCTTTAGGGATAACCAGTCCATTATCAGGATGGATATCGGTGACGCTTTTGTGGTTTAGTATTTAGTGACCAGTTCGTTATCAGACTAATATCTGAGACAGTGTCTTTTGGTTTATTTTGTTCTAATCTTTATTTAATCACAACGACTGTCCGTGGTCCCATTTTGTTTAAGGACTTTATGAACCTTATCTAATTCTGCTGAATATCTGTGATAACTCCTTTTTGGTGTAATATTTATATAATCATCGTTTAAACATACTATCTGTAGTGAATTCTTTTCTTCTTTGCATTTATATTGTATGAACTTCATTAGAGAGCCAGTGTTTTAGTGAATCCTTTTACACGAAGTGTTATTTTTGTAACTCCTATTTAATTAAGTTGTCTAACCTTTTCTAGGTGAAATTATATTTCTATGATCTTACTATGTATGGCTATATGTCTATGGTACTTCTGTTGGTCTGGTACTTGCATGTTGCTTATTTATTCTGATTGTATCTATGACCAGTTCTGTCGGCTTTGTATTTGTATGGTGTCTTTAAATAAGAGTGTCTGTCTGTGGCCCTTTAAGTT
This sequence comes from Sinotaia quadrata, assembly GCA_028829895.1. NCBI lineage: Eukaryota > Metazoa > Mollusca > Gastropoda > Architaenioglossa > Viviparidae > Sinotaia > Sinotaia quadrata. Next base: position 17,792,655 of record CM054181.1, on the reverse strand, counting down.
GGCTTACTGCTTTTAGGCCTTCTGATTAGCAGTTCTTGTAATATTGTTCTTTATGTTAACCTTATAATTATTTTTAATAATCCTTATTTAGTTGACTCTTTGCAATCCTTATTTCTATTACAGATCCTAGTAATGTTGAAAATAAAGACACTCCTTCTGATTTGCCGTTTTTATGACTGCTGATAAATGTCGAACTTTGTTACTAAATTGTCCTGGTTGGATGCTTTTGCGATGGCCTGATGGATTGTGTGACGTGTGACCGTTGTTTAACTTCGAAGTGTTTCTAAACTTGTTGCTGGTCAACTTCGTGTTCCACTTTTTGAAAACTATCATCTACTTTAATCGTCGCGTCTCTGGGTTGGATTCATACGCAGTGCCTGATGGACTAGAGATTTGTGACTACACTCTATTTTTAGGCTTTGTCTGCACCATTTTATTCTTGATGCATAGTAATGCATACGTCATATATCCCATATCTGTATTTCTTTCTCTCTCTCTCTCTCTCTGTCTCTCTCTCTCTCTCTCTCTCTCTCTCTCTCTCTCTCTCTCTTTCTCTCTCTCCCCCTCAATATGTAACCACATTTTCTTGGAATACGATTTATATTACAGTTTTTCTGATGTCTATTGGCATACTATTTATGTTAGTTTCTCTCAGACTGTCTATGTCTGATGTCTGTTGGAATATTGTCGCTGTGTATGACATAACTGTTGGTCTCTGTTTCTCAAGCTGATTCTGTTCTTTACATTTACTTTCAGACTGCTGTCGGTTTGTATAATGCATCTTGTCGTAGAGTCTCTGGTATTCTGAAAGGTATTAAACTACGCGTTTTTAATTTGCTTCAGGATATTCATTATTGCATTATTTCTGTCTCTCCAGTTTCTGTGCTTTGAAGGTCTCGCACTTTCATGCAAACTCCTTCTGTTTTCTCCTCATTTCTGTCTCTCGATCTACCTCTTTCTCCTTTGTTTTTCTTTCTCTTTCTTTCTTTCTTTCTTTCTTTCCTTTTTCAATACCTTTGCAAATAAACACCTTTCTATTCTAGTTTAATCTGTTCTCTCTCTGTCTGTCTGTCTGTCTCTCTCTCTCTCTCTCTCTCTCTCTCTCTTTCTATGTATCCCGCTCTGTTTCGTCTTTCTGGTTCTGTCTCTATCTTCTATTCGTCTTTCTCTTTCTCTTAGTCGGTTCCACCGACACAAAATCTTCACTAGTTAAAGTTATCTATTTCTACACAAAATTTTAGTTAAAGTTATCTATTTCTAAAGCAGTATAATTTTTCTCTCTCCTTTATCAGTCTCAGTCATCCCACTTCCTTATTATTCCCTCCCATTTCCGTCCCTCGTGTATCCCTTATCTCTCTCCCTCATGTTCCCATCATCTCTTTCCATCGCGTTTCCCTCATCTCTCTCCGTCATGTTCCCGCCATCTCTTTCCAACGCGTTTTCCTCATCTCTCTTCCTCATGTTCCCATCATCTCTCTCCATCATTTTCCCCTCATCTCTCTTCATGTTCCCATCATCTCTCTCCATCATTTTCCCCTCATCTCTCTCTCTCATGTTCCCATCATCTCTTTCCATCGCGTTTCCCGAATCTCTCTCCCTCGTGTATCTCTCATCTCTCTCCCTCATGTTCCCATCATCTCTATCCATCGCGTTTCCAGAATCTCTCTCCCTTACTTCTGCTCACCTCATGCACTACTCGTATCTCTCTACTCGTCGTTCTCATAACATTTAAAAAGTAGAAATATAAATACTGTCTCACGCGCACGTTAAAATATATAAATAAAAATATAAATACTCTGTCACGTGCAAATTTAAATATAAAATCACGTTCTGTAGAATGGGTTTTGATTCTTATCTCTAACTTTGCACCACACGCACGTGTATACATGTAACGTATTAAAACGTGTGCTGGGTTGTGATCTTGGTCCTTATCGCAAGATCTCTAATTCTCTTACTTTCTTTCTTTCTTTCTTTCTTACTTTCTTTCTTTCTTTCTTTCTTTCATTCTTTCTCTCACTCACTCACACACATGCACACACACACACAAACACATGTAAAGTCTACTGTTTATATATACATATTCAAACAATATATATTATATACAATTTTACACACTGTTATTATATATATATATATATATACGTGCACACTCATATACACATATGATCGGATCCACCCGTATTGTGCGAACTGAAATGCTTTTCACCACTACCACCTCAGTGACTATCATCTAATCTCTGCATTTCATTTCTGTTATCCTTCTCTCTCTCTCTCTCTCCCTCTCTCTCCCCCCTCTCTCTCCCTCCACCCTCTCTTTCTCTCTATTTATAGAATCTCTTATCACTGCCGTCTGATCTTAGATTTACTTTAGATTTTACTATCGGGGGAGGGGGGAAGTGAAAATATGGAGCGGCCTCAAAAGAAGACTACGAAACTATTAGTTTCTGACAGACACTGTATATAAAAAGTCACCTATTGTAATGCATTAGCTGATAAAAAGTGTAGAATATACACCAGCCATCTTGGGAATAGCAGTACAAGACAGATTAATATTATTTATAGGTCATGTTCTTAAGAATGTATGACATAATTACCTAATTTATATTATGCCAAGGTAAATCTGCTTCAAATTAAGACTCCTGTAAACTAACTCTATAAATTTCGAAAATAGATTTAGATTTCTTATTTTCAAGGATTATTTCTAGTTTTCATAAATCTACTTTAAATCGACAGGAACGATAACCTTTGCGGCAGAGTGATCGTTACGCAGACTTTGCTATAAAATGCATTGCGGGCAATGAAGTGGAACTTCATTTTCAGTCAACGGCGCCAGTGCATACGTGTTCTCTATGTAGGTGTATGAAGGGGTGGGGTGAGGAAGGAATTTAAATGCGATTTTTCGGTCAAACTTAGTATATAACGATCTGGACTGGGCCTTTTAACGCGACGCGCAAGACGTATTGATTGCAATCCACAACACTTTATTGCAATCCACAACACTTTATTTAGTGTTACTCTTAAATAATCTTTTCGTTTAAAAGATGAAACACAGTTCCTTGTCCACCATCCCTAGTAATCACACAGCGCGACTGTGTGAATTTCTGGTGAAGGTAATGTACTTCCTGTTTCACATCCTTTTTTTTTCAATTTAACAGAGTAAAAGAAACAAGTGTCCTTGAAATTTTCTCATCTGGCCACTGGCCAGTTCTCATTAGTCCTTCGCAGGATATATATGCCCACCCAACTGTTCTTTCGTTTCCCAGCCTATCTCATCTAGTCCCCCATCCAACACTTACTCTAAAATTATGTCCACCCCGGTTACTCAAACCAAGCAAACAAATCAGAAGAAAACACGCTTGCTATCAGACAACAAACAGACACGTCAACGCGCTTATTTAACTCTAAAAGTGTTTTATATGTTCAAATCCTCGCTACCTACCCCTTTTTCTTCTCCCATACCCCTCAGAAAACCAAAAAAAACCAAAAAAAACTACCTTCTTCCGTTATTTCTGCGCTCATCATGTCGGTTGCCGAATGAGCGTTTTTTCTTTCTCCTCCTTGACAGGGCCCCTCCGTTAAAGTTCCAGTACATAACGCCTCGCTCTGCTCAGCATCTCAGAACGGTCGGAACTTAGAAATTTGTCGTTCGTCGGCGGTGTGGTGTGGAGCGGAGTTGGACGGGGGAGGTTGTCGTCTTCGTTGATGCGACAAGTGCAAAAGTCTGGCTGCCAGCAAAGACGGGAACCTTTCAAAGTATCCCTTTAGTGACTGACCAAAGCGGTATTCTCTGTCTGACCAACCGGAAGACCGTCGCTGTCCATCATTTCGTGGGCCCGCGTTGCTCGAAAAAAGGAAACTAGCAATCTATCGGAAAGCAGTCTTGGAGTAAAGCTTACGGCTGATTTGCAACGCGGCAGTGGACACCTGCTATTTGAAACAAAAAGTAAGTTAACGTTTGAAGTGAACGTTTAAAGTCAACGTAATATGTGTGTTTGAAGTCGACGTACAGCATAAATCTATTTGTGTTTGAAGTCGACGTATAGCATAAATCTATGTTTGTTTGAAGTCGACGTACAGCATAAATCTATTTGTGTTTGAAGTCGACGTATAGCATAAATCTATGCTTGTTTGAAGTAGACGTATAGCATAAATCTATTTGTGTTCGAAGTCAACGTACAGCACAAACCTATGTGTGCTTGAAGTCAACATAAAGCAAATACCTATGTGTGTCTGAAGTCAACGCATAGCATAAATCTACGCGTGTTTGAGATCAACGTACAGCATAAATCTATGTGTGTTTGAAGTCAACGTATAGCATAAATCTATGTGTGTTTGAAGTCAACGTATAGCATAAATCTATGTGTGTTTGAAGTCAACGTATAGCATAAATCTATGTGTGTTTGAAGTCAACATGTAACATAAGTCAATGGTCTTTTCAAGTCGATGCTTAGTATAAGTCAACGCTCTTTTGAAGTCGACGTGTAGCATAAGTCTACGCTTTTAGAGTCGACATGCAGCATATAAGTCTATGCTCACTTGAAGTCGACATGCAGCATATAAATCTATGCTCACTTGAAGTCGACGTGTAGCAGATTTTAATCCTTTATTTGTGTTTTTCCTTCCTCTTGTAAGCTTTTAATATATTGTCGTTTCGTTAATTTCACCTAATTAGATCATAATTATTGCAATTCGTGTGGAAAATAAAGCTAGTTAAGAAAATAAAGCTAGTTGGTTCTTGGTAAAGTCGTTCATTTGGCCAGTAATTTCTAATTGCATGAATGTATTATATTATTTGATAATGTCTTTTGTGTGCTATTTTAGATCTTGCTGTTGGCTGCGCTCTGCTTATTTAGTTCACTTCACGCTAACATTCTGGTACTATGACATCATCTGCCATTATACGTTGATTAAACTTTTATCTGAGAGTAATTGTGTACATTGTGTAAAGGCAATTCCCTCCAGCAGAGTCTGAGGTCCTGTCTTAGCTAACTCATTCAAATACAGAAGTGTTGTGGGGAGTGGGGAGTAATGTTACGTTTTGCCGTAATGCCTGTAAAGCATTCAAATTCTTTGTCATGGTTTTAGATTACGTTATATCTACGTCATTTAAAAACTCCTACTGCGTGGTTTCCTGTTATTATCTTGAGCATTCAAATAAACGCACCTTTAATCTTTTCTTTAAGTATTCTCTTCAATTATATCATTGAAACTTACCTAGAAGATCACTTCAGGACTTGCCATAGATTATATTGTTTAAACATAACCGTAGTTTTAAGTTGGTATACAAAATCACATTGGTAATAATTTAGATTTTTCTCATGAACACACAATTCAACTTCCTTAATTATAATGTGCTATATACTACAGTTACAGCATTCAAATAAACATAGATAATGATGTTTAAGTATTATCTTTAGCCCAAAAACTGGGACAATGACCCAAACAAAAATGAATTCAGCTATATCATTGAAACAATTTGCCTTAAGACATGTTTCGTTCAAATTTTCATCATTCATACAAACTTAAGGAATATATTACGGTCCTGTCATAGTTACACAGTTCAAATTTACTAATTTTGTGTGATCTTTGAATTATTACAGCATCTAATCTAATCCCCGGTGAAAACCAATGTAGGTATTTCCTACGACTTCATCAATAAAACTTTTGTCTAAAGAGTACTTTAGTATCTCATCATCACATATATTACATTGGCCTATCTTTGGTTGTAGTCTGCAGGCATAATTCTAACTTAACATGCAGGCAGTTTGCATCTTATCTACAACTAATTTATCCACAGGTGCATTATATGAAAGGTTCAAATCTTACCACCAGATACATTACGTTGACCTGTCTTTGGTAGTGGTCTGCAAGCATAATTGTAACTTACCATACAGGCAGTTTGCATCTTATCTTCAACTTATTCATCCCCTGTGTATTATATGATAGATTTATATCATCTTCAGTGAATCTACCCAGACATACACTTTATGATAGATTTATATCCTATTTTCCACGAAATCCCCACGTTAATTTTACCACAGGTTTATATCCTATCTTCAACGAATTACTCTAGACGTATATTTTATGATAGGGTGTGTTGGACTAAATTTGCCTACCCCCTTTTTCTATACTTAATAATTTTATCTTTGTTGCTAATGTTAACGTGACCCGACCTTAGCCACCGCTTATAATGATAGTTTTGGAGTAAACAATTCAGGTGAAGAATGTGCTAGAATTTGTTGATTTAATATAAATCGGTTTTAGGTTGTTGAGTAGTTATTATTTTTATCGAATGGTTAAGGGTTACAAGAATGAGACCAGCCAATGGGCTGAGATCAAAGGTTTACCTGTTGAAAAGAATTTATTTTCTAATCAGTTTGAATTTGGTGTGGCAGAATCCAGTCATGAAATGTGGCCATTTGCTTAATGGTGAATTAACAGACCAATTGAGAGAGAATGGACATGGAAATATCTCAATCATTTTGCTATTGTTATGTCATACTTATGTTTTGTGTAGAGATGTATTATGTGAGTAGGCTATTATTTGTACAAATTGTGAAATAGTGGTGCTTGACATTGTTTCTAGTGAACATGTTCATAAAATTGATATGTTGTAGAGTTACTATTTTTATGTGTATATCAGGCAATAAATACTGTTGCAGGAAACTGTAAGTTGAGACGTGATTGTAAGAAAGTATAGGGTTAGGGATGATAAACTGGAAGGCTTAGCATTTGTTCCCTGATATATTTTATAAGGGAGAAGCAGCCATTTGTTTTTTACCAGAATTTTTCTGTTCATTGATTTATAAGCCACTATGACTGTGGTAGATTCAAGAAGTCTCTAGCCCAGTGTGTAGTGTAAGGTTAGATGTATGATAATGTAAGGTTAGATGTCTGATAGATGTAAGGTTAGATGTATAATAATGTAAGGATAGATGTATGATAGATGTAAGGTTAGATGTATAATAATGTAAGGTTAGACGTATAATAATGTAAAGTTAGATGTATGATATGTAAGGTTAGAAGTATAATAATGTTAAGGTTAGATGTATGATAGATGTAAGGTTAGATGTATAATAATGTAAGATTAGATGTATGATGGCAAAATCTGCTTGACTACAACATGGAATTTCTGGTACCAGGAAGTAACTGGAAGTTGCTACATTGTTGTTCTACTGGAAGAAACTAATACATTGAAGGAGCACCCAGATTAATCTTTGCTATAGAACACTGATGAGCTGCTCTTCTCTCAATAAGTGTTCTATAGCAGACAAGAGATACACATGAAGAACTGAAAATTCTATTGTAAACAATAAAATTGAGACTCTTACGAAGCACGCAAAATACTATTATGCCATCATCTTGACAAGGTTATATACAAACTATTATTGCTATAATCTCTATAACTCCATTTCTGATAAGAAATTACCCTGTGATTTATATTGAGACTTATCTGTTGAATTATGTGCTAGAACGTTATGCTGTATAAATATTGAAACTATTTGAATGTGGTTGATGTCAAATAATCTTTTCATTGTACTTGGATTGTTAAATTTATTGACCTCACACATACTGAAACTATATGTTGGGGAGAGAGTGGGTGGAAGGGGGCTCGTTAAATAGAGATTAGAGACGGATTTACCTTCTCTTTGGGTAAGACGTTTTCTACCTATGGAAATATTGTGTGACAGTAAATGTCTTTAATGTTGTGGAAGAGAGAAAACATTTGCACTGCCCGCATATCCGCCAAGTGAGAGATGAGAGATGTAATCTGAAGAATTATTAATAACTTAAAGTAAGATTCTCATCACTTGTAATAGTTATAGATGATTAATAATAATAATCTTCACAGCTATTAACTAGGGTTCCGTTGTGTCACAATAGGTTTATATGTTATCTTCAATGAATCCTTATAGAAGTAAATTTCATGATAGATTTATATCCTGTCTGCAAAGAATCCAACAAGACGTACATCTTATGATAGATTTATACCCTGTCTGCAAAGAATCCAACAAGACCTACATTTTATGATAGATTTAAATTATTATCTTCAACAAACCCAAATTGATGTGTATTTTATAATAGGTTTAATCATATAATGAATCCGCCCTGCAGCACTGGGAACAGTTAAGTATCTTCTTGAATACTATTTCATTCACTTATACCTTGGCTAATCTGAACAGATTATTTTCTTCAACTCTGCCCCAGAAATATACTTCAATGAGTTATCTTCGAGTCATTCTAGTCATGTTAGTAATTTGAAGTAATGGTTTCTGTTGAATAATAGATCTTTGTCATGTTAGTAATTTGAAGTAATGGTTTCAGTTGAATAATAGATCTTTGTCATGTTAGTAATTTGAAGTAATGGTTTCAGTTGAATAATAGATCTTTGTCATGTTAGTAATTTGAAGTAATGGTTTCAGTTGAATAATAGATCTTTGTCTTGTTAGTAATTTGAAGTAATGGTTTCTGTTGAATAATAGATCTTTGTCATGTTAGTAATTTGAAGTAATGGTTTCAGTTGAATAATAGATCTTTGTCATGTTAGTAATTTGAAGTAATGGTTTCTGTTGAATAATAGATCTTTGTCATGTTAGTAATTTGAAGTAATGGTTTCAGTTGAATAATAGATCTTTGTCATGTTAGTAATTTGAAGTAATGGTTTCTGTTGAATAATAGATCTTTGTCATGTTAGTAATTTGAAGTAATGGTTTCTGTTGAATAATAGATCTTTGTCATGTTAGTAATTTGAAGTAATGGTTTCAGTTGAATAATAGATCTTTGTCATGTTAGTAATTTGAAGTAATGGTTTCAGTTGAATAATAGATCTTTGTCATGTTAGTAATTTGAAGTAATGGTTTCTGTTGAATAATAGATCTTTGTCATGTTAGTAATTTGAAGTAATGGTTTCAGTTGAATAATAGATCTTTGTCATGTTAGTAATTTGAAGTAATGGTTTCAGTTGAATAATAGATCTTTGTCATGTTAGTAATTTGAAGTAATGGTTTCTGTTGAATAATAGATCTTTGTCATGTTAGTAATTTGAAGTAATGGTTTCTGTTGAATAATAGATCTTTGTCATGTTAGTAATTTGAAGTAATGGTTTCAGTTGAATAATAGATCTTTGTCATGTTAGTAATTTGAAGTAATGGTTTCAGTTGAATAATAGATCTTTGTCATGTTAGTAATTTGAAGTAATGGTTTCAGTTGAATAATAGATCTTTGTCATGTTAGTAATTTGAAGTAATGGTTTCAGTTGAATAATAGATCTTTGTCATGTTAGTAATTTGAAGTAATGGTTTCAGTTGAATAATAGATCTTTGTCATGTTAGTAATTTGAAGTAATGGTTTCAGTTGAATAATAGATCTTTGTCATGTTAGTAATTTGAAGTAATGGTTTCAGTTGAATAATAGATCTTTGTCTTCAATGATATCATTAGTAGTAGTGAGTGTACAATATCGATATCCTGACCATACGTGTTGAAGTTATATTTGTTATCAGAATCAGTTTGGGTAGCAATTCGGCGTTTTATCGAAACATAATTAAGGCAGAGCGTTTGAGGTAGGTTGAGGCAGAGAGTTGAGGTAGTTTGAGTGCAGAGAGTTTGAGGTAGTTTGAGTGCAGAGAGTTTGAGGTAGTTTGAGGCAGAGAGTTTGAGGTAGTTTGAGGCAGAAAGTTTGAGGTAGTTTGAGTGCAGAGAGTTTGAGGCAGAGAGTTTGAGGTAGTTTGAGGCAGAAAGTTTGAGGTAGTTTGAGTGCAGAGAGTTTGAGGTAGTTTGAGGCAGAAAGTTTGAGGTAGTTTGAGTGCAGAGAGTTTGAGGTAAATAAATCAAATACATTAGGAACTGAAATCTTGTTGTGTACTATGTAAATCTAGTGGATTTAGTAATAATATGACGTCACGTCATGAATTGTGTACCATGTAAATCTAATGGATTTAGTGATAATATGACGTCATCTTATGAATTGTGTACTATGTAAATCTAGTGGATTTAGTAATAATATGACGTCACGTCATGAATTGTGTACCATGTAAATCTAGTGGATATAGAATAGTGTTGGAAATTTATATTCCTGGCAATAGGAATTGTATTCTTTGACAAGCATGACGTGCCAACTTGGTGAATTTATTGGAATAGTACCCAATGATTAGTGTCATGTACTGACTTATTTTTATATACGGAATTATACTATCTGCCAGAGGCAATTGTCAAATTATAATTCTTTCTTATGCTAACTGCAGTCTAACTTATGATTTTTTTCTACATTTACATTTTGTCAGTCTGTCACTTCTATGCAAATAGTATAATTCTAGCTATAATGTATCAGTCTGCCACGTCTGTGCAAATAATATGTATATACCAGTAAGGCTGATCAGCCAGAAAGGTGTATTTTGGGCCCGTCCCATCCCTATGGAATGTAAGGGGTGGTAAATAATAATAAACCAAATATGTATCCTAATCTTCCGCCCTTCCCTTCAACAAGAGGAACGGACTGAACTAGGAATGAATGGCGTCTTGTGAGGACTTTGGCATTAGGCCGGCCTGAGAGTGAGTGAGTGAGTGAGTGAGTGAGTGAGTGAGTGAGTGAGTGAGTGAGTGAGTGAGTGAGTGAGTGAGTGAGTGAGTGAGTGAGTGAGTGACATTATTTAAACAAGAACTTTACAGGAGTGTGGGATCGAGAGAGAATAAGAGGGCATTTTCTTAATCCGTATTGTTTTCAAGACTCGTGCAATTATTAGACTAACTTCTGATTGTGTATTCGGATCTGATGAGTGGTAAGTCCAGACTTGGCATGAAATTAGTGAAATCTAGATTTTATTGTAGAAAGTGCAAAGAGAAAAGAAAGAGAAGGAGATTAAATAAAAAACTTAGCTACGCTACTCAGGTGCCCGGTAAAAACTGAAAACCACTCATGAAAATTCTGAGGATGCTCAATGACGAGCGAAAGTCACAGACGTAAAGTCTCATGTACGCAATGAAATAAAATACCATAGACGTAAAGTCTCAAGCACGCAATGAAATATAAATATCACAGACATAAAGTCTCATGTACGCAATGAAATATAAATACCACAGACGTAAAGTCTCAAGCACGCAATGAAATATAAATACCACAGACGTAAAGTCTCAAGCACGCAATGAAATATAAATAACACAGCCGTAAAGTCTCATGCACGCAATGAAATATAAACATCCCAGACGTAAAGTCTCAGGTTCGCAATGAAAAATTTAACACAGACAAAATCTCAGAGTTCGCAGTGAAAAATTAATACCACAGTTCACAGTTCACAATGAAAAGAGAAATCCACAAAAAGAACGGTTCAGGATACACGCTGTTAATCGAAAAAAGTAATGTTCACGTTCTCAACGAAAAGTAAAATCCACATACGAAAATTTTCAGAGATCGCAATAAATACCGAAAAGCAGGTTAATAACGATTCCTATTAATAACTAATAAATAAGCAACAGTAATATAGTTACAAAAGTGCATGATCTATACTTATATAATTATCATTAATCTAATCAGGAATAGTATTCAATTCCATGCATAATTATCAGTCATTCATAATTACAAGACTCAATAATCTGTAATAGTCACTCAAAGAATTGTTTAATTGATACCTGCGTTTCATTTCACCATTATTCAAACAAACAGTAGTTTTTAATGCTTCAGAACATTATTTTACTCTTACCGAATTTCCTTTATTACAAGTTTATATATATATATAATTTGTCTTTCTTTTTATTTTGTTTCTTGTTGTTAAAGGGGTCCTGTTTTTTATTTGTATACTTTTGTTTTTGCAGTTTTGCTCATTTGATAGCTTCAATCTGTGGTGCAATTCATTAAGTGTATGTATTAATTTAGTAATTAGAAAAATGATTTATTTGAAAATTATCACGAGAGTTTCATAAGACGTATTAAATTTATATTTTTTATGGAAGTAGTTTGAAATCGAGAAAATTCGTTTTTGTGGTTTAAAAAAAAAATTCACTATTTAATTGCCTCGCATACATTAAGCTTACTAACCCTTATGTCTCTATTGTTTCTTTTAAATAATTTCCCCTTTTATCACCGCTAGAGAACCTTCGGAGGACACACAAAAAGGCAAGAAACAAACGAAGACTTCTAGCAACGAACAGAACCTTCCCCCATTCGAAAGACAAGAAGCGGAAACTATATCTGCAAGCCGCTGATCTTAACCCTATGGTACAACCGATAGGGTAAGGCCACCGGATTTCCCCTAACACGTGCAACACAAGAACCATGGGTCAGCGTTTAGCTCGGCGCGAACGGGAGCTGGGAACTCGGCTATACCATCAGCAGAGAGCGGAGGAGGCGGTGGAGAGGTGGAATCGTTCACTCACCAAACTAAGGGACCCACGGGATCGGTTTATGGTAAGGGCCTCTGTTACATCTTATGTCAGGCTCAGGGAGACAGTGATACCTTTAGAGTAAGGATCTTCGTTAAATCTTATGTCAGGCTCAGGGAGACAGTGATACCTTTAGAGTAAGGATCTTCGTTAAATCTTATGTCAGGCACAGGGAGACAGTGATACCTTTAGAGTAAGGATCTTCGTTAAATCTTATGTCAGGCACAGGGAGACAGTGATACCTTTAGAGTAAGGATCTTCATTAAATCTTGCATTGATTTGCAGGAGATAGTGGATAGTTTTGTGGTAAGATCTTAAACTAGATCTTTCACCAGATTCAGGTAGGCAAGCGTACTTTTGTTAGGGACCTTAAGTACGTCTTGCATTACAATGAGGGAGATAGAGTAAACATTATGATACGGAACTTAATTAAATCTCTCACCAGACTCAGGTAGGCAAGCGATTTTCTCTTCTCTCACTTCTTTTTCCTGTTTTTCTCCCTCTCCTTTATCTTTGTGTCCCCCCTTTCTCCCCCATTTTCCCACTTCTCCTCATACATTTGCTCTCTTTTCGTCTTCTTCTTATTCTTTTCGTCTTCTTAATCTTTTCGTCTTCTCCTTATTCTTCTCATCTTCTTATTCTTCTTTTCGTTTTCTTCTTAATCTTTTCGTCTTCTCCTTATTCTTCTCATCTTCTTATTCTTCTTTTCGTTTTCTTCTTAATCTTTTCGTCTTCTTAATCTTTTCGTCTTCTTATTCTTTTATATATATTTCTTCTTTATCATCACCTTTCTTTTCAAACTGTCTTGCTGCTGCTGTTGTTATTGCTGCTGGTCGTTTTCTCCTCTATTTATTTAGTTAGAGTTTTCCTAAATTTTTTCCTGCCCATAAATAATTTTTATTGCGCCAAAATTTCCAAAAGTCAGTACTTTAGTTCTAATACAAGATGAATATTACTATTTCCTATTTATTGTCCAGCACATTGTTCAAAGTCATCTCTCTCTCTCTCTCTCTCTCTCTCTCTCTCTCTCTCTCTCTCTCTCTCTCTCTCTCTCTCTCTCTCTCTCTCTCTCTCTCTCTCTCTCTCTCTCTCTCTCTTAGTAACCACGTCCTCTTTCTTCAGTTATCAAATGTAATTGAAAATTGTTATAATTGTTTGTTTGTACATTCATACACCTGTTAAAAAGTGCTGATATTGCTGATCCTTAAGACAGGATAATGCGGCCTTATAATTGTTATAATTATAATTATAATTGTTACCATTATATGAATAAAATTTTAAAAGAGTGAACATATTCACTTTCTTTCATCTGACATAATATTGAATAACTCTTTAGTCTTGAAATTAAACAAGGACAGTCAGCTTCGCAATATGCAGAAAAGCACTTTATTTTTCATGCTTAAACACAATCATCAAAAACGTCATCACTGTTGCTTAGTGTCAAACTTTCACTTACAACGCAATTATCTCAGGGTTTCCAACATTCATGACGTCACTGTAAGAAGGTCGTCATTGTTATGAATATTATATATTTTGTTACTTCATGACTCATTGATGTTTTACAGAGGAAATATTATTCAGAGTTATAAAATCAATTTTCTTCAACATAATGTTTTAGAAAAATTACTGAAAAATGACTTCTCGGTACGAGCGTGGTGTCCACAGCTAATGAGTGTTATGTCTGTGACATTCACCCAAGTCTTAATAACGCCCCAGCTGAAGCCGCTTGTCGACAACGATGTCCTCTCCTGCGTTGCTCCGTTAAGGCGGGCGTTCTTTCTCCTGACTGCAATGTCTTTCTTGTCCAGGTGTCCGGTGACTTGTGCCGCGCACTGTGCGAGCTGGGCAAAGTCCGCGAAGCTCTGGAGCATGCTGGACAACAGTGCGGCCTTGCGACCGAGTCAGGAGACCCTGCTTTGATGGCCGAAGCTTTTCTCAATATGGCCATGTGCAACCTGAGATCGTGTGAGTTCTCCAAGGCCGTGTCCTATTGCAGGTCGGCCATGCAGGCTCTGCCGGAAGGAGGGGCGTTTTTAGGGTATGTTTGTGTTGTTGCACCATCGGAAGGAGAAGTGTTTGTAGGCTACATATGTATTGTTGCTTTATCAGAAGGAGTGTTTGTAGGTTATACATATGTTGTTGCACTGTCAAGAGGAATGTTTGTAGACTATACTTGTGTTGTTGCACTGTCAGGAGGAATGTTTTAGACTATACTTGTGTTGTTGCACTGTCAGGAGGAATGTTTGTAGACTATACTTGTGTTGTTGCACTGTCAGGAGGAATGTTTGTAGACTATACTTGTGTTGTCGCACGGTCAGGAGGAGTGTTTGTAGGCTATACATGTGTTGTTGCACTGTCAGGAGGAATGTTTGTAGGCTATACATGTGTTGCTTTGTCAGGAGGTGTTCATAGATATACTTGTGTTGTTGCACTGTCAGGAGGAATGTGTGTAGGCTATACATGTGTTATTGCTTTGTCAGAAGGTGAAACATTTCTATGAAAGGTACACTCCTGTTATTAAAAAAATTAGTTGTATACTTGTGTTTAACCGCGTACTTGTTTTGTTTAGTTTTTGGGTTTGTGTCTGTGTTTGCGTGTTTATATATGTATGTCGATGAATTAAAGGTACAACGATCTATTTTATATTTAGATCAGTTTCACAATCGATAATACTATACGCTTACCATAATCCATAATGTAATTTTGATTTGTAATAAATCCATGATAGAAATACGAAGTCATTGACGCCTTCACTATTATCATCATCTTCTTCATCTTCATTAGCTTAATAGTAGTAAAGATAGCGAAGGCAGTGGATGTACTAGTAATTCTTCTATTTACAAAATCATTCTAAAAATCATAGTTGAAATAGCACCTACATTATTATACAAATCATCATCATCTTCTTCATCTTCCTCCTCCTCCTCATCATCATCATCATAATAATAATAATAATAATCCAAATGACAGCAGTAGCACAAAATACGGGGAAACTGAAGGCAAGATTGGTCACCAAATACCATCTCAACTGCAGTAATATTAATACACAATAGAAGACGCAAAGCAAAGACTTCAATGACTCAGTCACCGTCTGAAGAGATACAGTGCAAGAGGTTAGCAATTCCAACAGAACAAAACATTCCAAACTGACCCTGGAAGACTATACCAAGAACTTAAAGGAAATTCCAGAACAGAACAACAACTGCCAAACATTTTAGACACCAAGACCTGAGAAAACATTTAGATCAACCCAAATACGCATACCATCTCGGCTAGATGGATTCCGGAAGTGAAAGATGATCATGAAGAAATACCTGTACAAGGCAACGTCACAACCAGTGAGAATGACATCAATAAGAAGATAAGAAAGATGGCAAACTGGAAATCCCCAGGTCTGGACCAAGTGCAAATATTATGGTTAAAACATATTACCTCCTTACATGGAAGACTTGCTGAACAACTGCAAGACATATTAAACAAACCAGAAACTCTGTCAGCCTGGATGGTAAAGGGAAAACAAGTATGATTATGATTAACCAAGGGAAAGGCACAACACCAAACAACTATCGTCCAATCACATGCCTATCAACTATCAAGTTACTATCAGGAATTATTTCTGACAAAATCATGACTCGCCTTGAAACAAACTTCTAACCAATGAACAAAAGGGTGCTAGACCATGCAGCAGAGGAACAAAGGACCAATTGGCAATTGATAAGGCAATAGTTACTGACAGCAAGAAACGAAGAACAAATCTTGCAATGGCATGGACTGACTATCAAAAGGCCTATGACTCAGGTCCACATTCGTGGATAATTTTGAAACATTAAAATTGTACAAAATAGTGCCATCAATACAGAATCTAATTCAGGCATCAATGAAAAACTGAAAAACCACCGTCACATGCAACAATATCAGATATTGCAGATATAACAATAAATTGTGGAATCTTAATCTTTCAAGGTGATTCCCTATCACCACTGTTGTTCTGCATTACCCTAAATCCTCTCAGTCAATTGATCCAGGAAACAGATTTAGGATACAAAATGAAAGCTGGACAGGTCATCAGCCATTTACTGTACTTGGCCGATCTCAAGCTCTATGGTAAAAATGAATGTGACATCACATCGCTGATCAATACTGTCAAGATCTGCAATGAGAACATTAATATATGAAATTCGGCCTTGAGAAATGTGGAAAAATTATCGTCCAGAAAGGCAAGGTCAAAACAACAGAAGACCTACAATTCGACATAAGAAAAATCAACGATGTTTAAATGGAAAAGGGACATAAATACCTGGAGATACTACAACATTAAGAAAATATGCAGAGCGAAGTGTCTAATGTTAAAACAGATTATGAAAAACGGGTCAGAAAAGTCCTGAAGTCCAAGCTAAATGGGGAAAACAAAATACAAGCAATACCTATAGTGAGCTACACTGGAGGTATTATAGATTGGACAACAAATGAAATAAATGAACTAGACAGAAAAACAAGACAACTACTCACAATCTATAAAGCCTTACACACAAAAGCAGACGTAGACAGGCTCTATGTATCTCCAAAAATGGGAGGCCGAGGTCTCAAGAAAATCAAAGATGTCCTTGAAGGAGAAGTCATTGGTTTTGTCATCTGGCGTAACAAGAAAGATGAGCCACTGATAGAAGCCTTGTAATGAAAGTCGTAGCAATCCCACTACCATAGAAAAGTCATTAATAGTAATGATTTACTATCTCTTATATCAGAATATTCATTGAAAGCAAGTATTTCTCTATCATATAAATAAATGTAATCACTAGTATTGATGAGTCCACATTCACAGAAATCATAATAATCAGGCCACTATCTTTGCCAAGATTAGAAAACCTGCCTATTTTCATTATCTGTTTTCGATTTTCAAAGCAAACTTAATTGTACTTTTAACATCAACATTTTTCCCACAAAAAAAAAAATCATTTTACAACCTCGTGTTTACGATCTTTATGTCGTCGTTTTCTTTTTGCTGTTGTTTTAAATGGGTGATTCTTCTAAATGTTTTGCCTGCAGATATCTCCATCTGTGTCTGGGCGATGCTTTCATGGGACTTAGCGAATTCCAAAAGGCATGGAACAACTACACCAGAGCGCTGAGCCTGGCCGAAAGCACAACGGACCGCGTCTTGGCCATGCACGTGCAAATCAGCATGTCCGCCGTCTACAACGCCCTCAACGACCACGACTCCTCCATCAGTTGTTGCACAACTGCCCAGCAGCTAGCGGATGGCGTCGGCAGAGAACGGGTTCCGTCGGAGGTGGTCGGCGCAGTCGCGCGCTTCCGGCGTCGCCTAGCAACGGCTATCGCGAGACCTTATCGCAAGATTGGACGATACAATGAAGCTATGGACTACTGTGAGGTAAGAAATCTTATTTTAAGTCACTGATCAATTTCTAAGCTCGGTCATCAAAACTCGTGATTCGCGATTTCAATTTCTAATTTGTTTTCACGTGTCAAATAATGTCAAACTTTCATCATTCGTCGTTGTTTTATCTACTTAGAGCGGGATGTCGATGTCAAATAATGTTAAACTTTCATCATTCGTCGTTGTTTTATCTACTCAGAGCGGGATGTCGGTGTCAAGAAAGCATTTGTGTCTTATGTCGATGCCGAGTAGAACTTTATATAAGAACTATTTTCTTAATCAACCAATGTCACGTCAAAAAATGTGCTTGAAAAGTATTCTTTCCGCGAGGCGTCCTACACGATTGTGATTGTAACATTCTCTCTCTCCTAACTTTGCTCGTAATGTCCTCTTTCTTCTAAATTTGTGATGTCGTCGTTCTTTTAAATTTGCTTGTAATGTCTGTTTTCTTGCTTCTAAATCTGCTTCTAATGTCTTCTGTCTTCTAAATCTGCTTGTAATGTCTTCTGTCTTCTAAATCTGCTTGTAATGTCTTCTGTCTTCTAAATCTGCTTCTAATGTCTTCTGTCTTCTATATTTGCTTTCAATGACCTCTTTCCTCGCCGCATGTTACAGTATGTCAAGCAAAACTTGTAATGTCTTCTATCGGACTGAAAAATATTTTAAGCAAACACTTTTTGTAATGTCTTATTTCCTGTTTCTGATGTGGTTGCATTGCATATCACTGCGAATAATGTCTTCTGTCTCGTATCTTACATCTTTATATTCAATGACTTCTTTCTATTACTAATTAATAGTCATTGACTTGAATCCTGTTTTTGTGAAATACTCGAACTGACTTCTGCTTAGAACATGTTTAATATATATTATATTAAAAGTCCGTTAACAAAGAAAACTACTTGGTGTAACCAATTTTCATATATCTTACAATGAGTAGATAAAACAACGTCGAATGATGAAAGTTTAACATTATTTGACAACGAAGAGATTCCTGTTGTAACAGAAGGGACAACTGATTTGAATGGCGACACATTAATTCTGGTAACATATTCTGTATATCTGTGTACACGTGACAAAACAGACTCACTTTCCGCCACATATTTAGAAGATGAATTATAACAATAATTTAAAGAGGTACGTTACTGGCAATGGCAAGAATTGTCATAATATTCAGCCCACACCCTGCCTATAAGCCCTCATTACTCTAGCCCACAACCTGCCTATAAGCCCTCATTAATCTAGCCCACACCCTGCCTATAAGCTCTCGTTAATCTAGCCCACACCTTGCCTATAACCCCTCACTACTCTATCCCACACCCTGCCTATAATTGCCAATAATGTGTTTAATAAGGAAAAATAACTGGTATTGAAATATCTATCTATCTATCTATCTATCCGCCTACCTATCTTTTTTTAATCTCTCCATTCATCTGCACAAATTTCTATCTGCCTAATTAGTTGCATTTATGTTTTCTTGTATGTTGTTTTTTCTTAACATTCTCACTCTCAGTAACCAGTCTCTCAATCTAAATAACTCTCTGAGAATAGTTTATGTAACTGGTGTTATTTTCATTAACCTTTTAATATCTCTGCAGTCCATATTGCGATCACACTTTGAAGTAAAAATCATTTTGGTTTTAATCATTACCTCAATGTTCTAAACATTACCTCAGTATTCTAAACATTACCTCAGTGTTCTAAACATTACCTCAGTGTTCTAAACATTACCTCAGTGTTCTGAAAAGTACCTCCGTGTTTGATACGTTTACTCATCTGTTGAAATGGTTCAAACCTGCCGAGCTAGCTTCAACAAAATAATTAGAATAACAAAAGTTTCATTTACCAAACGGATTCACCCTGTGCATAAAGACAAAGCAACAATTATTGCTAATGTGGTATCCAGCAGTGTTTTTGGATTCTTTCAACGGATTTCCCAGGCACTCATTTATTTATTTATTTACCAATAAAAAATTATAAACACGGGTCAATCAGTCATCTGAAACAGATTACCTCCGGTCTTTGATACAGCGGAAACGGTTTTGCCCTTGAACGGGATCTGAACTCGAAATCAGACCATAGCAATTCAACTCTTGGCGGGCATTTCGTGTCTCGGTTCTTCTAATCGTCTGCTTGTGATAGTTTCGGTTCGCCTCTTGAAGGCTGATAAAGCAAGTTCGGCAGGAAAGGAACTCCTGGTCATTTCTTTCCCTTGCCAGAAAAGAAAAAAAAAACAGTTATCTGCAACCGTCAAAAGAGGCGCCAACTTTCAGCAAATCTCACAAGTTTGTATTGAATATTATTACATACATAACCAACTATTGTTTGAGCATTGAGTCTCTAGTACTTGACAATTATGAAGATATCTATAGTTTAGTGTAGATCCTGTTCATTTCGACTATATTGCACTAGCATGAAAAAGTTTAACCAGCAAGCAATTGTATTTCTCTGTTCATATTTTATATTTTGCTGCGGGCTTAGAAGGCACCGATAACTTTTGTCACAATTACATTTAGTGATAAAACTTTTTTTTTTGGGGGGGGTCTGTCTGTCTACCTTTATTCTTTCATTTTTCTTTTTCTTTTTCGCTAATTAATTGACTGACTGATTTACTTATACCACTTTCTAGTCATACACAAAATCAACGACAAACAACAAGACTTGACATAAGACTGACACTGGTTTTCGACATAGATCTACTTCTTATTTGTGCTGACTTGTCGCCCCTAGCTGCGAGCACGTGTTTTTTTCTGCGCTATTTTTAGTAAGCCGCGGCCGCGAGAATCGGGAGTAAAACGGCGTGTTTCAATTAGCACGAGAGCGGTTGCTGCAGGTGGAGACATTGGTATGATGCTAATTCTGGAACCGTACCAGGAGCCTTCGCGAACGCTGCAGGGACGGGATGGAACGAAGCATTAGTCATAGTTTTCATCCTGCGGGCAATAGTGCTGAGTTTGTACATGTTTTCTTTCGCCATTTCTGTTTACAATTTGGGAAATATCTGCTCCCAGCTTTTCGTTTTCTTTCTTTATTCACTCATTTATTTACTCATCTTGCGAGTGAGCTCTCTCTCCCCTCCACCCCCCCTCTCTCTCGTTTTGGAGCTAATGTCGCCTTTCTTGGCGAGAGTTGCAATGTTTGTTTGTTTCATGTCAGATTTGGTTTTTCAAGGTGGTCCCAATTCTCCGAAAGATTTTTTTTAAATTACAAATATTGTACAGGGATTTTCTTAAGCCATTTTTTTTCTTTGTCGTAAATGATTCCATACCGTATAGACTTTGATATAGTCATACATATTCATTCTCTCTCTCTCTCTCTCTCTCTCTCTCTCACACACACACACACACACACACACACACACACACACACACACACATACACACATATATACACTTATATGTATCTAAAATACTCTTTCAGTTTCACACTCCAAATTATTCTGGCTTTATTTTTATTTTTATTTTTTTTGTATTCCACATGATTGAATTATTATAGCCTTTCATAATACTTTGCTTATAAATGACAAAGTGTTTTTTTCTGGATGTCAGTTGACTAATCTCTACGACCAGTCCGCAAACATTTTATATGTATATTTGCTGCAAGGTTTCTCAGTTCTTGTTATATTAATTTTTTTGTGATTGTTTGTTCGGGGAGGGGTGGGTTGTTTTATTTATTTAAGTTGTTGTTGTACTTGTAAAGGGGTTGGGGTGATTGGCGGAAGGGTTGTTTTCTGGGTGTTATTCTTTCCTTCTTATTTTTCACTCACTATCAAGCTTGTTCTTTCATATGCTTTCTCGCTCTGTCGCTCTTTTCCTTCTCTTTTCTCCATTCGCTTTCTTGTCCTCTTTCTCCCTCCGACTTTCTGACACGTTCTAGTTGCTCTCACTTTCTTTTCTATCTATATATTTATCCAACAATCAATCCTCCTATCTATTTGTCAGATAGATAGATGGATGGATGGATGAATGGATAGATAGATAGATAGATAGATAGATAGATAGATAGATAGATAGATAGATAGATAGATAGATAGATAGATAGATAGATAGATAGATAGATAGATAGATAGATAGATAGTTTTGACTATAGCGTTGTACTAGATTTGTAGAAATCGGCTTGTTTTGCATACATTCGAACAAAAGGGGCGATGACCTGTAGTATGAATAAAGTGTTGTGTCTATTCTTTTCATCATCCTGCTCGACCCTCATATATTGACCTTGCCCATGCAGATGCAGATATTCTTTCTCTCTCGCTTTTTTCTCTGTTCTTCTCTCTCTTCTTTATCTGTCTTTTTTCGCTTTCTTTCTTTCTGTCTCTCCCTTTTCTTGTCTTTCTGTATCTCACTTTCTCTCTGTATCCCTCTCTGCCTCTGTCTGTCTCTGTCAGTGTGTATCTCTCTCTCTCTCTCTCTCTCTCTCTCTCTCTCTTTTAATGAGTTTTTTTGTCTCTCTGTCTCTCTCTACTTGTGTGTGTCTCCCTCTTTCTGCAGGGATTTATCTCTGGCTTTCTCTTTCTCTGTGTCTGTCTCTCTGTGTCTGTCTCTCTGTCTATGTGTATGTATGTGTGTGTCTCTTTCTCTGACTATCTGTGTGTGTGTGTTTGTGTGTGTCTCTCTGGCTTTCTCTCCCTCTTTGTATGTCTCTCTCTAACTCTCTCTCTATGTGTATGTCTGTATGTGTGTGTCTCTCTCTCTGGCTGTGTGTGTGTGTGTATGTGGTTCTCCCTCTGTGTACATGAGTGTGTGTCTCTCTGTGTCTCCTTGTGTATGTGTCTGTGTGTGTCTAAATGTATTGTCGGTTGAATTTACTTGAATTTACTTTATTTACTTGAATTTAATTGAACATGCTAATGTATTATCTTTTATATTAATACTGACATTCAGTGTGTGTGTGTGTGATAAGAACAGATGGTTAATTTTTAGCATTATGTAATTGTTACTTTCATTTTTCTATATGCAAATGCAATATCCACGTGCACTTCAAATCCAAAAGAATGATCAACAGTCAAAATGTATTGTCCTATAATTAAGGTTTTCTTTTCCAACACTTTTTGTTTTAGTATATTTAAATAATATCATTCTCTAATACAAATTATTCTTCTTTAATGTCATGAAATGTCGCTTTCTAAAGTCATCAAACATCCTTCTCTAATGTCATCAACTACCTCTCTCTAATATCACCAACTATTGAATAATATCATGTTTTGCCCTGAAGCGTCATTAAAAATCCTTCGTAACGTGTCTTAAAATATTGCCAGTCCTCAAAACGTCGCTGTGTGACAACAAAATATATATTGCATGAAATAATGTGTGCATAGTATTTCATGGCGAACTGCAAGGATATTTCAATGATAGCGTGACGCAACCTTGAGTGGTGCCCTGTCATATTTGTGTGTGCAAGCATAAACTATCCTTAGATGATGATATGACATATCCCTGGGTGATGCATAGAAATATTCTTTCCTGGTGCCGTAAAATATTTTTTGTTGGAGCCGTGAAATTTCTTTTGATAACAACATGAAATACCAGCGTGGTTTACTATTAAATGTTAATGGTTTACTATAAAATACAAGTATTTACAATCTTCGTTTATGTCATGAAAAATCTTTGGGTGATGTTTGAATGTGTAGTTTATGATGTTATAAAAAAGCGAATTGAGTTGAACCATAAAGTATTCATGGTTAATGTCTTAAAATATTACTGTGGTTTACATCTAAATATTAGCCGTTTGCCATGAGATACAAATACTTACCACCAACGTTCCCTTTAATATTTTCTTCTGTTTGCGCGGAACATTTTCCTGTTTGCGCGGAAATGGCGGTTGTTTGAACTTATTACCAAAACTTGTGCGCGGAATTTTGAAACTGCCGCGCATCTTAAAAGGAACATGGCTCAGCACTTTTGAGATATGCCATGAAATATTCTGAAATTATGCCATGGGTGAAATATCCTTAAAATTAGTCGTACGTGGTGCTCAGAAACTTTATGGTATAGTACTAATTAAGATTCGTAGATAACAGAAAATCCCTTGTATATATTAAGATTCGTATATAACAGAAAATCCCTACTATATATTAAGATTCGTATATAACAGAAAATCCCTAGAATATATTAAGATTCGTATATAACAGAAAATCCCTTGTATATATTAAGATTCGTATATAACAGAAAATCCCTTGTATATATTAAGATTCGTATATAACAGAAAATCCCTTGTATATATTAAGATTCGTATATAACAGAAAATCCCTTGTATATATTAAGATTTGTTTTTAAAAAATCCCTAGTATATACTAAGAAAGATTCGTGGATAACAGAAATCATCCTTGTATATATACATATAGTAAGAAAGATTCTTAGCAGAAACCATTCTAGTATATATTAAGAAAGATTCGTAGATAACAAAAAACTTCCTAGTATGTCGTGCTTTGCACCCATCACTTTCTAGGCCCAGTTAAGAAAGCTAACTAATGGTGGAAATGAATTGGTGAAGGACACAGACAGACAACATTGGTTTCACACGTTGTGTAATTGCTCTATATACAAGTCCCCCATGATGGTGTCAATGACACTTAACTAGACAATGACAGTACCAACATTAAGGATGGCAATACATAAATATGAAATGATATTGATTTAAGAATGGGATGATTAAAACTTGAAAATAAGACATTTTATAAAACAACCACAAAATAAAACAGAAGAAAAAAGTTAAATTGATATGTAGGGATGCAACCCAAATAAATCACACAGAAATAGCTAATCTAATACTTTCACTAAATGAATCTAAATGTTTCTAGGTTTCTTGTGACTTCCCTAAGACACAGATGGCTTTGATTTCAAGCACAGAGCTCTTGATATAGCATATCCTAGTTGGAGCCAGTGGTCACAATCAAATAAGTCTAGTAAATCTCAGCTTAATCTTAATATTGCCTAAGTACTACTTGAAAGTAGATACACACTACTTATCTTTCTTTCTAAGCTCAAAATTCTCAGAGTTGAACATAGACAGTTCTGTGAAAAATCTGTCATTGCAGAGTGATCTTCCTTGAGCCCTTTAACCTTTTCAGGAAGGCACCCTCACAACTTCAATCAGCTTCAAAACAAACCCAAACCCCTTCAATAATTTTTATGCAGCTTTAAGTACCATATTATATACACAGCATTTCAGTTGTGAAGTTGGGCTATTCCCATGTTCACAATTTTTAAGCTAATGTATCCTGCAAACGAAAATTCATTAATATACATTTTAATTACTTGTTCTCTCTGTAAATTGATAACTTGACACATACGTTCCTTTGGGTTTTTGCTTTAGGCACTGCTGAAGAGAATCAATTCTTTTCTCTTATTTTTTCTAGTCAAAGTAATTTGACTATTCAATTAAACTGTTTCATGATTTACAGGGTCTTTTCCCTGTGCTGAAAAGGCTCCGCCAGACAGTAGCATCTTTGGGTGATCCCTGCCTATTTATTCTTTATGACACCTGGACATAGTTAATTCTGTCCACCCTGTATCATTGTTTTTTTGTTTTTACCTTTCCTCCTGCCTAGTGCCATACAGTCTGCTATTCATCATGTTCAGAACATAATATATACTATCCTTTATGTTTCTATCTGGTATTTAGGCTTGTCTTTTATGCTTCTGTCTAGTATTCACACTTATCATTTATGCTTCTGTATAGTACTCAGGCTTGTCGTTTATGTTTCTATCTAGTATCCAGACTTGCCGTTTATGTTTCTGTCTAGTATCCAGACTTGCCGTTTATGTTTCTGTCTAGTATTCAGGCTTGTCGCAAAATATGAAAAAGGCCCTACTGACACCCAGAACTTTTCCAAGAACCTAACGGGGATAAAATTAAAAAAGGGGTAGGGTGGGTATTGGCGTTTTTCTTAACAATTTAAATCGGTCAGCCTCTGAAGCCCTACAAATTCGGATTTTCATCTGCCAAGAGTTTTTATATCGTATACGTCCTGAATCACAGTTTTTTTTTAATCGTCCCTCATTGATGAGTTAGGCATCAATCCCGCCACTCATAAGAAGGGGGGGGGGTGAGATTGTAAAGAGCCTAATATTTTCACTTTGCGAATTTCAGTCCTCTTGTTCTACAATTTCAGTACTGATTCACAAGTGGATGGCTGTACTCTGGTCAATATTTTGATCGGTTCAGTGATTCATTGCATGGTCAAATTCTCTCATTGGTGATCTCTGGGTGACTGGTTCCGTTGTTAATTCTAGTTCATTAGTTCATATGTCATGATTTCTTTTTTTAGATGGATGGACAGGTGAGTAATTAGATCAGTGTTTTATTATCGATATTGTATTCACTGAATGGCAGCAATAATGACGTTTAGTAGACAAATCATTACGTCAAGCAGTTCAGCACGAGGTAGGTAAATTAGCCAGTTATTTTTTTTATCTCATTTTCTTTCTTCTTCCATTCTTGTGTTTGCTTTATATATGACGTACAGTTTTAATCTATATTGTACAGATTTTTATTAATCATTATATTTTACCAGAATTTATTATCGATACTATCCCTGAATGTATTACATAATAGAGTTAAAAGGTGGTAGTATTAATTGCATTGTAATGTTTTTTTTAACTTCACATTTGCGGCAATAATAAAATCAATTAATTCGTTATAAGTGGATATTTCGTTTTCATAATCTATAATGTACTATGCTTGTTTGCAACAATTGTCATAGAACTAAGGAAGACTTTTCTTTAAATATTATGATTCACAGCATTTCGCGAATACTTTCTTGGCGCTAGAAATTAATGTTAAAGGGTAAATTAAGGGACGCTCGAACTATTTACACATTTAACGCCACCTTAAATAACTGACAAATCAACGTCATCATAAATGACCGACAAATCGACGCCAACGTAAATGGCTGACAAATCAACGTCATCATAAATGGCTGACAAATCAACGCCAACGTAAATGGCCGACAAATCAACGTCATCATAAATGGCTGACAAATCAACGCCAACGTAAATGGCCGACAAATCAACGTCATCATAAATGACCGACAAATCAACGCCAACGTAAATGGCTGACAAATCAACGTCATCATAAATGGCTGACAAATCAACGCCAACGTAAATGGCTGACAAATCAACGTCATCATAAATGGCTGATATATCAACGCCATCCATACTGACTGACAAATCAACGTCATCATAAATGACCGACAAATCAACGCCAACATAAATGGATGACAAATCAACGCCAACGTAAATGGATGACAAATCAACGCCATCATAAATGACTGACAAATCAACGTCATCATAAATGACCGACAAATCAACGTCATCATAAATGGCTGATATATCAACGCCATCCATACTGACTGACAAATCAACGTCATCATAAATGACCGACAAATCAACGCCAACATAAATGGATGACAAATCAACGCCATCATAAATGACTGACAAATCAACGCCATCATAAATGACCGACAAATCAACGCCAACGTAAATGGATGACAAATCAACGTCATCATAAATGACTGACAGTGTATCGTGCGATGCGTGTGACTGAAAGAACTTGGAAAATTTACAAAGACTAACAAATAAACAAAACAATAATACCCATTTACACACGCACGCATTAAACATATGACAATATTTTGCATGGTTTAAATAGTTGCTACTTTTCTTTATTAATTGCAAACATAACTAATATACATTATAATGTGTATTTATGTTATTGACACGCTTTTCTGAACCAGAATACGCTAATGCACTCATTATTATTTGTCATGTTCTTTTCATTTGTGTTTGACGAGGGTTTCGTAATTTTCTAACTAGGTTTGACTTGTATTTAATAAGGTTTTCACTAGTTCTATATCGCAATTTTCTAACTAGGTTTGACTTGTATTTAATAAGGTTTTCACTAGTTCTATATCGCAATTTTCTAACTAGGTTTGACTTGTATTAATAAGGTTTTCACTAGTTCTATATCGTAATTTTCTAACTAGGTTTGACTTGTATTTAATAAGGTTTTCACTAGTTCTATATCGCAATTTTCTAACTAGGTTTGACTTGTATTTAATAAGGTTTTCACTAGTTCTATATCGAGTGGTTGAAAAAACATGAAAAGGAATGCTTGATCAGTGCTTGACGATTATCGAGTATTTGATGAGTGTTATTTTGAACGCTCGGCCAATGTTTGACCAGCATATTTGACTAGTGTGTAGCGAATGTAGAGTGTGTGACGAGCGTTGTCTTGAATGCTTGACGATTTTGTGACTAATGTTTGACAAGTGTCGAGTAGTTGAAGATAATTTGACTAGTGCTTGACGATAGTCTGTGATGTTTTTGGCGGGTGTTTAATAAGTGTTTGACTAGTTTTAATGAGTGCTTGGCTAGTTTCTGGAGAATACTGAATTTTTTCACAAATGGTAAGCAACTGTCGAGTGATTGATCAATGACAAACGAGTATTGAATGTTGGACGAACGTTTGACGAGGCTGAACAGTTTTCAAGTGCTTGAAGAGTGTAGATTGTTTTAAAACTGTTTGACGAATATTTCACTAGAATTTTTGACGAGTCATTGGCTTGTGTTTAACAAATGTTTGACTAGTATTTTGATGAGCGTTTGACTAGTGTTTAACAAATGTTTGACTAGTATTTTGATGAGCGTTTGACTAGTGTTTAACAAATGTTTGACTAGTATTTTGATGAGCGTTTGACTAGTGTTTAACCAATGTATATCATGTATCGAACGAGTGATTGGGGAAATGTTCGACCAACGTTTAACTAACATTTGACAAGCGTTGGAATATGGACATTTGTTTCTAGAGAGACCAAGTGGTAAATGCAGTTTTGGTCCTTTGTTTCTTCTAATTTGAGAGTGTGGGTGGAGCGATTACTTAACTACTCTGTGTGGTAATTACATACTTGCGATTAGGTGAAGACATTAAGACTGCGCAAATCCGAGCAATAGTTACGTATATTGAAATGATTCACTTAATGTGTTTGTACTATAGATTATTCACGTCGGTAGATAACAGCAGCTTAAAGCAATAATGTCTTCTACTTAGCTTGTGTATTTGTATTATAGATTATTCATGTCGGCAGATGACAGCAGCTTAAAGCAATAATGTCATCTACTTAGCTTGTGTATTTGTATTATAGATTATTTACGTCGGCAGATGACATCAGCTTAAAACTTTAATGTCTTCTACTTAGCTTGTGTATTTGTATTACTTATAGATTATTCAAGTCGGAAGATGACAGCAGCTTAAAGCAATAATGTCTTAAACTTAGCTTGTGTGTTTGTTTTATAGATTATGCAGATGGCAGCAGCTTAAAGCAATAATGTCTTCTACTTTGATTAGTGTGTTTGTACTAATATTTATTCACGTCGGCAGCTGACAGCAGCTTAAAGCAATAATGTCTTCTACATTGCTTATATGTATGTTTTATGGATTATGCAGGTGATATCAGATGAAAGGAGCTGTGTCTAATACTTAAGAATAAGTGTATGTGTCTGTGTGGTGTACTTATTTCTCCCTCTCTTATTTTTGGGAGGTAAAGGTAAATGGATTTGGTAATTTAGTGCGAGGATTATACGTCAGTATGTAAAGAGTTGCTTTCTAGAAGCGCGCCTTATGCAAATGCCCGGGAGTCTCTAGCATGCAACTTGGCAAGGGTTTGTAACTCTGTTTTACTTTTCAACTAAAAGCTGAAGTTTATGAAATATTGCAGTTAAATGTGCAGCAAAAAAAAGTTATTTAACGAAGAGACTTTTAAACAAAAAATTTTGAAAGGCAATATATTACACCTAGCATACACTGACGGAACTTAGCAGCTGCAGACTAAATATTCTTTGAAGAATGCATGTCCCTGTGAAATATATATCTGTGGGGATATAAGGAAAGTACGCAATTCCTAGTGTGATTTACAGGAAATAAGTAGTTGTACCCTAGTGAGATCTATATCTGTGGGAAAACGAGATAAATATGTACAGTTTAGTGAGATCCACATCGATGTGGTTGGGAAATAAGTATAAGTATGCATATAGTAGTAAGATCTATATCTGTGGGGTTAGAAAATAAGTAGTCATATCTTAGTAAGATCTATATCTGTGGGATTAAGAAATAATGTTGCATACGATAGTGAGCTCCATCTGTGCCTGTGGGGTTAGGAAATAAATATTCATAACCTATTAATATCTATAGCTGTGGGTTTAGGAAATAAATATTCATAACCTATTAATATATACAGCTGTGGGGTTATGAAATAAGTATGCATACCCTAGTGAAATCTTTATCCGTGGGATTAAGAAATAAGACTCTATATCAGAGTGAGCTATAATCTGTGGGGTAAGGAAATAAGTATGCACACCCTAGTGAGATCTCTATCTGTTTGGTTAGGAAATAAGTATGCACACCCTAGTGAGATCTCTATCTGTTTGGTTAGGAAATAAGTATGCATACACTAGTAAGATCTATATCTGTAGGATATTGGGGAATCTGTGCATGACCTAGAAAGATTTATTTATGTTGATTTAGGAAAAATGTTTGAATGTCTTTGTGAAAACTATTTGTATGATTAGGAAAAACTAAGCATTTCTAGTGAGATCTATCTTGGGGTAGGACACATGTATCCATTTTCTAGTGAATTTTATAACTATGATATAGGACAAACGTACCCATTTCCAGGTGAAATCTATATCTGTGGGGCAAGACAAAAGTACCCATTTTCTAGTCAAATCAATATGTGTGAGGTAAGACACAAGTACCCATTTTCTAGTCAAATCAATATGTGTGAGGTAAGACACAAGTACCCATTTCCTAGTTAAACCTATCTCTTTGGAGCAAGACACAAGTACCCACTTATTAAGGAAATCAATATTTCGGTAAAGCGACACTCGAGTACCCATTTCCATGTGAAAAATATATTTGTGGGGCAAGACGAAAGTACTCATTCATAGCGAAGTCTTCATCTTTCTGGCAAAACAAAATTACCCATTTACTGGTGACTGTATCTTTGAGTTCAGACAAATGTACCCACTTCATAGTGAAATCTATTTCTGTGAAGCAAGACTAAAGTACCCATTTTTCATTGAAATAGTTTATATAACAATTAAATTTTAAAATAGGGATAGGCGAATTTACTCCGCCATAATTATCATATGAGATTTTTTTTAAATTGTTATTTCTAAATTATTCGTTTGATGTGAATTGTATTGCATTGAAGAGAAAATCGGTCGCGTGTGTTTGACTAAAACTTTGATTAATAAATCGATCTTTAATTAATATGTCACTAAGTTCTTAAAATTATTTCTCTGCCAAGCAGGCCGCCAATTTAGAATGATGATATTATTTTTCATGAAATTTTGTCTTTGAAATATACGTCAGAGATCAGTCCCATTTCTGAGGTCAATATACTAGTGGACAATGAAAGCTGGTTTTGTATTTTGACTAAACCTTTCTAGAACTGTACGAAGAGGACTGTCAAAAATTACCATCGCAATTCTTGCAACATTTATTAGATCTAGAAGGTGATCAAATATATCTCGCTTTGTCTGCCCACATTTTGTACTTGTAAGATGAATTATACTTGTAATGCGGGATTGGTGGTAGTCTGACCATTGTATTTGACGTCAACATTGGCCGTGTTGCAATTTTTAAAACGTTTTTGCAATTTATAAAATTATTTATGCTTTGTGTGTGTGTGTGAGTGTGTGTGCGCGCGTGCATAATATGTCACGATCTTATATATCTATGCCATAAAGTATGTTCTTATATATCTATGCCATAAAGTATGTTCTTATATATCTATGCCATAAAGTATGTTCTTATATATCTATGCCATAAAGTATACTTCCGAAACTGCCATTTGATCTTTTTCTTTGCTACTAATGAGAGTTTATAAATAATACAAGCACTTCTCTTAATTTCTTAGTTTGACATCGTCATCTTTTCATTTATTTTATTTATATGACAACGTAATCATTATTTTATTTACTTGGCAACGTAGTCATATTTTCATTTATTTGGCAGCATAGTCATCAAGTGTGTATGTGACAAGCATACCTTCTCATGCGTTGTATGTGACTAACACTGACTTCTTTTCATTTGTTTTATGTGACGAAGATACTCATCTTAATTTGTTGTATGTGGCAAACAAACATTTTCATTTGTTTCATGTGACGAAGATACTCATCTTAATTTGTTGTATGTGGCAAACAAACATTTTCATTTGTTTCATGTGACGAAGATACTCATCTTTATTTGTTGTATGTGGCAAACAAACATTTTCATTTGTTTTATGTGACGAAGATACTCATCTTTATTTGTTGTATGTGGCAAACAAACATTTTCATTTGTTTTATGTGACGAAGATACTCATCTTTATTTGTTGTATGTGGCAAACACACTTATATTTTTAATAGTTTTATGCGAAATTTTTTTTTATCCTCGGTAAAATTGTAATCGAGGCAATCAAACTTTAAATTTGACCCCATTTCATTTATTTTGTCCACGCTGCAAGTGCTACTTGTGCAAGCTTTGGCTTGATCTGAAATCCGTAGGAAAGTCGCAGTTAAATTAATATCATGAAAAATGTATTTTCAATAATTTAAAAACATATGTATTGGTGCATGTGTATGTGAGTAAATAATAATAATGTGCTTAAACTTATAAAAGTTGTAAAGCACTTTACAATAATTGCACACACACACACACACACACACACACACACACACACACACACACACACAAGGTACAAAGATTTTCCACAAAACAGAAGAAAGCTATAGATAATATAAGAAAGCAAACT
Source organism: Sinotaia quadrata (assembly GCA_028829895.1). Taxonomy (NCBI): domain Eukaryota; kingdom Metazoa; phylum Mollusca; class Gastropoda; order Architaenioglossa; family Viviparidae; genus Sinotaia; species Sinotaia quadrata. Next base: position 17,760,092 of record CM054181.1, on the reverse strand, counting down.
GAATCATAAGAAATCAATAGCAAAGCAAAATGTACCCACACCACATAAGAAAGAATTAAGTAATGTAACACAGCAAAACTAGAAGACTATAGGTAATATATAACAAAGCAAAATGTACCCACACCACATAAGAAAGAATTAAGTAATGTAACAAAGCAAAACTAGAAGACTATAGGTAATATATAACAAAGCAAAATGTACCCACAGCACAAAAGAAAACTATATGCGAGCGTGCGTTTGTGTGTGTGGCTTTAGAAATATAATGTGCTTCTGAGTTTACTTTTGAATGTTTTTCAAAACTACAAAATATTATCAGTAAACCAAAATGTATGAGAACAGAGAGAATACTGCCATAGTCAGATCTGTATTTTATGACTTTTGAGAAGAAAATGTATTTTCACAGTTAAATGCATATTTGTAACTATAGATTTCACAGTTAAATGCATATTTGTAACTATAGATTTCATCGTTAAATGTCTATTTGTAACTATAGATTTCATCGTTAAATGTCTATTTGTAACTATAGATTTCATAGTTAAATGTCTATTTGTAACTATAGATTTCATAGTTAAATGTCTATTTGTAACTATAGATTTCATCGTTAAATGTATATTTGTAACTATAGATTTCACAGTTAAATGCATATTTGTAACTATAGATTTCATCGTTAAATGTCTATTTGTAACTATAGATTTCATCGTTAAATGTCTATTTGTAACTATAGATTTCATAGTTAAATGTATATTTATAACTATAGATTTCATATGCATATTTTTAACTATAGATTTCATCGTTAAATGTATATTTTTAAGAGTAGATAATGTATTTCATAGAGAACTACGTGTTACGACAGAGAAAAAATTATTTCAGTGTGAAGTCAAAATGAGATAAATGTAATTTCAGACTGAAATCGACTTTGTGACGTCAAAGAAAATACTTTTATTTCTTGATGAATTCTACTCTTCCTACATAAACTTCATAGTGAAATTCTTTCTATGTTTATATAAATTCTTTCTCTTTTTATATAAATAGACTTCATAGTGAAATTCTTTCTCTGTTTATATAAATAGACTTCATAGAGAAATTCTTTCTCTGTTTATATAAATAGACTTCATAGTGAAATTCTGTTAGGTGATGACGTGGAGTTTAAAAGAAACAGTACGTACGGTATATCGCTCGCGCCTTTCAATGGATGTATTTGTGTGCGCGCGCGTGAGTGCATATGTGTATGTGTGAGTGTGGAAAAAAGATTATAGAACACTGTTCTCTATACAATATATGTCGGTTGCTCACAGTAATCGTTTAGCACTTCAACGTTTTCAGTCACTTTAATGCTTACACTTTTGGAAATATAAAGTTGAAATAATATCTAATCTCACAAATGCAGTTTGTTGGGCTATCGCAAAAATATAGAATTAAGACGATCACCCTATGTCATGTTTGCTGGATAACACTAAATAAAAATCGGTTAATTTTTTTCCTGGTTTTTCTCTCTCTCTCTCTCTCTCTCTCTCTCTCTCTCTCTCTCTCTTTTTTTTGGGGGGTGTCATAAAACGATAAACCGTTAAGTCACTGTAAGTAGTTGAAGATTTTGAAGATGTCATGATAGAGCAGATTACGTAATTGACAGTTTGGAGATAACTGTGCAATAATTCTTTCTAAATTACCTCATTACAGAGTAATCTGTGAGATTCTGACGTCGGCGACTCTTTAGGTATTACGTATATTTGACGTAGTTGAATGTCCATCATCAATAATTAATAGTATTTTTTAAAAGTACCCTAATATCTTCAATTTAATACGAGACACAGGTTGTCAGTGCCGCAATATTACACCATGTGTTACTCCCCTTGTTCGGGATCATCTATACTCAGAGACGCCAGAGCATGAGAAGGATGATGAATTTTGAATAAGATTCTAGAAAAGAATTCTGCTTCATCCTATGCCTAATACAACTAAGTGCATAAAGGAAGATGTTGTAACAATTCAAAAAATTGTGAAAGTGTGAATAAGATGCTATCGGCATGGAATGTGCAAAATATAATTCATAATGTATAGATCCAAACTGTGATATAGAACTCTTTTGCATTGCTGATAAAGAAAAATAATATGAAAAACGTCTGTACATGATTGGTTAGCTTTGCGGTCCAGTGAATAACATTTCATACGCAGCAGTGTTTTGGGGGAATTAATAAATCATTAAAATTCAATTTAAGAGCGGGTTCCGGCTAGAGAAAAGGTCAAAGGTCAGAGTCAGGAAAAGATGTATATCTGCCCTGAAGTCATCTCCTTTGTCCTTGTGGTACTACTACTTCGGTGTTTCGCAATAGTCCAGTGACCTTCACACCTCGCACTTTTTTTCTACAACGTCAAGGACTGGAAGGAAATAAAAAGTACTGAACAGAGCAAAAAGAAGACATTTATTTGTTTAAAATTTCTGTCATAATATGTTTTTTTGTGAATGGGTTTTCGTCGTCGTGAATCGGTTCTATAGCATGTCCTGTCCTTGGTGAGGCGTGTCTTGTCCATGGTGAGGCGTGTCTTGTCTTTGGTGAGGTATGTCTTGTAATTGGTGAGACTTTACTGTGATTGTGTCTTGTCTTTTGTGTGGCCTGTCTTGTCCTTGGAAAGACTTGTCTTGTCCAAGGTGCAGCGCAACTTTTCTTGTGTGAGGAATGTCTTGTCCTTGGTGAGGCCTGTCTTGTCCATGTTGCAGTGCATCTTTTCCTTTATGAGGCATGTCTTGTCCTTGGTGATTGTGCCTTGTCATTAGTGAGGCGTGTCTTGTTCTTGGTGGGACATGACTTTAACGAAAATACGAAGGTTTTTTTGAGATTCCTTCCACCTCCTTTTCTTTTGAATTGAGGTGCCATGTGCTGCCAATTGCATACGTCTTTATGTATTAAATGTATCACATATGTTGTGATCACGAGCCTCCTTATTACATAATTTCCATAAAACGCCAAAAATTAGTCATTTGAATATATGAAACCCCGACATTGGATCAATTATAAAATATCATTAAAAACGAAGCATATCAATTAAACGCCAATATTCTTCATTCATTCTTCTGATTTTTTAAAAAATATTTATCAAAATATTTATTGAAAACATAATAATAATAACGAAAATAGTCAATACCCAGCGAGATTCGACCCAAGCACTTCAAAATACATCAGATGAGCACGCTAACCACTGCGAGATTAAAGTGTGACTTGTGTACGTAGGGAGATATTCGATTGCCTCTCCAGTTGTCTCTCGTTTTACATTTACAAAGTCCAGACCTCTCCACTGACTCTCTCCAGTTGTCTCTCGTTTTACATTTACAAAGTCCAGGCCTCTCCACTGACTCTCCAGTTGTCTCTCGTTTTACATTTACAAAGTACAGGCCTCTCCACTGACTCTCCAGTTGTCTCTCGTTTTACATTTACAAAGTCCAGGCCTCTCCACTGACTCGCCAATCGTCTCTCATATATACAGGCAGACAGACCTGCAATATCGAGGTTTCTCCTTGCTTTCGAATTTCGCTTATTCCAGGATCGAAAATGTCTCACATAGCTTACATTCCTCTGGTCACTTGTAAAGTCTGCTCTCAGATGTAGTTCTGTCCCTTTCTTGTCTAATCTGTTCTCACATGTACGTCTGTCCTTTCCTTGTCAAAACGGTTCTCATATATATAGTTCTGTGCTTTTCTTATCAAATCTATTCTCAGATATAGTTCTATCCCTTTCTCATCAAATCTATTCTCAGATACAGTTCTGTCCCTTTCTTGTCAAATCTGTTTTCACTTGTAATTCTGTCATTTTCTTGTCAAATCTGTACTCATATGCATTTCTATCCCCGTCTTATCAAATCTGTTCTCAAATGAAGTTATGTCCCCTTTTTAAGTCCGTTCTTCAGATGTAGTTCTTTCCCTTCTTTTGTCAAATCTGTTCTCACATGTACTTCTGTTCCTTTCTTGTTAAATCTGTTCTCACATGCAGATATGTCCCTTTCTTCTTGTTAAATCTGTACTCAAGAGAAGTTATGTCCCTTTGTTATCAAAACTGTTCGCATATGTAGTTCTGTCTCTTTCTTGTCAAATCTGTTCTCACATGTAATTCCGTCCGTTTCTTGTCAAATCTGTCCTCATATGTACTTCTGTCCCTTTCTTGTCAAATCTCTTTTCAGATGTAGTTCTGTCCCTTTCTTGTCAAATTTCTTTTCAGATATAGTTCTGTCCCTTTCTTGTCAAATTTCTTTTCAGATATAGTTCTGTTCCTTTCTTTTAAAACCTGTTCTCAGATTTAGTTTGTCCCCTTCTTGTATAACCTATCCTCGGATTAATTCTACCCATTTCTTACAAAATGTGCTCTCAGATGTTCTGTTCCTTTTTTGTTAAATCTCATATATTTCTCTATCTCCTTTCTTTCTTCAGTCTATCCATGATTTTAATAGCAATTATTTACACAAATAGGATAATGAAATCCGGGACTCTTGTTTTTCATGGCATCTATTTTAACAAATTTTGTTGTTTACTTTTTAAAATCTATTTCACTAAAAAATATATTGCAATATTTTTCTAAAAGAATAATAATTAACAAGGTTGTTTCTCTTTTCTTCTTCGTTTTTTTTTTTTACCATGGTTGACGAATATAGGGTCTTAACTTTCAAAGGATCTGTCATTTTCTCACTAATTTCCAGATGTAAAATCGCTTAGAAATTCCTTCATAAGTCTTGTGCACTAACTTACTCTTAGCTCTTAACTCAGTTTTGGTCTATAAAAAGATCCAAAGATTCACTCTTTTTCTTCTCATTTTTTTTTTCTTTTTCTGTTTTCGTTTTATTCCTGTGCATATAATTAGGCACTCGTGTGTTGCGAATACAGTTTAAACTACTAGTTATTTTTATTATTATTTCACCTACACAGTAAATTGGTTAGAAGACCACAGCACATTTAATAAAGACCACTTAAAGATAAAATGAAGTCTGACAATAATTTTTAGACTAATTCATAGCTAGTGTGCTATGAATCTACTATGCATTGACTAGTTCTGTGCATCTACAATGCATTGACTAGTTCCTATATCGAGATAGTTAAACACGACTAGTTTGGAAACAGGGCAGCGTGAGTATCAACAGGACACTAGTTTGTTGATAAAATGAAATGTGTTTATAATCTAAATACTAGTTCATAGACGTTAAAGTGTGTCTATAATCTAAACCCTAAAGACTAGTTCATAGACGTTAATATGTCTATAATCTAAACCTGAAAACTAGTTCATAGACGTTAAAGTGTGTCTATAATCTAAACCCTAAAGACTAGTTCATAGACGTTAATATGTCTATAATCTAAACCTGAAAACTAGTTCATAGACGTTAAAGTGTGTCTATAATCTAAACCCTAAAGACTAGTTCATAGACGTTAATATGTCTATAATCTCAACCCTAAAGACTAGTTCATAGACGTTAATGTGTCTATAATCTCAACCCTAAAGACTAGTTCATAGACGTTAATATTTGTCTATAATCTAAACCCTAAAGACTAATTTGAAGATGAACTCTTTGGGAACAGGATTTGTGCCAGAAATTAAATGACAACCAAAAAACTATAAGTAAGAGTGGAATGAAAATGAATCAGAAGAACTATTTGATATTTTTTTGTATCCGAGAGTGGATTAACCTGATTCTATAAATTTGGCTTGAGAACCTCGCATCTGTTGCCATTTTAGTGTCGGATAAATTTTGTGCTGTGCAAATGTTTACACATTTTTAAATCCACTATAGGAGTATTGCTCTCAATTCAACACCTCTTTCACAGTTTTCTTCAAAGTAATATAACTATTTCTAACAATTTCATGGAGGGAGGGAGAGAAACAACAACTCAAACCAAACCCCACTAAGTGGCCATTTATTCAGTTAGCAGTTTTGCAAACCGTCAGAATACTAGTCAGTCCATCGTCCATCAGTCAAAAAAAATATGTTCTAAATCCTAAGCGATTACGTCCCTTTGGCAGTAAGGAATGAATTTTCTCATGCCTGATACTTGTTTCGTCACATGAGTCCCCATCTCTGCAACCAGTACATTGTGAGGTCAGCAACAGATTATTGTATCGACGATGACATGTCACAGATGAATTTAATTGTACAGTCTTAAGTTAGCTGTACTTAATAAAGTCTAGTTCAAAGACAATAACGGCAGTGCCAAACGAAGAACAAACATACGAGTTTAATATTGAGCACATTAATGAGATATTTAAAGGAAATAAGAATTCACGACTATGGCTATATAAGAGGTATGGACAACTCCGACTTCAAAGACCTTACGGTCTGTAAAGATGACTAGGATAATAAATACACTTTACCCCACTGACAGGAATCATACCACTAACAAGTGCACAGAAACAGTGTTTTACTTGTTAATTAATTATGCGTTCATAAGAGAACAATAAAATCTTCATGAAAATGAACATTGGAGATTTTAAGTTTCAATCTCCTTAAGAATCTAGACTAGAGCGTGGAAGGAGGCTGAATAAATATTCATTTGACCTTGGAGTTAGTGACATTGACCTCGCACTGCTTGCCGCTTGAAGGTCGCTGTAAATTTCGTAGTAAGCCGTGTCCCTTTGAAAGGCATTAGCGCAGACTGAAAACACACACACACAAACACACAATGAAAAAATACAAAAGAGGAATATATCAAATTAAAATAGAATCTTTCGATGAAGTTTCTGTTCCCTGCAAGGTATTATCTATGACCTTTGAAGTGTTACAAACTGTACACTGTCCTAGTAAGCCGTGTCCTAATCAATTATTAAATAACGAGATTTTATGGATGGCTCTAAATTGTCCCTCCCCTCCCCAAGTTCATAATCAATTGAATTGACTACTAACTAGCAATGATCAAGCCATTGCTTGTTTGTTAAAGAATATTTCCCGTTTCTTTTCTTAAGATTGATGATTCAATTGTTTGAAATGCATTGCCTCCCCTTCCCAATATTATATTGCTCATACGCAGAGGAAATGGGGAGATAACTTGCAAAAACAAACAAACAATGCCTTAATACATTATGTTCTAAACGTTTCAACAGTTAAACCGTATGAAATATTACTACGATATTCATATAGAGGCCTATATAATGCAACGATTTAATGCAATAATATATAGTTGCGATACAACTATTATTATAATATTAATTTTAATTCTGTCGTCGCGTTCTAGACTGTTAGCTCCCCAATAAGTGCAATATAATTTTAGAACTGCTGCTAGCTGCATTTGTCTTTATCTATTAGACCGGAGCATTATTGTGGAACACCCCCTAGCCCCTCAGGGCATAGCCTAGAATTGCCTCTTCTTTTTCTTTCCTATGTATTTTTCTTCCTCCGGCAGCTACTGCCTGCATTTCTCATTGCGAGACCGCATTCCAGAGATTCCTTTGTTTCTAAACTTAGTCTGGGATTAACGACGGTGGCCTAAGACTTACACCTGGCCGGGCATGCAAGCGCCTGAACACGCTGTTATGCCTAGGACTGCGTGCAGTGCACACATCTATAGTTGCAATAATGTAAGACGACGAAGATGGCGAACCGCTGAGGCCCAGCCGAGTTGCCGCCAGAGAAAAGGAGTTGGAAATGCTTTCAAAATTTGGGACTTGAGCTGACAAATCGCGCAGAGCCTGTTCTATTTTTAGAGGCGTGGGAAAGGGAAAGGTTCCTCGTTTGTTGGTTGTTGTTGTTTTTAAGCTCCCTCCATTTTGGAGGGAGTGAGGGAAGGGAGAGAAGAGGGTTAGGGAAGAGAGGAGAGAAGGAGTGAGGAAGGGGGGAAAGGATTTTCTGGCTCTCGTCTTTTGCACGTGTTCTAGCAAATACAGCATTATTCGCCTCTACCCTTATGAGCACCTTATACTTTCCCTACGGCCTTTGACCTTTGAGCCTGGCTTATGTGCTGTCACATTCTTGGTTTTTGTCAATGCGGCTGGATGCATGTTGGAATGATATATGTCTGACTGCTTGATTGATGTATCAACGTGTTCTGTGAGAACAACTAATTCATTGACATGTTCTAGATATTGTTGATTGAGGAATGACTCTTCAATCCATGAGCTCGTAACTGTTTACACATTTTGATTTATTTATTTATTGATGTGAATATGTCTAGACTTGAATAACTTGTATGCACGTTTGATTGATTGATTGATTAATCGATTGAGTTATGGTTTATATTTTACTTATTTTGTATATTGATCAGGGTTGTGGTTTTTTTGACAGTCATTGAGAAAGGGCACACTTTTATTGCCGAAATTAAGACAGATTATAAATTAGAACTTTTCATCCACAGAAAAACAGTTTCTTTTTTTTTGTCCCCGTCAACATTTCGACTAAATAGCCTTCGTGAAGACAAGACATATTTAGTGAACGTGAAGACATGATCAATAATATAGCACATATATGCATATACTAGCATACCTCCATACATACATATACTAGCATACCTCCATACACACATATACTAGCATACCTCCATACATACATATACTAGCATACCTCCATGCACACAATACGAGTATTCACATGCACATATGGCAGTGTACACAATAAACAAGTACTCACATACACACATGCAGTAAAACTGAGTATTCACATATTTACTCACATGCTTATTCATAGGCAAACTATATTATATTCAGTAAAAATTTCTATGAAGTATTTATTTTTTAAATCACGTCATTTCAAAGGCTGGATAGGCGACACAATTAAATAATACCAAGCAAAGCAATAAACTTTAAAATATTTCTTGCAGATAAAATCATCATTGCAATCTAAAACACACCATCTGACCATCTGCAACATTTAAATCTAAATGTCCTTTAAAAGTCAACAGCAATATTAACATTAATTTTTCTTCACGTTTAGAAACATATACAATAAATAATTCTACAATGCTTTCTAAAAATAAAAGCTACACTAAATTATCAACCAGTGTTTTGAAAAACAAATGTAAGAATAAATTCTACATCTTGCACAGAAAGTCGTTATTGCTGTAGCTTTCTTTATTTTATTTTCTTCTTCTGTCCTTGTTCCAGTTGTTTTTATTCTGTTCTCCTTCCCATAATCATCATTATAATGTTTATTATTATTATAGCTATTATTTTTCTAATATTCATGATCATAATTAATATTCTGCTATTGTTGGTTTGGGGAGTGTCTGTTATTGCAACCGTTGTAGAGAGTAACATCGCAAATTAATTCTCTTTAACAGATTCTTCTTTTTTCTAACATTTTTTCTCTCCCCTGCAAATTACGTCTAGACGTGAAAGTATCAGTTGTCTTGGATCTAGTCCATTAAACAATACACCTTTCTTTGTGGACACAGCTAAACGACAATACACCTTTTTCATGAAAGTTTAGTTTAACAATTTACTTAATTCAGTCTTCCTATGGTTTTGAAATGAAACAATGCAAAGCCCTGCAGGTGTGACCAGTTCCACAATGCTTTTAGTTTGTGTACAGGAGCCAGTGAAGTAATCTTCAGAATGAGAGTTGATGGGTGGATAGAATAAAATTATTTCAAAGTGCTTTTATTTTGACATTTTACCTACTGAAATTGTTTCTTTTTTAACCTTATCCATTTCTATACTTAGTCTCAGCTGTGTTTAATTTATTATGTTTGCAGAATGCGTAATTAAATTTGCCGACTACTAGCTGAGTAAAAAGTGTACTGAAATTGAAGCCTATCAATCAAAAGCATCTGTAAACGTTTTGAAAATTATAATTTTCATAATTTATGTATCATATTTTTATTTATTTACTTATTTCTTCAACCATTTATGCTTATATATTTATTTGCTCTGTATATACTTGTTTATTTATGCGTTCGTTTTGCTGGTTTTAATCTCTCGGAAGGGTATTACAGAGACAGACTCCAGACACACTGAAGTGTATTACGGGAAAACAGACATATTGAAGAGTATTACGGTACAATATCCAAACATATTTAATAGTATTACGGATACAATATCCAGACATATTGGATAGTATTACGGATACAATATCCAGACAGGCTGAAGGGTTTTTACATATACAATCATTGACCTTGCCTTAATAGATATGACGACCTCGAAATCAGGAAGTACACGGGTGTCTCTGCCGTGTAATCGAAACGTCATAACAGTTCGATTATTTAATCACACGGGTGTACACATTTCACCACCCTTTTTTTTCTCTTTCATAAATGCAAATTTCATTATTTATTGTCCATTGTTTTATTCATTTTCAATTTATGCACTGTAAAATAAACTTTTAAAAAAGCTTTCGTGATATTTTTTAAATTGCAAAAATAAAATATTTTAATTTTGTTTTTGTTTTTATTTGGATGTTTTTTATATTTATTTTAAATATTTAGGTATTGATTAAGTACACTCTGGGACAAAGTGATACTTTAAGAATATTTATAAATAATATAAGGAGCCTATAGTTATTACATGAGTTATTTTTCTTTGTAACCTATCTTAGTAAACAACTCAGAAAGAATCTCAAAAAGGAAATAAATGACAGGCACTTAATTAAATTGGAAGATTAAATACTTAATAAAAATATAATCACTTATGTCATTTGCATTTCGTTTGTTACACTCTTCTCATAGATAATTATTATAAGAGGCATGTATGTTTGTGCTAGATAATTTTGCTGCATCTGTCACCTTTATTATGCACGAATATATGATTATGTATGTATGCTATATTGAGAGAAATCAGTTTGTAGCAATTCAGTGCACACTTTCAAATCCATAGACAAACTTTCAAATCCATAAACACACTCTCAAATCCATAAACACTCTCTCAAATCCATAAACACACTTTCAAATCCATAAAAGCTTACAACACTTAGAGTGGGAATGTGTATATGATTGACAGTTGCTGTTGCATTAGAACTTTCTTCTGCTGAAACAGTTCCTACTCAAGTGTGTGCAGAAACTTCACCTCCTGCAGGGAACCCAGTTCTAACTCCAGGCTAAATGCTACTATTTGAACTCTGTGCCATTATTATTAGCTATCAATCCACCTCAAGTAAGACCACGCTTACTAGTCAACCATCCTCAATCAGCAGGCTTGATTGAAAAGACGTCCTCTACAAGACTGCAGATATTCTAGAACCATCCTCCCCAACAAAACAATGTAGCACACGTGGGGGTAGTTTTACATTTGGAGGGTGCACATTTTCATGGACTGACTCTCATCCATCTGTACTCTGTTATTGGAGTGCAATTTCATTGCAATATAGCATTTCTCATAGTGCTATTGACATGACTTTCTATTAGGTCATCAGTAAATATTTTTTTGCCCTTTATTTTAACATCTCCATTGCAGAGTTTGGTATTATTCTAATGTGTTTGCTTCATATTAAATGACACCAGTTCATTCATTTGACTCATGTCCACTTTTTCAACTGTCTAAACCTTACCAGGTACGATTAAAAGGTCCAGGGTAAGCCACGCATCTGCCAGTCCGTCTGTCTGTCTGTCTGTCTTGGGTGCTACTACTTCTGTTGTTTTAATTATATTTATGTCTACGTTGCAGATTCGAATGAGTGAAATGAGTGCACACATGATGGCAACATCTATAGTCGCGTTCATTCATTCAAATTTCACAATATCTTTGAATGAATATTATTTGTGTGATTATCCACAATGGCTAAAATCAAACTTGTGTAATTATGAAGCTGTGTCACTTAAATGATAATTCGGGGGGGGGGGGGGAGCTAGATAAAAACAATTGTTAATGGTGAACAAGTAGTGGCTAGATAAAAATAAGTGTTAACAATAAACTGTTGGATGAGTTAAAGACTAAGTGAAATAGAATCTAGGTCAAACATAGTTTGTGAATGAGATTTGCTCCGTTACTAAGACACACAATCCCCAGGCCCTTGAAGTGACCAGGAATGCTTCAAATGGCTGCCAAAGTAATTTTATCTGGTACACCGTAGGAATTTGATCCAATTTATGATAATGACAGTTCATCTGATAGTAGTTCCCATACCATTTCTAATTATGTTGGAGATACAAAGGAAACAATGACTGACGATGACCATGTCTGGTAAGTTATTTTTCTGATAATATATAGTAACCGTACTATAGGCCAAAATACCTTTGTAGTCATCGTTAAGCTCATAGACATATTTTTAACTATTATTAAAATGAGTTATCTATGATTTTTATATGAATGATGAGAGCTTTCTAAGTACAATTTTAGTACTAATATATTAATATTAATGATCTGTACTAACATTTAGAGAATAGCAGTATATTTATGTTTTAAATAAGTGATTACCATTCTGTATATAATTTGTAATTTTTTTTCTAATGATGAACAATATAGAGAATAGTCTTGTTTTAATTTATTGATTATTATTCATATTATAAATTATATAAGTTTTAATTACTTTACCTACTAGTAGAGAAGTTTCTTTTATATTTCTATATATAGGACATATATATATATATATATATATTCATAGTCATATATATGTGAATGTCCTTATAAGTTTTTATGTGTGTTTATTCTTATTTTTGTGTGTGCGTACTCTTTTATTTATTTAGTATTGTAAATCAAAAGCTTTTAAATATCCCAATTAATGGCCAATGTTACGTTAATTTAATAGTTAAATAGTCTTATAAAGCTTTTAAATATCCCAATTAATGGCCAATGTTATGTTAATTTAATAGTTAAATAGTCTTATAAAGCTTTAATATAATATTTTTTCTTATTAATATTAAAATTGTTAGTATATTGTGTATATATAATCTAATCGAGTACAGTTACCAAAACACAAAAAAACAACTATAGATAGAATTCTATATATCCAGATTTTGCCAACGTACTAATTCAACACAATTCTATAACTTTGCTAATCTGCAGTATTATAATACCATAAACGGTAAAATAAAATATTTAATTACAATCAAGTTACTTCAACTCTGTATTTGTACACAAGTGGTTCTGGCAGTTGCATAATAATAATGGTGAAATTCTAATTGCTTTACCAACTAAAGTTTAACAGCAGAAAATAAAGATTTTAGTTTTTGTCGTGGTACTGGATAGATTAATAAAGTTATGTATTCAAGAAAATGTGTCATATACATTTATGTTTTGAATAGTGTTAAAAGTAATGATACAGTCGTTAAAGTAAAATAGTAATGTAAAATGGTTGAGTAGACTGCACGGCGTTGGTTGAATAGTAATGTAAATTGTTGCCGTAGTAGAAACGTACATAAAGTGTTGGTTGACTAGTAATGTAAATTGTTGCCGTAGTAGAAACGTACATAAAGTGTTGGTTGACTAGTAATGTAAATTGTTGCCGTAGTAGAAACGTACATAAAGTGTTGGTTGACTAGTAATGTAAATTGTTGCCGTAGTAGAAACGTACATAAAGTGTGGGTTGAATAGAAATGTAAATTATTGCTCGAGTAAAATAGAAAGTGCTGGTTGACTGGAATGTAAGGCATTGGGTGAGTAGGGATGTAAAGTGTATTTTAGTCGAAATATGAAGGGTTATTTTGAATAGAATGTTAAATACTGATTTTAGTATAAAGGTAAAGTTTTAGCTGAGCAAGAATATTGAAATTTTGGCTGAGAAAAAATTTCACTAGGTTGAAGAGAGATGTAAAGAGCAAGTTATCTATGACTATAAAGTATAGAAATAGATTGGCTGAGTACAGTGTTTGCTAGGTCTGAATGTGACATGATGGTTAGTTAAGTAAGTGTTTAGTGTTGAAGGAATGGATATTGCTTTTAGGGTTTAAAAATAAAGTGATAGTTGAGAAAAAATTTGAAGTGGTGGCCAAGTAGTAACACGAACTGATGTTTGGTTAGAAGGGTTTGAATAAATGGTGGTGGTTACGTGAGTTGGCAAATGAGTGGGATTGTGAAGTGACGTGTGCGAAGAATTTATAAATTGGTGGATTAGCGGGAAAATGACAAGTAGGGGTGTAAAATAATGAATGATTATGGATATAAATGACAATTTAGTAAGAAAATGTGATTCATTTATGTAAATGCGTGGGGTATAAACATGGTAAATGAGTGTGAAATAATGTATGCTGGATGTGCGTGACGTGATGAACGAATGTGAAATGATATCTGGTGCAAAAAATAAATGTGATTTGATATGGTGTGTGCTGTTTGTGTGGTCATGTGATGTGATCTGATAAGATGTGAATGAAATGGATATGATCTATGGTGGTTAAATGGCAATATAATGTGAAAGAACCGAAATGGTTTATGAAGAGAGGTGAATAGAAAAGTAATATAATAAACTAATACAAACATGACGTCTGCTGTATAAAAACTGGCGCCATTTGATACTGAGTATTAATATGATTTGACGGTAATGTCAAAGGAGAGGATTTCGGATAAATAGATAGATAGATAGATGAACGGATAAGATTAGAATAGATGGAGGGATTAGATAGATTCCCTTTTCCCCACTCATAGTCGTTCCGTTCGTTTGTGTGTCTGTACGACAGTGTGCGTGCAGAGACCTTGCTCACTGGTGCAAGCGCCCTCCATATTCAGAAGCCGAACAGTTGGTTATCTATTTTTAGACTGAAAAGTGCGCGCTTCCGTTTAAGTTAATTATTCAACTCATAACCACGGCATAAAGGGTGAGTGACTTAGCGTACCTAGAAAGCAATTAAGAACGTAAATGTAACTGGTCCCGGCAGACCGGTGTGGAAAAGTTAAATTCATTTTCACTGCGCGGAGAGTGAAGTGTGTGTGTGGGGGGGGGGGTATGGTTTGGCATACGATAGCCTACTTTTTAAATAAAAATAGTTCTCAGCAGTGTCATTACAATCAGTACGCTTCGTTTTCGATTAGACAGGTTTCTCAGGCGGTAGCCCCCCTCCATAGATGGCAAAACTGCACTGGATTGGTTTGGATGTCGGTGATCTAGTTGTGAAAAATTGATGCAACCTGTTGCTAGTCATTACTCTTTCAAGTTTGGATCATAAAGTTCCAGTCTAGCATTCACACAAAAAAAGTGAATGAATATATACAGTATTTTATAACTTTGCATCTATATTTAAAATTTTATTTATGTCAACTGACATGCGTCGGCTACGGCAAAGTGGCACAGTATGTGTGCAGGACAAACAGCACGGGCGCGCATGCGTCAAGATTTCATGAGAACATTGCTTATCTCTAGTAGGGACCGGAAATGCTCTCCCTCTCTAGTGACGTATTGTAATCATAAACGTATTCATAAAATGTTCTATCGATATTTCCTTGAAAACAATCAATCAACACCTCCCACCCATTCAACAGATAAATGCTCTGAAAATAGTTTTTGCTTGTGATAATTACAATCTTAATAACTTTTTCCTTCTCTTTTTTTAATTTATTTTATGACACTTAACGCTCGTGTAAAGTAGGGTCCTCAACTCAGGTTCTCAAAAAAACCAGGCTACGACACAAGGACACCGTCCCTCCTTCAGCGAGCTGTAACTGTTACCGCACTTAGTCGAGATCTGTTTTGAATCCTGTTATTCGAGATCTATGTTGAATCCTGCAAGTCAAGATTTTGAGTCCTGCTATACAGAACCAATCGAGATCTCATTTGATCTTTCTATCGTGAGCTATTAATTGTCACATATATCAGTGATGCAGAGAGTTTTCCATTCCTATTTGCAATATGAAAGAGTTCCCCCATGATAATTTTTATAGGGTAACGCGGAATGATCTGTACTCATAAAATTCAGTCTGCACTATTTATTGTACTATCTGTGTGTGTGTGTGTGTGTGTGTGTGTGTGTGTGTGTGTGTGTGTGTGTGTGTGTGACATTTTCTAAGTTTGGGGGAAGGGAGAGTGTAGGCGGAACTATGCCTGACTAGAACTTCCTAAAGACACCTAACTCTCGTTGCTGTTCTTAAATAATAAAACATTTTGAGACCTTGATTCAGAAGTTTCATTGAATTTGTTATTAACACTGACATAAGAACACTTGTCAGTAAAATCTGGATTTGTTTTAGAAAGTGATTTATTTCAGTATATTTTTCAATATGTGTCTAATTTGGTTAGCATCGCGCGAATACTTCAACATAATCAACATACAGTTTTATAAGTACGAATACTGCACACCTTTATTGTATAAAATTTGTAATATATTTTGTTCTTGCTATTGGTTACAGGACGCCATGAAGTTAGCCCTGTTGCACGGAGACCGCCCAGTACAGGCTGAGTGTCTATTTACTTTCGCGGAGATACACAGGAAACGATGTGATTTCGAGGTAATGCGCATGCCTGCCTTCAATATCCGATGTTGTTTTTGAGCGTTCTTGTTCACCGTGTTTTCTGGTCACTGATCCAGAGTTGTGCTCTGCAAGCTAGCACTCTCATCTCCCGGTATCTGAACCACTGACTCTTTGAGTCATCACAAGCCCCTTTCTCTACCTTTACTACTCAACATCGCCGTAGTCATTGTTAAAGCCCTCACTGTTAGACGTTAAGCAAAAGACATCTAACAAAAGTACTAACACGATAATGCTTGCTAATGTAGGGGGCGCTTTCGGCTTCCGCCGCTTTCGCGCTGTTAACACGATAATCGTTGTAGCGCTATATATATACCGTGCTAAATATATATATCACGGTAACTGTTGTGGTAGTACCTTATGGGTAGTGTTAGGACAACTGTTGTAGGTTTTCTGTAGTTATAGAAGAACATGCAGTTAATCACAGGGTAACTGTTGTAGTTCTTATGTAGTGTTATATTACTAACCACTTGATAACTGTTGTACTCTTTTGGATAATGTTATGAACAATATTAGCTGAGCAACTGCTGTAGCTTTTGTATCGATGGTAGTAGTAGCAGGGTAACAGTTGCAGTTGTTTTGCAGTGTTACCTGTAAAAAAAGCAAGTAATTGTTGTATTGCTTATTGCTAGTAGTAGTAGTGATAGAAAGATAATTGTTGTAGTTTTTATAAAGTTATAATAGTAGTTTATAAAGTTATAATAGTGATAATAACAAGATAACTCTGGTAGTTTTTATAAAGTTTTAATAGTAGTTTATAAAGTTATAATAGTGATAATAACAAGATAACTCTTGTAGTTTTTATAAAGTTATAATAGTGGTAATATCAAGATTACTGTTGTAGTTTTTATAAAGTTATAATAGTGATAATAACAAGATAATCCTTAGTAGTTTTTATAAAATTATAATAGTGGTAATACCAAGATAACTGTTGTAGTTTTTAAGTAGTGTGAGTAGTAGTTGTACTAGCAGGGTTTCTTTCTGCTGTAGATTTTTGTTGTTGTTGTTGTGTTCGTTGTGCTACTATTACTAATAATAGGGTAACTGTTGTGAGTTTTGTAGCGTTAGTAGTAATAATAGCAGGGTAACTCTTGCAGGTTTTGTGCTGTTAATAGCATTTATAGTAGGGTAACTTTTCTACATTTAGTAGTGTTTATAATAATTATTGCAGGATAATTGTTGTAGGTTTTGTAGCGGTGTTACGAGTAGTAATAACAGGTTAACTCTTGTAGATTTTGTAGCGGTGTTACTAGTAGTAATAGCAGGGTAATTGTTGTAGGTTTTGTAGCGGTGTTACAAGCAGAAATAACAGGGTAATTGTTGTAGGTTTTGTAGCGGTGTTACTAGTAGTAATAACAGGGTAATTGTTGTAGGTTTTGTAGTGATGTTACAAGCAGAAATAACAGGGTAATTGTTGTAGGTTTTGTAGCGGTGTTACTAGCAGAAATAACAGGGTAATTGTTGTAGGTTTTGTAGCGGTGTTATTAGCAGAAATAACAGGGTAATTGTTGTAGGTTTTGTAGCGGTGTTGCTAGCAGAAATAACAGGGTAATTGTTGTAGGTTTTGTAGCGGTGTTACTAGCAGAAATAACAGGTTAACTGTTGTAGGTTGTGTAGCGATAATAGTAGCAATAGCCTCTCGGTAATACTTGTAGCCTAGTTGTGGTGGGATTGTCGATGGCAGTGTGAACAGTGATGGCGTGTCGTGATGATGGGGAGGGTGTTTTAACGTTTCACTCCACGTCAGTTTATCTATTTGTTGACGTCGTTGTTTCTGTCCTCGTCAAGGTCGTTTTTATTTTTAGATCTTTACGATACCTTCCTTGCTGCTGTCGAGAGTGTGTCCTGAAAACGATGAGTCAGCACGAAAGGAGTGTCTGTGAGTATGTGAATCTGTGTGCCGGTATATGTCAGTATCAAGGTGAGAGATGCTGGGCGGGGGGTGGGGGGTAGTAGGGAAGCCAGAGGGCGGATGAATCATTGGTGAAACGCACACATAATACATCATGTTTGCACGAAGCCGGATGGTTTGGGGGAGGTGTGTGGTGAGGATGAAGAACTCGGCAGAAAGATAGTGAGATATGTTGAGAGACGGTGTCAGGAAGTGAAACACAAAAACAATGTGTATTAACGGCGCAGTCGGAACTGACACAATGCACGGGTCTCAACGTATCACATTATCAGCTTATCCCTGCACAACCCCCACACAAAACAAGCATACTCTCTCTCTCTCTCTCTCTCTCTCTCTCTCTCTCTCTCTCTCTCTCTCTCTCTCTCTCTTACATGCACACACACACCGTCAAAACCATGCTCTTTTAATGAGTCTCTTTTTAACGTCTTGGAATTGTGTGCTTCTGTTGGTTGTGTAGCGCGCAACACCGCGATACGAGTCTGCTCATAGCATCATGACAGAGACTGGCGACCGGCTCGGACAGTCCCGTGTGCTGGGTGGTCTCGCTAAGTTGACAGCATCACTAAGGCAGCCAGACAAGGTAAAGGAAGGAAGGAATTATTTATTAAATTGAAAATCTGAATTTATTGATTCATACCTAGGTTGATATTCAAAAAAAGCATTCGGTTTGTGTTAGCAAGAGACCATACCAAATTAATTTTCTGATATGTAATTTATTATAGTCAAACAATGGATTGAATATTGGCTGCTTTCAGAAATTGTATCGCTTTACACTCTTGTACGATGGATAAATCAGGTGTAGCTGTGATTAAATCAATTTATAACTGATAATCAATACCTTTCAGTTCAGACGTTTTCATCTTCACATTTCCATCCAGAGCTTTAATCATCACCTTTTAATCGCATTTTATCCAGATTTGTAATCACATTTTAATCATCACATTCCCATTGAGATTTTTAATAATCTTTTTTTCAATCAAGAATTATTTGATCACTAACACCACGAAGTTAAACGTTGATAAAGGTAATGAGATTAAAATAAAATGAATACCATGCATATAAATATACCAGGCAAGGAAAAAACTGATAAACTAACACACACACACACACACACACACACACACACACACAAGGACTTGCTCTAAACTACTATAAATACGACTCACCAACCCCATAGGAAATTTTGCACCTCTTAGAAAACAGTTGGCAAAATCAGTACTCAGAACTAAGAAAAGGCAAACGCCCACAGATAGATCAGTGGGTAAAACATGCACCTTCTGTCTTCAACGGAACTAGACAGGAACGATCCCGAATACCCAAACTATGACTTGACAGTACATTTAAAGTCCAGGGGTGCACAAACTTTTTAGGCAAGAGGACCACATTTCCCATTGATAGTGCGCGGAGGGCCCCCAGTCAGAAAATATCCAAACTATGACTTGACAGTACATTTAAAGTGAGGGGTGCACAAACTTTTTAGGCAAGAGGACCACATTTCCCATTGATAGTGCGCGGAGGGCCGCCAGTCAGAAAAAAACAACTCAAATAACGAAATAATGTGTTCTACATTCGTAATAATGGTAACATCCTAAAGTCCTCCGGGGACCACACAGAGCCCTGTCTCGTGCCGCATGCGGCCCGCGGGCCGCGGTTTGTGCACCCCTGAAACGATTCCAACAAATAGCCTGTACCTCTGGGGATCTCCTAACAGTCTAGCATGTTATTAAAAAAATGTACATAAATCGTATCAGAAAAACATTTAACTAACTTTTCTCAACAAAAGAAAGCAACTATACTTACTCCTACACAGCACTGGCATGAGTGTCTGCGTAGCCTAAATAAACTGATGTGGCACACCCATTGCACAATAGATTATAATATAAATCATTCTTAGAAAGGGAGGGAATCCAGTAAAACTAAGATGTTAGACGGCTTAATGTAATTTAATTGGAAAGTCAAGAATATTTTATCACACCTATTTTTAGTGATAGGTGAAACAGACGCGGCAAAATGTCACACTGATGGTAGTAATTATATTAATAGCATTACAAGTAAAAGAAATTAATATAACATTTTCATCTCACACAAAATTAAAATAAACCCTTATTAAATGTTTCGTTCCGTCAAACCTTTTTTCTGTCCCCAACCCATCCCACAGTACCTGCCCCGACCCGACCTCATTCTACTCTGGGGCAAAATCTGGGTCAGTCGGGCGCGTCCCCCATTTAAACAGTAGACAACGAGTATCAATGTAATAAAGTATTTTTTTCTCAAGAAGTAGAAAAATAATAATTACATAATAATTACTACCTCGGAGTGTTTTGCAGTTAGTGTCTCAACTCAATAATTCCGCGCCAGAGGGGTTTGCCTCGGTTCAATTTTTTTTATTTACTTTTTCTCTTTACGTACACCATCCGCTTCAAATCACGTCCTGCCCTCTTCACACCTTGACGTTTTCCACGCCTTACGTTTATTCACTGGAAAGCAATAAAATCCCTGTATACGTCTTTTCTTTCTCTCTCATAATTACGTCTTCCAAACTATAATTAGGTTGTTATTCTGGGTTGTTGTTTTTTTTTTTACTGAAAGCTCTTTCTCTCATAATTACGTCTTCCAAACTATAATTAGGTTGTTATTCTGCTTGTTTTGTTTGTTTTTTTTACTGAAAGCTGTCTCTCTCATAATTACGTCTTCCAAACTATAATTAGGTTGTTATTCTGGTTGTTTTGTTTGTTTTTTTTACTGAAAGGTGTCTCTCTTTTGTGTCGAGAGATGCTTCACTTTCACCTCCTTTATTGCCTGCCAGCCCAAGACATGTCATCGTGTCACTGCTGGCCTCCTGTTTGAGGTTCCATTAAATACGCACATATAAATATGTTGGGAATCCTCGGTGATGCTAATAAGCGATTTCCTTCTTTGTCTGCTGTTGGTTTCTGGAAATGCTATGAGTCAATGCGACAAAAGAGTCACATTGTCAATCCGCGATTCTCTCTTTATTTCTAAGACTGTAGCTTTCCTAAGACTTTAGCTCCTTGAGCCTTCCTATGACATAGCCCATGTACCTCCTTAAGTCTGCAGCTTCCCTAAGAGTTTAGTTCCTTGAGCCTCCCTATGACATAGCCCATGTACCTCCTTAAGTCTGCAGCTTCCCTAAGAGTTTAGTTCCTTGAGCCTCCCTATGACTGTAGATGCTTGAGACTCCCTATGATAACTCCTTTAACCTCCATAAGACTTAACTCCTTTAGCCTCCCTAAGGCTGCAGCTCCTTTAGCTTCCCTAGGATTATAACTCCTCTAGCCTCCATAAGACTGCAGCTCCTTTAGCCTCCCTAGGATTGTAACTCCTCTAGCCTCTCTAAGGCTGCAGCTCCTTTAGCTTCCCTAGGATTGTAACTCCTCTAGCCTCCATAAGACTGTAGCTCCTTTAGCCTCTCTAGGATTGTAACTCCTCTAGCCTCCATAAGACTGTAGCTTCCACAAGATTCTGGGTCCTTGACCCTTCCTATGACTTAGTACCTTTATCATCCCTAGGATTGCAACTCCATTAGCCTCCCTAAGACTCCAGCTCCTTTAGCCTCCCTAGGATTGCAACTCCATTAGTCTCCCTAAGACAGCTCCTTTAGCCTCCCTAGGAATGCAACTCAATTATCCTCCCTAAAACTCTAGCTCCCATTAGCTGCGATACCTCAAAGTGCGAGTTTATTCAAGATTGCAATTCTTTAAAGATCTGATTCACTAAGACTGTGATTTAGTATATATTTCTTGTGAGATTGCGACTTCCTAAGTCTTCCATTAAAACATAAAATGTATATCAATGAAACTATTTCCCATAAGTCTAATCTGCATTAATACTTGGCTTTCCCAAAAGTCTAAGTCTGTATTAATACTTGGCTTTCCCAAAGGTCTAAGTCTGCATTAATACTTGGCTTTCCCAAAGGTCTAAGTCTGTATTATACTTGGCTTTCCCAAAAGTCTAAGTCTGCATTAATACTTGGCTTTCCCAAAGGTCTAAGTCTGTATTTTACTTGGCTTCCGAAGTCTCTTAACTTCCTATACAACGATTACTCAAACTAAAACTATAAAACTGCAATCCCCACAAAATGTGTGCCTTAAATCAGTGGTTCCTGATAAAACTCTAAGACTAATTTTCTGTGAGTCTGAAATTACTTAAGGAACTCTAAGATCTCAAACTTTGAAAAAAAATAGCTGTTAATTAAAGGTGATTGTGTAGCTTGGCAAAATTTTGATGATTGACGATTGTGTAACTTTGGTTCTCACCGCTGAGAACCAAGGGTCTAAATAAGGGGAGAGAACGAATAACTTACTGTACAGCCAAACCCTTTTATTTTGCATAACACAACATAGAGCTTGCTCGCGCCATTGCTCAGAGTAAAGTGAGCCTATGTTTATCAGAAAAATCAAATCAATGGCACAACCTTCAGTTCCCCATGACTGATTTCCTAATGCTAATCTTACGGGACGGGGGGAGGGGGAGGGAACAGTTGCAGCGTACTCCATCAACAGCATCATCTGTGTTTGTGAGCATGTCAATACTGTTCATTGGTTTCTATGAGCATGTACTGTTCATTGATGTTTGTGAGCATGTCAGTATCGTTCATTTGTATCTGTGAGCATGTACTATTCATTGATATTTGTGGGCATGTGAGTATCGTTCACCGGTATCTGTGAGCATGTACTGCTCGTAGATGTTTGTGAGCATGTCGGTATCGTTCAGTGATTTCTATAAGCATGTCTCTATCGTTCATTGAACATTTTTAGCATGATAATATCGTTCCATGACGTCTTGGAGTATGCCAGTACCGTTGATTGATGTCTATGAGCATATCACTACTGTTTATTGGTGTCTGTAAGATCAGTTCTGTTCATTCATGTCAGTGAACGTGTATCATTATCGTTCATTGATGTCTTGCTTTGTCTCAGGAAATGTGATGTTTAATATGTTCACTCGACATTCTTGAAATAATTATCATTAACTATCTAACGGTCTAACCAATCACCAGTCGGTTTGCTGCTAATGTTAATCCTCCTCGGCTGTCTCTTGGGCAACACTTGTAGTTCCAGAACTACCATTGAAACCTGTCTTTGATAAAAATCTACAGAGAATAAGAGACAGAACAAAGTGATTTACGAAAATAAAATTTAAAAAGTAAATAAAACCGACTGCAAAAGTTTCTGCCTCACGTCTGATATCACCATTCGATCATTCGCGTTCTCATTAGGCAAGCTGTGTTAAATTGACTCAGTAACGCGGACGACATATACAGAGTTCTCATTAGGCAAGCTGTGTTAAATTGACTCAGTAACGCGGACCACATATACAGGGTTCTCATTAGGCAAGCTGTGTTAAATTGACTCAGTAACGCGGACGACATATACAGAGTTCTCATTAGGCAAGCTGTGTTAAATTGACTCAGTAACGCGGACCACATATACAGAGTTCTCATTAGGCAAGCTGTGTTAAATTGACTCAGTAACGCGGACGGCATATACAGCATGCGTAGGTGGTCGACCCGCTGCTAACAGAGTTTCACTTCCAGCCACGTGACAAGATATATCCGGAAACATAGAACTTTGAGGGAGTGTGGGGAGGCAACGAAGCTGTTTCCTTCCCAAATGCATGCATAATTGTCTGCAGACTATGGACAGCTTGTGAGTTCGAAACCAGCGATGTTACTGCCGTTGCGTGAAGACGGCCTGCAAAGTTTACCTTCTTAACCGAAATGGTCATTCAGGTGGATCCTTATTTTTGTTAATAAATTCCTGAAATCGAGCTCCTTAGCAGGGCCTCGGCGCGTGCCATGTAAACGGAGCCCGTGGGAAAGTGTTGGGAAACGCGCCAGACACGCGCGCAATTCCTCATGCAGGCGCGTGCAGTTTATTTATAGACGACCTTTTCTGCTTTTATGCTTCCTCTGTATGTCTTCTGTCTTCTTTACTTACGGTCGGCGTGTGTATTTAGAATCTATTATAGTAGCGGTCGACTTTATTTTCTCTTCTCAGTTTTTATCTTTCCTCCCTTTCCCCTACCGTAGCTAGTTAGTTCTCTCCCCTTTTATTTAGTTTACCAAGGACAAGGCTGTGAGACAAAGCCTGTTTGTCGAAATCTTGAATTTGAAAATACAGTGCATTTAATCTACAATCTCTCTCTCTCACTCACTCACACACACACACACACACACACACACACACACACACACACACACACACACACACACACACACACAATTGCCGAATGGATCACTTGAAAACACCTAGAATTGTTTTCTACTTCACATACTTGGAACCTTTTCTTCACAGTCTGGAATTGGTCATTTTCAGTCACTATCCTAAATGATACTTTGTCTTCATACCCACAAAACTCCTGAAATAGATATGTGCACTCAAAGTCTCTAATCAAATATCCCATTCAACTGAAAGTTAAATAATTTTCTCCGTCATTTACAACAGCAGCTATAAGAAAACTTTACAGTCATAGTTCATACACTCCGTTTTTTCCTCTCACTAATGCATAATAAAATCATACCGTTATACACTCCTTCAATTAAATACATCAAAATCAAATGTCAAATTTTGCTGTGTGGAGGGGGGGGACAATTACTCCTGAACGTAACACGCAAATATGTCAACTCGTCAATTATTTCAGTCAAGATCTCAAATGTTTCTCAGTCTGAAAAACACCTCACTTGACTCTCTATTTCTTCATAGACTGAACTCAAGAATTCGCATTAAGGTTAATACGCATGTGTTATCTTGATGAGGTAAAATTTAGATGTCAAGTTCTGAACTCATCACCTATCCCTCATCCATCGTGTCACGTGGCTAAGTCATTAGTTGCTAAGAAGTATTAGTGTCATTAGTGTGCTTGGCTGCAGTGCCATAAATTGAAGTTAGAACTCTTGCAGACATCAGCAATCTAGATGAGGTTTTGGCTCCACCGACTAATCCTTCCTGGTAAGTCAGTGAACTCTCTCATCATTGATTGATAGGTCAGTAAACACTCTCTTCAGTGAACGGCATAAATCAGTGAACATTCTCATCTGTGAACGGTATAAGCCAGTGAACACTCTCGTCAGTGATCGGTATAAGTCAGTGAACGACATAAATCAATGAACACTCTCATCAGTGATCGGTATAAGTCAGTGAAAGGAATAAGTCAATGAACACTCATCAATAATCGGTATAAGTCAGTGAACACTCTCTTCAGTGATAGGTATATGTCAGTAAACACCCTCAACATTTAATGGAATAGGTCAGTGAACACTCTCATCAGTGAACGTTATAAGTCAATAAACACTCCCATCAGTGAACGAAATAAGTCAATGAATGAAGAAGTCAGTGAACCCTCTTTTCAGTGATCGGTATAAGTCAATGAACACTCATCAGTGATCGGTATAAGTCAATGAACACTCTCATCGGTGAATGGTAAAAGCCAATGAACACTCTTATCAGTGATCGGTATAAGTCAACGAACACTCTCAACGGTGAACCTTATAAGTCAATGAACACTCTTATCAGTGAACGGTATAAGTCAATGAACACTCTTATCAGTGAACGGTATAAGTCAATGAACACTCCTATCAGTGATAGGTATAAGTCAATGAACACTCCTATCAGTGATAGGTATAAGTCAATGAACACTCTCATCAGTGATCGGTATAAGTCAGTGAATACTCATCAGTGATCGGTATAAGACTATAAGTCAATGAACGGTATCTGTTTATGACCTCTTGATTAACCAAGTCAAATAGAGCATTTCAGACATTTTGTCTTATCGTTCGAAACTTATCTGTCCCAGCTCTTTATCGCCAAGCAATTGACTGCTAACAACTGTCGCTCTTAATATGATTCCAGATTTTCAACTTCATTGACAATTCCCAGTCAATGCATCTAGTACATTTGCATTTACTCTCATAAAATCATTTCTAAAATAATTGTTATTAATTATCACAGACAGAATTCTAATTCTCTGACAGTGGAAATAAATTGCCATACATTGGATTTTATTGCCTTCCTGGTGAAAATATATTGAAACACACTGGATATTTGCTTTCTTGGTGTCAATTTATTGCAATACATTGTATAATATTGTTGTCATGGTGAAATTATATTGCAATACATTAGATAATATTGTTTTTTAGTGGAAATATTACGATACTGAATAATAACAATTCATTGGGATCCATCTTTGGCGTCATGTATTTTGCAGTCCACTTCATGATTTTTTGTCCATGTGGGCTATACTCACTCCGTAAAAGAATAAATTTTCTCGAACAATTCTATAAATGGCAGATACATTTCTGTTTCATAAACCATATGACGTTTGTTTACGGTTATGCTATGCATGTTAATATACATGTGCACTTTTTGTTTCTGTTCGGCAAACACAATGCGAATTAATTATAAGACAAGTACACCTTGTGTTTGTCTGGTTGGCAGAAAGTGCAAATGGCACACACGTGCACCTGTTAATGGTGATTAGCAGGCAATGCATTTAACACAACAGACCTGTTGATGGTTGACAGATAATGCATTTTTGTTTCTGTTTGGTATACATGCATGTTATCATAAGAGATTCGGTGCTTTTTTTTTATGCTGGTTGGCAGATAAAATGCATATTAATGTAACAGAACAGTGTGCCGTTTTGTTCCTGGTTGGCATGAACTTGTTAATGTCAGGCTTTCTGTTATTGGCACTTGAAGAAATCAGTTTGGAGGAGGGGATATCGACGTTTATTTGTGGAGTTTAGTTCACTGTATAAACATTTAAACGTGTTTATGGAGTTTAGTTCACTGTATAAACATTTAAACGTGTTTATGGAGTTTAGTTCACTGTATAAACATTTAAACGTGTTTATGGAGTTTAGTTCACTGTATAAACATTTAAACGTGTTTATGGAGTTTAGTTCACTGTATAAACATTTAAACGTGTTTGTGGAGTTTAGTTCACTGTATAAACATTTAAACGTGTTTGTGGAGTTTAGTTCACTGTATAAACATTTAAACGTGTTTGTGGAGTTTAGTTCACTGTATAAACATTTAAACGTATTTGTGGATTGTTATTTTTATTTCAAAGAATTGTACAACGCATATGTATATTGTCGTTTTTCTTTAAAAGAATTGTACAACGCATGTGTATATTGTTATTTTTCTTTACAACATTATAAACCAAACTTGAATATTTTTTTTTTTGGGGGGGGGGAGGGCTTTACAAACATTGTAACCCATTATGTGTGGATTGCTATTTTTCTTTACAATTTTTATTTTACACATTTGGAATTATGATTCACTCTAACCAATGTAAAATATGTTTGTAGACTTACTGTACCTTAAGATTTGTGTAAACCTTATCTGCAAACATAGAAATGTGCTGATTTCTATTCGTTGCCATTTCAGGCAATTGAACTCAACGAAAAGTCACTTGCAATCGCTCAGAAAATTGGAAACAAGGTTAGACTGAAGGTGTTTTGTTGTTGTTAAGTTTTTTTTTTAATTAATGATTGTGTTTTTTACGTTTTCAGTAACTAATTCACTACTGTTCAATAGGTGTGAAAATTACTGTGCATTTTTTTTTTAATATCTTGTCATGACGTCAAAATGCAAACTGACATTTTTTATCTTTGTCAATGTGGTGAGAGAGGTTAGGATTAACATTAAGATCCTAACATAGATGGCCACATGCCTCATTACACCAACGTTTGTCAGGTATTACAGATTGTGCAATTAGTTATTATTACAAAAGATTATCAATTACAAAATGGTATGAACAGAACTATACCGACATTTAAAAAGAGAAAGCAGAAACTGTTACATTAGGATAGATTAAAACTATAGAAAACGAAATAGTGGCAAAACAAAGATTAGACAATCAAAATTATGTAAATATACTTGGATTGTTCTATTATTCTCAAGTGCCCACAATGCTAAACAGAATTAGAGTTTTAGTTGTCTTTGTCGCTAACTTGCCAGGCTGAATCTGTTGGTTGGCGCTGTGAAAGCTCGCAGTCTTCTGGCAGCAGTCCTTCAGAGGGCCGAACAATACAGGCATTGGGTTTTTTCTTTAGTATCCTCGAACCAGTTAGGAGCGGCAGTGACCTGGTCCTTCCTATTGAGAGCAAAAACGAATATAGTGCTTTGGCACACAGCATGCCAATTATCTCTCTACAAAACCTTTTGACTAGTTTGGATTTGGGAAAGTTTTTGCAGACGATCCTTCTGTAACAGCCGCAAAAATGGTTTTATTCTTTCTGACTGATTTGGGCTCGCATAGAGACCTATCCAGCTGGTCACGTGGTCAGTCAGGCTACATATCTGGCGAATTATTACAATAATGACCTACATGGTCGGGCAGGTTGCATAAGATCAGGGGCAATCGCCGGTTTCTTATCATCAACACAGGCTGCCGATTGCTTTCAACATGCAGGGTCAAAGGTCAGGGGCTACCAGGTGAATTTAATAGTGTTTGGTGGCCCTGTACACTAAAAGATAAATCAAATCTTGGGAAGCTACCCCTTCGTACCTACACAGTCATGACACAAAAATTCATATTCATTGGTACTCTTGTCATGACACCACATTGGAAACTGGTACTATTTTCTTTGTCACAGCACTGAAATTCATACGCACTGGCAGTTATATTATTACGATACGTAGAGCCCGTCTACGTCTGCTTTTAGGTGTAAAGGTTTATGTATTGTGAGGAGATTTCTGTTTTTTCTGTCCAGTTAATTTATTTCATTTGTTTCATTTGTTGTCCAGTCTATGATACCACCAGTGTATCTGACTACAGGCATTGCGTGTGCGTTAAGGACTTGTATTTTGTTAGCCCCATTTAGCTTGCTTGGACTTCAGGACTTGTGTAACCCATTTTTCATACTCTCTCTTAACTTTGGACTTAACTTCACTCTGCATATTTCTGGATGATTTGAATGAAATGATTTAGGGCAATGCAGGACACCAGTGGTGATAAGGAATCAACTTGAAAGATTCCACAGTTTATTGTTATATCTGCGTTTTCTGTGTTGTTGTATGTGAGGGTGGTTTTCCAGCTTTTTATTGATTCCTGAATTAGGTTTTGTACTGATGACGCCATTTTGTACATTTATATTGTTTCAATGAGTCATTGGGCCTTTTAGTAGTCAATCCATGCCATGGCAAGATTTGTTCTTCGTTTCTCGCAGTCAGTAACTTATTGCCTTATCAATTGCCAATTGATCCTTTGTTCCTCTGCTACCTTGTCTAGCACCCTTTTGTTCATTGGTTAAAAGTTTATTTGTTTCAAGGTGAGTTATGATTTTGTCAGAAATAATTCCTGATAGTAACTTCCAGGTATTTGATAGGCATGTGATTGGACGATAGTTGTTTGGTGTTGTGCCTTTTCCTTGATTATTCACAAACAGACTTGTTTTCCTTTACCACCCAGGCTGGCAGAGTTTCTGGTTTGTTTAATATGTCTTGCAGTTGTTCAGTAAGTCTACCATGTAAGGAGGTAAGATGTTTCAACCAGAATAATTGTACTTGGTCTAGGCCTGGGGCTTTCCAGTTTGCCATCTTTCTTACCTTCTTCCTGATGTCTTTCTCATTGATTGTGACGTTGCATTGTTCGGGTATGTCATTATGCTCATCTTTCACTTCCTTAATCCATAATGCTGAGGTGGGTGTTATGCGTAATTGGGATGCTCCAAATGTTTGCCCATAAGTGTATTGCAGAGTGCAAACCAACTGGTCAGCTGACTAATTCTTAAGCGTGTGTTAGGGGCTAGGGTAACTGTCTCCCCACCCAGGACGTGGTAATGGACCTGCTTAGAAACTGGCAAAGGATCAAACGAACGGTCACACTAAACCAAGACAGGGATGCAAACCCGCAGAACCGACCCCCTCAAAATAACAGACCAGCTCTCCGCTATTGTAACTGATGCAAATCAACCATACATGACATGCAGAACCTCAGCTGGCATCAACCACCAGCATTCGGTCATTTACACCCCCATCACTAGCCCTACTGGTGATTTAGAAATACAAGGCCACTCCTTGCCCACTGAACAAGTGCTGGTAAACTCGATACCTGCACACTGCCTGTGCGATTTGGGTCGTCACTTTAGCGCCATTGTACGAAACAGTATGGAGGAGCCCAAAGACATGACAGACCACAGTGTGACGCGCTCTTATGCCAACGCCACCACTGTAGATGCCGCACCACCACCACCACCACCACCAATTTTGCTCAGGAAATCAGTGATGAAAAATGCTATTCTATGGAGGGGGGGGGGTATTTTTTATTGTTCTGGGTGGGACAAAGCCTGTTTGTGAGTGACCAGCCACATGCAATGGTCTGCAGTAATATCTCACTGAGCCGAAGATAGAGACACTTTTCCCTCTCCAAAAGTCACGTGTTCCATTCTATATCTCTTTCTTGCCTAGAAAGTTGGTCAACAAAGAGCCAAAATTGGCATACTTTCTCTTTGTTAATCAAGTAAAAAGTTCTGAGTTTAAACAGGTGTAGAGTTGGGCGAAAAATATTTGTGGGCAAGTTGCAATTACACATGCGTGTGTTAAGTGCATATACAATTTATGTCTGACCACTAAGCTATGTAGGCTTGATTGCATAACCATGTAAACATGACCAAGCAGGACTGTCTCAAGCACTTGGCCAACCAGCTAACGCTGTGACAGTTTTTTTCTCACACTATTATCTCAGCAACAACAAAAAAGGAAAAAACAGGTCCGAAGAAATATCTTAAATGAATTTGACAGCACATTTAATTAATTTAAAATTTAATTAATAAAAATAATTAATTCATTATTTATGCAATTTTAAGTTCATGATTGTTATATCATGGTTTTATGTTTTCTTAAAAAATGCATTTTTTTAAAAGTTCTTTGTCGTTTCTGAGTGTTTTCATCGTGCTTACTTCTTCATCATTTTCTTTACATTTGTACATTCTTGATTGTTTCTTATCTTCTTCATCCTATCCTTACTTTGTTATTCTGTTCTTAATTTGTTCACCCTGTTCTTTGTTACCCTGTTCTTACCTTTGTTACCTTGTTCTTACTTTTGTTACTCTGTTCTTACGTTATTACCCGTTCTTTCTTTGTTACCCTTTACTGCCGTGTTCGCCCCAATCTTACTTTGTTTACCTCATTATTACTGTGTTTATCCTCTTCTATGTTACCCTGTTCTTATTATGTTCAACCTGTTTTTACTTTGTTACCCTTTTCTTACTGTGTTCTTACTATTATCCTATTTTACTATGTTCACCCTATTCTTACTTTGTTACCCTGTTTTTACAGTGTACACTCTATTTTACCCTGTTATTCTATGTTTACCATATTCTTTATTCGTTACCCTTTTCTTACTAAGTTTCCCTGTTCTTTTCTATTTTCCCCGTATCTTACTAAGTTACCCTGTTCTTAATCTATTTTCCTTGTATCTTACTATGTTACCATGTTCTTAGTCTGTCACCCTGTACTTACTCTATTTTCTCTGTATCTCACTCTGTTACCCTGTACTTTATTTTCCCTGTATCTTACTATGTTACCATGTTCTTACTGTGTTACTCTGTACTTTATTTTCCCTGTATCTTACTGTTACCTTGTTGTTACTCTGTTACCCTGTACTTACTCTATTTTCCTTGTATCTTACTATTACCATGTTCTTACTCTGTTACCCTGTTCTTACTATGTTCACTTTGCTGTACATGTCGATTACTGTCTTTGTCAGTTGGAGATGCTCCGCTGTCACGCTCGGCTTCAACTGCTGTATGATACGATCGGTGATGCGTCTTTGGCCCATCGTAACAGCAGCGTAACAAAGCAGCTGTGCGACGAAATGGATCTGTTCTGTGGAGTTTGTGACGACATTCTGGGCAGCACGCCGGAGAAAGTGGAGCCTCTTACATGTGGTCATTTCATCCATGAAAGGTTTGTTGTCATCCACCAATAACATCCAACTCTCGTGTTACGTCAAAGGATAGGAAGGGAGGTTTGAAGGAAGGAAGGAGGGGGAGGAAGAAAGATGTGACGCCGACGCCTCGTAGTTAATTGTTATAATTATTATTAATTAATTGTCCATAACTGTTTACAAGTGATGAAAATCTTAATTTATGTTATTAATAATTCTCCAGCAGATACCACTCATCTCTCTCACTTTGCGGATATGCGGGCACTGTAAACGTTTTCTCTTTTCCACATTAAAGACAAACATTTACCGTCACACAATATTTACGAGGTGGAAAACTTCTTACTAAAAGACAAATCCATCTTTAATCTATATTTAGTGAGCCCCCATCCACCCACTTTCTTCTCCAACATAAGGTTATCAATATGCATAAGAAGGTCAATAAATTTATTAAATCAACAATCACTTGTACATATAACAAATACAATGAAAAAGATTACTCGACATTAATAGCACTGTGTCACCGAAAAAAATTTTTGTAAGTTGTCAAAGGTATTATAATACCACAATACCACGTTCGAATAATTTTAATATCTACACATTCTTACATCCTAATGCACAATTCAATAGAATAGTGTAAATACAAATCACAGGATAGCACTTATCAGAGAACACATATAGAGTTATTAGAGATAAGTGACAATAGTTTGTACATAACCTGATTTGGGCGCTGTCTCTTTCAAGTGCTTTTGTAACAAAGTCACAAGTTATTTGTTCATGTCACTTCCACATGTTTCCCTCCTAACATTGTAGAACACTGATTTGCTGCTATTCTCTTGAGGCTAGTCTGGTGCTCTGCCTTAGTCCCTCAAGCAAAACAACAATTGTAGCAATTTCCAGTAACTTCCTTGTATCAGAAATTGCTGAATGTATTCAACATACCTTGCCACCATACATCAATGGAGTGCAGTATATTCCTTAGATTTACACACTGCAGCAGACACCTCTCATGACTATCATTGTCATACTGGTCTATAATCAGAGAACCAGGAGATTCCAATAAAACATGGAAAAGCTGTTTTTTCCCTGTAAAAATATAATCAGGGAACAAACACTAAGTTACCAGTTTATTACTTTTTAACTACATACTTTCTTACATTCAAGTCTCAGCTTATAGTTTCCTGCAACAGTATTTATTAGGCCGATACACGCATACAGCATAATAGTTTGTGAACAGGTTCACTCGAAATAATGTCAAGTTTTTAGCATAATACATATAAACATTATAGTTCACAATTTTGTAGCAATAATAGTCTACTCACATAATATATCTCTACGTAAAATGCAAGTATAACATATCAAAAGCAAAAATGCATGAAATATTTCTAAGTCTATTCTCTCTCAGTTAACTCACCATTAATCTAATGGCTGCCTTTCATGACCAGACGTCTTGCCATACCAAATTCAAGTGATTAGACAAAAGAATTCTCTACAGTATGTAAACTATTGATCTCAGCCCATTAGCAGGTCTCGTTCTCATAAATGGTAACCAGTGGATTATAAAAACTACTCATCCAGTTAGAAATGGTTCGGATTGCATCAGCAATGTTCTAGCATATTCTCAATTCGAGTTGTTTACTTCCAACTCTAAGATGGCAATTTTTGTAAGTGTCAGAGTGCCCAAGGTCGAGTCACTTCGACAATTTAACAATTTAACAATTTATATAAAAATTAAGTCCAGAAATAGGGATAGGAAAATTTACTCCACCACAGAAGGATGGGAGGAAGGAAGGCTTGAAGAAAGGAAAGAAGGAAGTCTTGAAGGTTTGAAGGAAGAAATTTACTTTGTAACTACTTCTTTCTTGCCTTGCAGACTTTCTCTCACCCGTATTCACTTAATCTCGAAAAAAATTGCGGGCAGAACATATAGTTGATGTCTGGGGTGATTCATTTCCTGAAACATCAGGTTCGACACGTGTGGTCATGCACGAACTCGCTAAATGTTATGCAAGTTTTGTGTCACACTATAAGCTTCACTTGTATGCTGCCATTCGTGTTAGAAACGTAATGAGTTCTCTGTTTAGATATGTGTAACACACTATGAGCCTTGCAGTTATGTTCTTCACCTAGGTGTCACACACTATGAGCCTTGCAGTTATCGTCTTAACCTATGTGTCACACACTATGAGCCTTGCAGTTATCTTCTTCACCTATGTGTCACACGCTTTGAGCCTTGCAGTTATCTTCTTCACCTTATGTGTCACACGCTTTGAGCCTAGCAGTTATCTTCTTCACCTATGTGTCACACGCTTTGAGCCTTGCAGTTATCTTCTTCATCTTATGTGTCACACGCTTTGAGCCTAGCAATTATCTTCTTCACCATATGTGTCACACGCTTTGAGCCTTGCAGTTATCTTCTTCACCTTATGTGTCATACGCTTTGAGCCTAGCAGTTATCTTCTTCACCTATGTGTCACACGCTTTGAGCCTTGCAGTTATCTTCTTCACCTATGTGTTGGCACGAGCAGAGAACGTATTCATTCAGTTATCATTTTCTTCCCTGGTGTTTCGTCATTTAGTACAGTGAACGTATTTTGCGTTGTGTCATTTTCTTGGTTTGTCATTAGAGCAGTGAATGTACTCATGCAATGTGTCGTAATTACTTTATCTGGTGTTTCGTCATTTGTGTCATTAAGGCAATGTGTCATCGTTTTCTTATCTGGTGTTTCGTCATTAGTGCAGCGAATTTTATGAAATTGCAGCCACCTTTCTGCGCACCTGGTTTATTTTCTGAACTTGTTTCTTGGTCACTTGTACAGTGAAGTTTTACATGTTCTTTTGACAACTGTTGATGCTGTGAATGTTATTTATATTTATAAAATGCCATTAATGCAGTGAATCTATATATCTCTATAGAGAGTGTTGCAGTAAATCTATACATGTCTATAGAGAGTGTATAACACCGTTTTCTCATTTATGTTTTTTACAGGTGTGTCATGCACTTGGCACGCTCCACTCTGGGGCGGTCCGGAAGACCAAGGCCCTGCCCTGCTTGTCGCCGCCACGCCTCAGTGAACCCGCTACAAGCTGCTGACGTCTTGGCCATGACGTAACACCGAGCGTCGGTGTGACGTCAGAATGACGACAAAAAATTTCATCCGCTCTTCCGACCGACTACTTTCGTCATAACATTGTTCACCCTCTAATCTACAATCACTACTTTTTTCTTTCTCTCTCTCTCAGGCTTTTCTTTTCGATTGTCAATTTTGCAAAAGGTTAAGTTATTTCTCTTTTACCAATAAGTAATATATACAGTTATTGTGTTGGATTTTTTTTAAGTGTCCGGTTCAACGTTCATTCTAATTCCCATTCCAAACATCAGTACATGACTTCATGCTGTTCTGTGTTTGCTGAGATGTTCTTATATTAAATTCAGATGGATTTAACCAGCTATTTTCTTTATCAGTATAATCGCATTTAAAAAATAATAATAATTTGCATTGTTTTAATGTCAAGTGAAACTGTGTTGACGTCACTTTGCAAATAGGCTACACATTTTATTTCTTGAAAATTAGGTCTAAAAATGGGTTCTTTTTCCAGCAAAGTTAACTATATAGGTCTAAAAATGGGTTCTTTTTCCAACAAAGTTAACTATATAGGTCTAAAATGGGTTCTTTTTCCAACAAAGTTAACTATATAGGTTTAAAAATGGGTTCTTTTTCCAACAAAGTTAACTATATAAGTCTAAAATGGGTTCTTTTTCCAACAAGGTTAGCTGTATAGGTTTAAACGGGGTTGTTTTCCCAACAAGGTTAATTGTATAGTTTTATAGGAGGTTCTTTTACCAACAAGTTTAAATATATAGATTTTAACTGAAATATCTAAACAGCTTTCATGCTAATAACATGATATTTTGACAAATTAAAATAAAATAATATGTAAGGATGTTTACTGCAGTTGATGTTTACACACCACAAAACTTTCAAGTTAGCTGAAGATGTTCTACAAATTTCATTGGGACAAAATGATGTAGGAAATATCTGACTGCGTTAAGCAATCGAAGTTGTATGATTAAGAATGTAGAAAAAACGTTCATCTGTAGAGTAGTTCAAGCCAAACGTTATGCGGTGACCGCAACAACCAGGTCAGTATGACATTACACCGAGACTGTCAAGGTAATGTTAGCCGAGTCTGCGAAGGTACTATTCAGCTCGATGCTAGCCGAGATTTCAAAGGTACTGTTCAGCTTGACATTAGCCGAAACTGCAAATGTAAACCTTAACTGCCCATTTCGGACTGATCCAGGATGACCATATTCAGTTTTAACAACTGAAACATCACGTGAGTCATGCATAGGTATCTAGCAGTTAGCGGCTATTGCCTAGTTGTCTAGCTCAGCAAAAAATAGTAAATGACTATATTACCACATTATGAATATTCTATATTATGAAGTTCCAGTAAATCCAAGTCTCTTGTTAGATGTGCTGACATGGCAGGCACGTACTTGCAATGACGGTGTTCTTCGACTTTCTGACTTGCAAACCAAATTATGTCCTAGACCAAGAATAAATCAAATATTTTATTTTTCTTGCTTTCATTTAATTTGGACCGCTATACGTCACACTAGAGAGATAATAAGTCTCCGGGTGATGAGACTAAGTGGTCTAGTCTTTAGACGGTTAACCACTTTATGCAATGACCCGGTCTTGACAGCGTTTACGATTTAAAAGACAATCAACTCTTATAAGACTTTGTCCATGCATAATATTGACCTGTGATAATGAACCGGACCGTGGTTTTCGTCCTGTTTCAGAGACGCACTTTGTTATTTGGTTATTTTCTTTCACTTTTTTTCAGCCACGAACTGTGATAGTTACCAAACTAAGACTTTTGTATCCAATGTGTCCATGAATCATGTTCGCAACATGACACGCTCTCGACTAACTCTCACAACTAAGACCTTTTATTTCTACTGATCAGGAGGTCAAGGCCCCAGACTTTCTCTGATCGGGAGAACGAAACGCGTTGCATCCATTGAATGACGTCACCGTGCGATGACGACATGTAATCTATGCAAATGACGTAACGAAGTTTCGACATCAAGGAAGAGCCGCCAAACCTGGCATGGTTTCTTCCAGACATTTGTTCCTAAATCGTTTATTTTTACGACTGTCAAATGGCATGGTTGCATTGTCGTACTTGTGCTGGTCCATCTATGACCTTTATTATTATTATCTCCTATCTTGGTTATTAAGTTTTCATCTCCCTATCGCTAACCTGAAATGTTCAGGTCAGAATTTTACCATATCGACCTTAAATGCTCTTTCCCCACACGCATCTTTCTGTGATCGAATGGTATCGCTTAGCTTCGTGGGAAGAAAGAGAACTCAATTTGGACTTAAGATTACTGTTAATGTGAGATTGTGTGTGTGTGTGTGTGTGTGTGTGTGTGTGTGTGTGTGTGTGTGTGTGTGTGTGTGTATGTGTGTGTGTGTGTGTGTAGCAGAGTGAGAGATTGGAAGCCAGAGAAGAGAAGATTGTTAAGTTACCGTGCCTTGCCTTTATTTGTAAATGTATTCAGTAATACGATAAGTAAATGGAAAAAGTGTGTTCCTGCATGATGGATAGATGCAGAGATGATGGAGATAAACTAATGAATGGATGAACGTTTCTCTGTGTGTTTGTCTTCATTATCAGTGGGTTGATGGATGAATGGATGAACGTTTCTCTAATTCTGTGTATTTGTCTTCATTATCAGTGGGTTGATGGATGAATGGATGAACGTTTCTCTAAGTCTGTATATTTGTCTTCATTATTAGTGGGTTGATGGATGAATGGACTAATATATGGATTTCTCTCATCTGTATATTTTTTTCACAATGTGATGGATGGATAAATAACGATCTTTTTTAAAATCTGTATATTTTTCTTCGTATAACAAACGGGGTTCATTTCTTACAATTTTAATTATATGAAATATAGAGGAGTATAAGCGTTTAAATGTTCTGTTGCGAGTACAAATGAACAGAAATGATATAGCGAGATAAATGTGTTTGTGAAAGGTAAGGTGCGCTTAACAGATAAAATGAAATGAATGTGTTCTTCTGTCAATGTCTTCACTTCTCGCGAGATTCCGTGTTAAATGATGTCCTAATCATTTTAGTCCTTTCGCACATTTGTATACGAAACAGCAGGTATCTGTTTTGTCTGTGTCTGTTCCATGTTATTTTTAACATTAGTTTCTGAGTGCTCAAATTCCATCCCAACACACCACACTTTTTTTTTCTTTCTTCAACTCTTTCTTCACAGTATTCAATCGTCTGCCGATTAACAGAATTTGTTCGGCATTGTAGCTCTTTGATACTTCTGATTGCAAGTATTCTTCTCTTGCGCAAGAACAGAACGCTTGTCTGTCTTAAGCCCACACTCCCCTGATATATTTCTCTCTCTCTCTCTCTCTCTCTCTCTCTCTCTCTCTCTCTCTCTCTCTCTCTCTCTCTCTCTCTCTCTTGTGCATTAAAAGAACAGGACTGCAACCGTCTGCGAAATCAGCTCTGTATAATCAGTCATGGTTATATTGGAGTTCTCTGCCATTTTGCTTTGCATCTGTAATAGTTTTCTTTTTATGTATAATATATGCAGCTTCCCTTTGGGGTAGTGTGTGGCAATAAGTTTAATTGGGTTTTCTTTTTATTAATTTTTTTATGATGGACTACCAAGTACAAAGAATTAAAAATAAACACTGAAATTCAACAGCGTTTTGGGTGTTTGCTTATCGGGTAGATGGTGAACTGGTTGGAAGGTTAAATGTTGCGTGCACAGCTTGTGTGCATGTGTCAGTAGTTTTATTTTCGAAATTAATGGGAGGATAGAATCAGATTTTGTTGGATAAAATTAAAAGTAGGTTAAAATTGGGCAAAAATCAAGACAGATTAAAAGTGGACAAAACTAAAGATAGATTAAAATTGAGTAAAATTAAAAATAGATTTAAATTGGTCAAAAATAAAGAAAGAAAGGCACCTGGAAGAAATAACCGCTTCTTATCGGATTCTTTCCTTCCTTATCAGACAATATCGGATCGTTTGCCTCTTTATCGAACAATATCTGAATAAGTTGGCCTCATAAGATAAAATCGAACAAATCGGATTGTTTGCCTCTTTATCGAACAATAGCCTCTATATTGTAGCATATAGGATTACGTTTGCCTCTATGTTGCAATGTATAGGATACGTTTGCCTCTATGTTGCAATATATAGGATACGTTTGCCTCTATGTTGCAATATATAGGATGTTTGCCTCTATGTTGCAATGTATAGGATAAGTTTGCCTCTATGTTGCAATGTATAGGATAAGTTTGCCTCTATGTTGCAATATATAGGATGTTTGCCTCTATGTTGCAGCATATAGGATAAATAGGATAAAGTTTGCCTCCATACCAAAATATATCAAATTAAGTTTGCCTGCATGTTGCAACTTATCAGATTAAGTTTGACCCCTTATCAAAATATATCATATTAAATTTACTTCTATACCGTAATATATCGAATTATGTTTTCCACTATATTGCAAAATACGGGATTAAGTTTGTCTCTATATTGTAACAACAGATTAAGTGTGTCTCCATATTGTAACAACAGATTAAGTTTGCCTTCATATCGCCACATTCCGATTATTCTTTAAATTCATATCGCAAACATTAGCATTCAGTTTGCATCCATGTCGTATATTATCACTTTATATTTCCCTCAGTGTCACAACATATCGCATTAAATACGCCTCCATATCGTAAATTTTCAGATTAAATTTGTCTCCATATTGTAACAACAGCTTCAGTTTGTCTCCATATTGTAACAACAGATTAAGTTTGTCTCCATATTGTAACAACAGATTAAGTTTGTCTCCATATTGTAACACCAGATTAAGTTTGTCTCCATATTGTAACATCAGATTAAGTTTGTCTCCATATTGTAACACCAGATTAAGTTTGTCTCCATATTGTAACAACAGATTAAGTTTGTCTCCAAATCGCGATTTGCGCATTATATTGGCTATCATCCCCCAATCCCAACCTAACAAAGCAAACCAATACGAAGAGTTTAAATGAAGAACGTAAATACGTGTAACATTAGGGGTAAATTAAATTTATTGAGACAGAGCAAAGGTGGCAGAAAGGCTAAATAATCACAATGACACTGGTGTGTACTGATTGTGTTTGGAGTGTTACTCTGAGGAACAGTGTTGCCTGTCTGTCTCAAACTTGGGTTGGCCAGGACTTGTATGTATCTTCTTGTACTGACCTTGTCAAAAGTATGAGCCAGGCGCTGGCGTTGAGGTTCGCATCTGTTGAGTGACTGCTGGCCATGATGTGTTCCGTTTCGTCACTCAACAGGGAGCAAAGACGTGCTTGACGCACAAAGAACAACTCTTCCATCTGAATTTCAGCAGACACTAAAATATCACGTGACGTACAAGACTCACGTCATTCATGCTTGAAATAGAAGGGCACGTAGAATAGTTGGGAGGAAGAAAGAATAGGAAATAGATTCCAACAATAAAAACTACTACTAAATAATATACTCTCTCACGAACAAACATACACTGACGTGTAAACATTTTCTCACAATAAAACGCACACATACACGTTAAGCTAATATATTTTCTCACATATGCATACTCTCTCTCTCCTCTCTCTCTCTCTCTCTCTCTCTCTCTCTCTCTCTCTCTCTCTCTCTCTCTCTCTCTCTCTCTCTCTCTCTCACATAATTCTGAATCTCACGCGTATATTTTCACATTTGATATGTACATATAAGCACCACTTTGAAGGCTGTTAAGACACAACATGTGATTAGAGGAAAGATTATCAAGTGTCATACATTACTTCAGTTATGAAAGGGTCTTAAAGCTTTTCGAATTGTCCTTACTTTTGAGGGAAAGAAATTTATAGTCATGCGACGATGCGCGGACATCATATTGGCTGTCAAAGGTTTTGAAATAATGTTCTGCTCATAAAAGCAGTCAGAAGCATTTTTTTTAAAAAAAAGATAAATAAAAACGTGATTTGACGTAATATTATCCTTCCAATGACGACACAAATGTATTGTAAAGACACATAATCTTGTACAAACCGGGTCCTGTAAATTAATGCAGTGTCAACAAATACTTGCTACGTAATCTTAATTGTCCGTTTATCTAACACTAACACCAGTTTTATAAAGTGAACTTTACCCAGACTTACAAGCATTATTTTCAAATAGATTAATCGTCTAACATGAACATTAATTTTCATATGGACGTTAATAGTCTACATGCAATTAATTTAAACACACACACACACACACACACAAACCGGAAAACGTATAGATTAATTTTTTATTTGGCATTATTGTGCATTTTTCTCAAAGATACTTTCTATAAATTGCTAGCATTAAAAACTTGTTTTAAAATAAACGCTGTATTTCAGTCTAGCAGTACCAGTAGTAGTAGTAGTAGTAGTAGTAGCATCAGTAGTACTATTGCCTGCTGTTATGCATTAGTTAGTGTTATTCTTGCTCAAAGATACTTTATATAAACTTCTAGCATTTACAACTTTTTTTAATAAGTGCTATATTTAAGTCTGTTTGTAGTAGTAGTAGTTGTTGTTGCTCTTGTAGCAGTAGTAGTGTGACGCTAAAGCCATTTAGTTAAGGGTCATTATTATTTATTAATCATCCATAACTAATTACAAGTGATGAGAATCTTAATTTGCATTATTAATAATTCTCCAGAAGACACCACTCGTCTCTCTCACTTGGTGGATATGCGGGCGCAGTAAACGTTTTATCTCTTCCACAACATTAAAGACAAACATTTACCATTACATATTATTTTCGTAGGTGGAAAACTTCTTACTAAAGGAGAAGACAAATCCGTCTTTAATCTATATTTAGCGAGCCCATATCCACCCACTGTCTTTCCAACATATCGTTATCAATATGTGTAAGAAGGTCATAAATTTAACAATAAATTTATTAAATCAACAATCAAATATACAACATATAAATATAATCAAAGAGTGTTGACATTTATATCACTTCACAACAATTTTCAGTTAACACTGAACAATTGTTCAGTTTATTCTAGCATAGACATAAGCAGTCGATTAACATAAATACATAATCAAGTTCAAGGTTATCATCACTGAAATAAGAGCAGAGTTCAGAGAAATAAGTAAAGTCAAAGCACATAATCTTTACAAAGATGGCAGCTGTCACCAGCATGGGTTTCACAGTCACATGGCTTGCAACAAGTCACTGCCTTTCAATTATTTCCTTCTAGAGGCACGTTACACAACTCTTCCAGGATCTTTGACACACTCTCCAAGCACGCCATAGAGTCGTAGTGAATTTCACATACGCTAACAAGCACAAGGAATGTTCTGAAATTTGTGTCTGTGTTTACTCAACACACCACAAGGAACATTCAAAATAATCTTCGTGAATTCTCGAGACCAAACTCAAGCCACAATTTCTGCCATATTGGAACTCAAAGGGAATTAACAGGATTCAACATACAGCAAAACATTTTACTGATAAGTTGACAACAACACTGGATGCCCACACTAAAGTATTCAAGTAGACAAGTCACTCTAGTGATGAAAAAAATCTTTTCTCATACATTTATTAGAGATCTCACTCTCTGAAAGAATTCAGATCTATTGATTTTCTTCATTCACATCTGTGTTTTTTTTTTAATGAATTCTTCTCTCGTTGGTTTATTAGAGATCCTAGCGAAGTTAGAGAATTCAGACCTAGTGAATTTCAGATAAGCTGAACTCTGGTGTCCAAGATGATTAATTATTCTTTCTTGCAAATTGCTGTAGCTCGTCTGCAATTTAAGGGTCAAGGGCGTTTGACTGGCAAAATAAAACACATCATTCTTCGACAAATTTGTTAAAGTTAATTAACCATAGCAGCAAACTTATAAAAAGAAGAGCAAAATATGTTGATAGGTTGATAGATAGACAGACAGATAGATAGATAGATAGATAGATAGATAGATAGATAGATAGATAGATAGATAGATAGATAGATAGATAGATAGATAGATAGATAGATAGATAGATAGATAGATAGATAGATAGATAGATAGATAGATAGATAGATAGATAGATAGATAGATAGATAGATAGATAGATAGATAGATAGATAAATAGATAGATAGATTTTTAATATTATGAATAAGATTGTTTGAAATCATTGTTATCGAAAATGACTGCAGATGGTTTTTTTGTATAAAGAAATAATTTTTGCATCAAACATTATATTTAATTAAATTTATAAACTGAAAATTCATTCAGACATTTTAATTTAAGAAAATATATAAAACAAATATCTTGCAGTTTATCCTATCCGTTCCAAAATTGATTAGATAACATAAATTTGAATAAGGAAAAAATATTATTGTTGCAATTTGTATATATATATTAGTTGTATGGACCGCATTATTATTTTTGTTTATCTAATTTTAAACAATTCATGCAAAAAAAATGTAACCATTTTTAATGTCAGTACACACATATAATTCTTTATTTGTTTGACGGCGCACGAAAGAAAACAAACAGGCTTTCTAGGGGGTTTTACAAAGAGAAAAAAATATGTATCCACCTGAATAACAAAAGACAAATAAACAGGCCTTCTAGGGGGTTTTACAAAGAGAGAGAAAAAAATATGTATCCACCTGAATAACAAAAGACAGAAACAAACCAATAAGTAAACAATCGCACAAATAATGAAGAGTCATTCTCAAAAACAAACACACATAAAGAACAGTCATGTACACAAACAAATATTAAAACAAACACAAATAAAGAACAGTCATGTACACAAACAGATATTGAAACAAACCAAATAAAGAACAGTCATTTACACAAATAAATATTGAAACAAACGCAAATAAAGAACAGTCATTCGCACAAACAGATATTGAAACAAACCAAATAAAGAACATTCATTCACACAAACAAAGAACCACTTTCACCACTTTTATTCTCTAAACAACAAAATCCTTGCACAACTTACAATTATCACTGCCAGAACCTGAACATAATT
The DNA here is from genome assembly GCA_028829895.1 of Sinotaia quadrata. Classification (NCBI taxonomy): domain Eukaryota; kingdom Metazoa; phylum Mollusca; class Gastropoda; order Architaenioglossa; family Viviparidae; genus Sinotaia; species Sinotaia quadrata. The sequence goes on along the minus strand of CM054181.1, from coordinate 17,715,898 downwards.
TAATTGTGTGACTGTTTTTAATTTGACATTTTTTGTCCTTTCATTTTTTTGTTTTGTGTGTGTGTACGGGTGTAACATCTTTTGTTAGCAGCGCTTGCCAAGGTTATCTGCCAAAATACGATAAGAATGTTTAAATAAATTGCCTTGAGCTTGCTATCGACAGGACGAAAGAGTTTAATGTATAATTTATCACTTCTTCTGCAACGTTTAATTCCCTTCAGATAATAAGAGCAAGAGAAATTAATCGTGTTTTTATACAATGGCCAATTTTGTTATAGTAGCACTGCTCTGTCGGCCGCGAAATATTTTTCACACAGATCTTCAGGCCGTTTCTAGTTATGAAACAAAATCCACACAGTCCCAACTGTTCATGAAGCGTGGCAAACAATTCTAATCCCAACTCTAATCATAAACTTGTCCATCGAATCTAAACACGAATACATGTTTATCTCTGATCCTAAACTATATTTCAATATGTTGTATATCTCGAATCCTAACCTGAATGTCATTGTATATGTATATATCTATGTATAATGTATATATCTCGAATCCTAAACTGTACGTTAACAATGTATACCTAACCTGTATGCCAGTAAAGTATATCTCTAATCAACCTGTACATCAATAAAGTATATTTCTAATCCTAACCAACAAATTATACTTTTAATCCTAATCTACATGTCACTGTAATGTACATTTTAATCCTACCTTGTATATCATTACAAAGTATATTTCTAATCCTAACCTGTACATCAATAAAGTATATTTCTAATCCTAATCTGTACACCAACAAAGTATATTTTTAATCCTAATCTATGTGTCACTGTAATGTACATTTTGAATCCTACCTCGTATATCATTACAAAGTATATTTCTAATCCTTGCCCGTATGTCATTACAATGTGTGGAATGCCTGGCTTTATGTAATAAGTATTATATTTTAGTTAATATTAAATTACATGCAGAATAGTAATCATTCTCACCAGAATATTAATAATTAATCAACCCAATTCGACGGGGTCTTCATCATTTGCGGTCTGGAGAGACTAAGTCAAGCCCTGGATAATAAATCTCCTTGATTACTCCCCCTACCCAGGTGTTACTTGTCTGAATGAAGGCACTAGATGATCTAAACCTTGTCAGTTATTCAGTACATTTACTCCCGCCCCACACATACCTCCAATTCCAGATCGAGGGGACCTTTTTCCTGAAAGTGTGCGTGACTGTCTTCTACTCGAATTATTACGTCATTGGCTGCCCCCCTCCCCACTCGCCTGCACACTACCTCTCTTATGAAATTTACGAAAGTGGGAAGGTGAAACTTCAATAAATTTATTAAAAGAATTAAAAGTAGCAATTAATAATATTTCATTATTTACAATATTCACAATATTCACAACATAGGCTGGAGATCGCAGATCTCTTAGACAAAATAACAGGAATTTGCTAATCTAGGATCTATAGGAAATCAGTCTTTCAATGTTCATTTCACCATGAGGAATGTAAGAAAAATGGAAATCAGAAATTAAAAATAATCATCTAACAAATTACAGACATTTAAGGAGCATTTACACGATTCACCTGGTTATCAGGCGTGCGTGGCACTTCCATCGTTGGTGTGTCAAGAGCCCCAGCTGGCGATGATTCTTGGATTTCTGGTGCCAGTCCAAATTCAGCTCACAGAACAGTTTATGAATCACACATGAATTGTCCAGTGAATTTCACGAACAGGTCAGAGTGCACAGTTCACAGTCTGTTCAGCACAGCTCCACATTTTCTGTTGTGACAGTTCACAGCGTCACTCAGTGTAGCCATTACTGCTTATCACCCTTCTGTGACAGTCACTGGAATCTCTCACCAGAGTTCAACACTGCTCAACAAACTCTGATAAGTACCTGGCCCTGATACTCATGAATCTCCAGGACCAATGCCTATCTCATCATGACTAGACACCTGGCTCTGTCAATGTCCCAGGCTGCATTGCTTGCATCAATCATATTGACCACAATATGGTTTCAGGTACCCCTCCATCAGTGTGATGAGTTTCCAGAGTCCTAGAGAGATCAATCAACTGACTGCTTCTTGTTGCGGCTTCCAGAAGTAGATGTAGCAGAATCTGTATCCATAGCAGAAATTGAGGCTGATTCTAAAGCTGTAAATATATGATTGTCTGTCCATCAATGCTCTGTTTCACTAAGTGTTTACGTCTGTAACTTTATTCTCATCCTCATAGTTTAATTTCTTATAAGGTTTACAATTAGAAATTCTTCTCTATCCAAGAATAAAAGTACAATAAGTTTACAACATTCTAAGTTTGCATGTGAATTTACAATAAAATGCAAATAAATCTGTTGAGCGAAAATCATTGTTACAGTTAAAGTTCTAACTTAACCGGACGTACCTCTTGCTTAATAACCATGAAGAACCAGCATGACACGGGACATGTTCAGTGCTCGGTCTGATTTTTTTTTCTCTCCATAATACATCCGTCAACAAGCAATACAATGAATACATATGTCTAAAAGCATAACAATAAGTACGACAATAAACACGTCAATAAACACTACGTTAAACACAATGTCTCATGGTCCAATAGGAAAACACTGCAAGTTATGCTAATGTCTCTGTACTCGATAGTCTAGCTACTATAGCAAAACACTCCAAGTAAGTCTAGTGCAAGTTTCCTTTCCTTAGCAAAACACTCCAAGTAAGTCTAGTGCAAGTTTCCTTTCCTTAGCAAAACACTCCAAGTAAGTCTAGTGCAAGTTTCCTTTCCTTAGCAAAACACTCCAAGTAAGTCTAGTGCAAGTTTCCTTTCATTGGGACATATGTAGAAATCTCCTCACAATTCCTAATAGGGGATAGATAGATAGATAGATAGATAGATAGATAGATAGATAGATAGATAGATAGATAGATAGATAGATAGATAGATAGATAGATAGATGGGTGGATGGATGGATAGATAGATAGTCATAGATAGTCATAAAGAATCAGTTCAAAGTACTTTTTTTTTTAAATAGTGTCAGCTAGTGCTAAAGAATTAATCTGACTTCTGATCGGTACGTCTCCGTAATCGGCTTTATAAGCGGCAGTGATTAACCTCTGGCTGAGGGTAAACACGACTTTGATATTACTATTATTAGACTGCTGGGACTCGCTTGTCACGTTGACCTTGTTTACTTTCAACATTTCGAATAACCTCTTGCATTGGTCAAACCAAAGTAGAAATAGTCTTGGTGGCCTGGATGTGTCAAGTCTTGGTCAAACCAAAGTAGAAATAGTCTTGGTGGCCTGGATGTGTCAAGTCTCGGAGCTATTTCGCTTTTTTAATTAATTAATCGAACAAGATATATCGGCCATTCTTACAAAGATACAATGCCAAATAAAACAGAATGAATTTATATGTGAATATCTAAGATAGAAACTGTGTGATCAGGGCAATTAGAATCTATTGGGCGTGTAAACAGGGTGTGTTAGCGCTTATAAGATATATTATAAGCAGTGCCAAGGTCTGTTCACGTTGGCAACAAAAATATAATTATTAAGTATAGAAATAGGGATAGGCAAATTTATTCCGCCACAAGGTCTAAACCCCAATGTAAATAAAGCGCATGAACAGTGTGAATGAGGTCTAAACCCCAATGTAAATAAAGCGTATGATCAGTGTGAATGAGATCTAAATCCAATGTAAATAAAGCGCATGATCAGTGTGAATGAGGTCTAAACCCCAATGTAAATAAAGCGTATGATCAGTGTGAATGAGATCTAAACTCAATGTAAATAAAGCGCATGATCAGTGTGAATGAGGTCTAAACCCCACTGTAAATAAAGCGTATGATCAGTGTGAATGAGGTCTAAACCCCAATGTAAATAAAGCGTTTGATCAGTGTGAACAAGATGTTAGTGAAGGTGAATAGTCTATCATTCTGTCAACATTCTGTCATTCTGTGAACAATCATTGTGAATGAGAACTTTTGCCAGTGAGAACTGGTCTCTGATTAATGTGCTTAAGGCCTGAAATGGCGAGTGGACCTTGATAACTATGAAATGAAATGGGTCACGTGGAGGAGAAATAAATCAATTAGACCAGCAACAAGAAAGTGCAAAAATTATATCTTGTTTCTGGATTGCACTTTAAACTGTACTCGATCAAAGGGAGGCAACCTTTCTACTGATCCAAAGCAATAATTTGTTGAATAATGTATCTGTATCGTGACCAGTTGGTTCATCATCCGTATACCAACCACCACTACTCTCTCATTCTGTCTCTCTGTTTGTCTGTCAGTCTCATCTCGTTGATGATGGTGGTGGTGGTGTGGGTGATGGTAGTAATACTTCATTCATTAGGGATATGTTTGGGTTTGGGGGAGGGGTTTGTTGTTGTTATTTTTTGGGGGGTGAGGTCTTATTTATGATAACACTGAAAAGTAAAGTTTCATTCAAAAATATTTATCAGGTAAGGTAACATAAATAAATAAATTATTCTATAGTGCTGAAGTGAATTGAGCACGCTGTAAAGTTTACAAACCTAGTGCCTCAAGGACACATGAGTTGAATCGACTGAGCATTATGCATGCAAAACCATATGAGTGCAGTCCACAGCACAGCCATTTGTCTTGGCCTTTGTTTCCTCTGTCAAGAGTCTAGGTGACTGAGTGCAGTCCACTGCACAGCAATTTGTCTTGGCCTTTCTTTCCTCTGTCAAGAGTTTAGGTGACTGAGTGCATGCACATTGTGGCCATACCGTCGCAGGAGTATCAACCGAGTAGGAAGTACATACGAATTAGAATTTTATATTTTTACCTTAGAATTAAATTATAATAAATCTTCAGCATTTCAGAATAATGTACTTTAAGATTTTATTGATATTTTTATTGAATGAATAATTTTCCAAAGTCAAAAGAAGATACTGCAATTGCGAAGCAAAGAATAAAAAAAGAAAGTTCTTGAATTAGAATTTATTCCCAATACTTGAAGTGGTACACGGTGACGTACGGTACAGTTTCCCTTCGCCACGTTCGTTGCGAGAAAAGGAATACACTTTGAAGATATTAAATGGAAATTTTTCAATTTGAACAGTAACTGTGAAAAGGGAAAGATTTTCAGTAAAAACTGAATTTCTTGTTGGTGACGTAATCCAATGGACACTAATGTGTGTACGTGATTGCCAAAATATTACACGTCAAAATACCGGCATTTTATTTTTAAGAGCCAAATTGTTTTTTTTTCACGAAAATCCTCACTCTCTCAAATATCTGATAAAGTTTCTATTTTCTTTCCTTTTGAAAAAATAAACTTAATGACATGCAACTCATTTTTCACAAACCGTCACGTTGCTAGATAGGTTCATTTAGAGTTGTCTGGTGAACACCGTATGTTAAGCCGATCAATTAAGTTTACCTACGGCAGGTAGATAACATAACGCAGACCACTGACGGGAAAGTGCTTTTCATCATAAAGACCTTTCCTCGTGTTACGCTATCAGGAATGAAAGAGGCGTTTTACCACCATTTCGATGAATAATCATTTTGACATTTTGTGCGTTTCAGTCATAATATTCCTGTGGTTGAAATACGAGATTGCTTTGCTATTACACTCTTGTTAGTTTTGAGTACGTGTGTACTTACATTCAAATTAATTGAGAGAGAATACATGAGTGAAAGAAAGCATTCTTAAGGGCAATACAAGAGGACGCGGACTAAGACAAATATTTAGTCACCTGTTGTGTATGAGTGGATGATTGCGGCTATAGATATTGGAGTCGTGTGCCACACTCACTTCACCTGCACCCGAGGCTTATTTATTTATATCTAAAAGTGACAAAATTGATAGAAACCAGACAGACTAATAGTTATAGGCGTGTCTCCTGTTACAATTATTTACTTCTAATCAGGTGTAGACAGACAGCAGAATAAACAGAACTGTTTAAATGAACTGGTGACATTTAATAAAACATAAAATAGATTAAGAAAACTTGCTGCTAAAAGTGTTTTAAATAGAAGACAAAGCAATCTTACAGTTGAAAAATACATTCACGGTCTATGCGACTAATAATGTAATAAAAGTTCACTCTACTAAGTGATAAATTGACAGAAGTCGGTAAGTCTGAACTCTCCCAATAAAACTTGCAATGTGTTGACTCTGCAGGTGAGGATGATTCTAGAACAGCTGTAGTCTTGCAGAGAATCTCTTCCCAGGAAGGCTTGCTGACTGAGGATGGGCAACAAACAGATTGGTCTGAATGGAAGCATTTAGTCGTGAGCCAGAACTGGGCCAAGCAGGTGTCTAGGTTTCTGTATATCCCTGTGTTTGAATGTGTCCATTAAGAGATCTCCAGTATAGAAACTTTTATAGTCCTACTTTAATTGCTGTGGCACTTTAATGTGCTTACTCACTTGCCATACTCTTGTCAAAGGTGCTTGCCTCTCACAGTAACTAACTCTTTCATTTAGAACAAAGTTTTAGTCTTCAATTTTTTTTTTCAATGATACTTACTGGGTGCTGCATTTCCCTCAACAAGTCTATAAAAAGTTCTGACAATGGCTGGTCATTGTTTGTTGGATTCCATTGTTATGTCACCTTCAGATTTTTACTGATGTCACAGATTGGTGCAAGTGCTGATGGAGAGGGTTTTTTGTTCTTTTAAAGGATGGATAATATATTGCATTGTTGAAGAAAAGGAAATCATTGATTGCATTGCTGGTTAAAAGGGAGTGGTTAAAAATCCGTTATAGTGTTTTCTTCTCAAGTGGGTTATCAAAACTGAGTCACATGAGCAAGAGCTGTCCCCCGTCTTCTTTTTGCTACCACTGTCATCCTGGATGGTGTAGGATTTTCTTGTTAGTCGTTGCTGCTATCTAGTCATTCAGATATTGATTGTTGTCCTTCTCGATGTATCTTGTTATCAATGTTTTACTGTTTAATTATTATATCCTATATTGTTCTAGTTACTTTTCAGTTGTTCCTATATGTTTTTGTTTTTCTAGATTTGTACATCCACCATATTTTGTTCTGTGATTGTTAATTCAACATCTGCCTAATTATTTCAAATATATAATCTCCTATTGTTGTCTGCGTTATACTAATTGTTGTCTATATATCCACTACATCTGTGAAAATATTGGATGATATACGTGTCTTCACTATTTGATGTCTTCATGACAAGCACCTACTCCTCATGTTGGAGTGTATCAACATGTAGCTTAGCAACGTTAACAACTTTTATTATGTCAAAAGTAAGTACAGGTCCATAAAAGTCAATAGACCTTTCGCTTAGGTAGCAAATGTTTAATGGCCACCACACCACTTCGAATTCCTTGATGGAAAGATTATTTTGGATTGCTCTTAAGACTTTTATGAAATATGGCAGACACATCTAGCAAATATCCCTGAAATAAAAATCCGTTGAGAATACATGTAATACATTAATTCACCTGGGGTTTTGAAGGATGACTCAAAAGACATTTGGAAGTCACGCTGTATTCGAACTTGACACAAGTCATCAGTTCATCAGGTGACTTGGTGTATTGGTGTAGTCATTGGGGTTGCTGAATAATAAAATGTAACTACAAACATGGTAGCCGAACATTTCCCCCAGGTGAACAGGTAAACTCCGTGTCAAAGCAACCCCTCTACAATGTCGTGACCTGTACAGCGGGAAGTTCGTTCGCTCAAGTAAGACATTCGCGCCATTCTCTCAAAGCAATCTCAATCCTGGACATGTCGCTTGGCAAACTTCAAAAGTGTTTAGAAGCAAGGTAGAATTTATGAGAGAACAATTTCGTGTCCGTAGTGACAAAGTGCATCTACTGTTTCACACCAGAAGATATGAGTAAAATCGTCTGCAAGCCATTGTTGACGTCTACATGTACAGTCCGCAATGACGCGCACAGATTTTCAAAATGTGATCGTCTGCCAGTGACAAGCAATCAAAACAAAATCCACTTGGATGTTTGATTACTCTACATAACTCTGTGGTTATCTAAGTATGAGGTGTGTCAGTTTAACTTCCTAAAGATCTTGGCCCTCTGTTTGGAGTGGAATACGGTGTTATATCTAGGAACTATACAGAGTTATTACAAGTCTAATCAGAAATTGAGGAATGCCCTAGGAGAGAAATTAGGTTACAATGGACACAGGTTAAAGGTCGTCACTACCGTGTCAAACATGACAGTTAATATATAGACCTTCATCTGGAATTTCTCAAAGACGCAAATATAAACTGTAAGAGAAATCCAAATGAATTCTGCCATTGAGAAAGCACAATATTCGGTTGTGGCCAGTCGGTATTTTTTGTCCATTATATTGATCGTCAGGTAAGTCAGGATCCAATTTAGTGTAATTTGTTTGGTCATGATTTGTCAGATGGAAAATTGAAAACTGACTTTTATAATTTTTTTTTCGGTGGGATGGATGCTGAGGATGAGGAATTAAACGCATTGTGTGGACCACAAGAAACGTTTGGCAGTGCTGCAACATTTTCGGAGAAATGGTTCCAAAAGTTGAGTATGATACAGGAGAAAATGCTGTATGCCGATGATTCGACAGCCCTCACATTAAGGTAAGTCGTTGTTCGTCATAGAAGTTATGGTAAAAAAAAATAATAAAAATCACGTGACCAAGCATTTTACGTAGTTAATCACCACCCAACAGAATGGTCTTGAGTTCCTGATTACATCACAATGGCTTGGGGGAGGGGCGGGGGAGGGGGGGGGGCAGGATCTAAGTGACGACGAGGAAAAGATACTTACCTCGCATGGTCATTGGTCGTCGAAACCCGTCCACTCCCTAGCTCATGGATTTGAAATTAGCGACGACGGCTGCAAAGCTCGTTAGAGGATAAGTATAAGATATAACCCTTGTAACGTGTTTTATGACGACATACACAACAACGAGGGAGAAAAAATCAGCTCAACCTTTGGGACAGCAGCCATGAAGAAACATAACACCAGAGTGTCGGCTAATGCTACACCTAAGTCCTTATTAGAGCTAGTTGTGAAACAAACCTTACTGCCCAGTCCCAAGCCCTCTTCAGGGTGAGAAAAACAGGATGGCTCACATCATAAGGCCACCACCAACCCTTATTAGATTTAGAAAGAGAGGAAGGAGAGGTTTTAAACATCAAACACTGCACAGCGGTCTTTGCAGATACAAGGACCAATGAGGATTAGGCATTAACTCCTTATGACATCCAGATTGAATCAGAAAACGTCTGCCTTAACTCGATTTTCTTCCACATGACAGGAAAGGAAGAGAAGCCACACACTGAAAAACACCATGAGACTGGATTTTTGTGCCATCTACCTACGGCAGAGTTTAACTGAACACTTCTCAACACCTAGGACACCACCACCATCGGCAGACAGTGATGCTCAAACTAACATCCAGTAGAAAATACCACCAAAATCCAAAGACAACTCAACACAGACTTACCCAGGTCAACACAAATAAACAGGCTTTCTCACAAATCCCGATTACCATCACAGAAGGAAAACAAAATCAACAACTGATGAACAATACTGCGATGCCAACGCCACTTAGTTAATGACTATGATTATTATTAATTAATTAAACTAATTTTACAAGTGATGAGAACCTTAATTTACGCTGTTAATAGTTTTCCAGCAGACACCACTCGTCTCTCTCACTTGGCGAATATGCGGACTCTGTAAACGTTTTATCTCTTCCACAACATTAAGACAATCACTTTAGATCTATCACTCGGAGTCACTTTGAGTTTAGATCAATCACTCGCAGTAACTTTAAAGTTTAGATCTATCAGACAATGTCATGATCCATGAATGATGGCAACTTTATAATCCTGGCAGCAACTAAAACAGTGCTCCAGACTCAATGCAGAACACCAGGTACAGGACAGAAGTCTTCCACCACATCGGTACTACTTCAACAGCACACTGGCAGACAGACAACACAGCTTTCAAATAACTATGAACAAAGTTTAAGTAAAAGGTACAGTAGAAGAAATTATCTTACCAAAACTTGTCTGAACTGGCTAAAAAAAACTTCGGGCACAAAGTGTGAACAAAAATATAAATATAACACGAGTGAATAGGATAACATAATAGAATAAAATGCTTTTAATTTATTAATTTAATCAGGGGTTGAATTTTTATCTTTATATCCTAATGCCATGTTGATGTGTGAATGAAAAGTAGAGCGAGACAATACATCATTTGTTGTCTATATCCCTGATGTCGTGCTGGTTGGTGTGCGAGCAAGAGAACAGCGGGAAACGGTGGAATGGGTGTGTGAGAATATAATGTAATTTTCAAAAGTATTCTTACTCAAAGTTTCTTTAAATCCTTCGTGGATCTCTTTAGTTTCGTATATAGCACATGTTAAACATAACACGTATGTAGCCCGTATCAAACATAACACGTATGTAGCACATGTTAAACATAACACGTATATAGCCCGTATCAAGCATAACACGTATGTAGCCCGTATCAAACATAACACGTATGTAGCACATATCAAACATAACACGTATATGGCACATGTTAAACATAGCATGTATGTAGCACATGTTATACATAACACGTATAAAGCAAATATCAACCATAACACGTATATAGCAACATAACACATATGTAGCACAAATCAAACATAACAATGTAGCACAAATCAAACATATGTAGCACGTATCAAACATAACACGTATGTAGCACCTATCAACCATTAGCATCATAACACATATGTAGCACAAATCAAACATAACACATGTAGCACAAATCAAACACAACACGTATGTAGCACATATCAACATGTAACACGCTCTAGTCTGGGTACATAGAGAGTAGCATTAACACTGTAATCAGAACATACTGCATGGCCACCCGCAACAATAAAATACGCTAGTTACAACAGACAGACAGACATCTTCCTTGTTCGTAGTTGTTGTTTATGGCGCCAGAGCGAGCTCCCTGGAAACCTTAAGTGGACATGACTGATGCTTATCTTGCATACCTCGCGAAGGACAACGTTCCATTTATAGTGTGTGTGTGTGTGTGTGTGTGTGTGTGTGTGTGTGTGTGTGTGTGTGTGTGTGTGTGTGTGTGTGTGTTTGTGTGTGTGAAAGGGTGGGTGGGTGGTGGGATAAGACAGAGATAATGCCAAGTCTTTAAAACATTTATTAATATAATCTCTTGCAGTCTACATGGCAAAGCCAGGTCTGTGAAGGGCTTTTATCTGTTTTTTAATTTTATTATTTCTATTCACTAGTACTTAGGTTTTCATTATGTGATACCAGTCCTTATATTGTCTTTCATTCATTCTGTGATACCAGTCCTTATATTGTCTTTCATTCATTCTGTGATACCAGTCCTTATATTGTCTTTCATTCTGTGATACCAGTCCTTATATTGTCTTTCATTCTGAGATACCAGTCCTTATATTGTCTTTCATTCTGTGATACCAGTCCTTATATTGTCTTTCATTCTGAGATACCAGTCCTTATATTGTCTTTCATTCTGAGATACCAGTCCTTATATTGTCTTTCATTCTGAGATACCAGTCCTTATATTGTCTTTCATTCATTGGTTCCAACTTATTCTTTCTTTCCCTTCATACTCAGATATTAATGTGGACTGATTGTCTTAGACCAGATAATGGAGAGCAGTAGTTTTAGAACAATTAATGTGGACTGATTGTCTTAGACCAGATAATGGAGAGCAGTAGTTTTAGAACAATTAATGTGGACTGATTGTCTTAGACCAGATAATGGAGAGCAGTAGTTTTAGAACTGACGGTCTTATACCAATTAATGAAGAGTTAGTATGTTTTTAGACCAGTTAATGTAAAGCAGTAGTTTTAGAACAATTAATGTGGACTGATTGTCTTAGACCAGTTAATGAAGAGTGGTAGTTTTAGACCAAGTAATGTAGAGTGATAGTTTTAGAACAATTGGTGTGGACTGTTTATCTTTGACCAGTTAATGTAGAGTGGTAGTTTTAGAACAGTTAGTGTGGAGTGGTAGTTTTAGAACAGTTAATGTGGACTGATAGTTTTAGACCAGGTAATATAGAGTGTAGTTTTAGAACAGTTAGTTTGGAGCGGTGCTTTTTAGAATAGTAAGTGTGGACTGATCGTTTTCGACCAGTTAGTGAGAGTGGTAGTTGTAGAACAGTTAGTGTAGAGTGTTAGTTTTAGAATAGTAAGTGTGGACTGATAGTGTTAGACCAGTTAATGCAGTGGTAGTTTTAGATCAGTTAGTGGCTACTGATAGTTTTGGACCAGAAAATAGAAGGGTAGTTTTAGATCAGTTCGTGTGGAGTGATAGTCTTAGACACTTTAGTGTGGAGTGGTAGTTTTAGACCAGGTAGGGTGGACGGATAGTTTTAAACAAATTAGTGAGGAGTTTTAAACCAGTTAATGTAGACTGGTAGTTTAGACCATTTAGCGTGGACTGATAGTTTTAGACCAATTCTACACTGAAAGCATTAACATTTTATATTTTTTTTAAATAATATGTTCATTTAAATTTTAGACAAATAATTTTGAAATCACTCTCATTTCATGTTCTTGCGTACTTCATCTATCGGAAATCAAGAACTAAAAAAAGAAAATGTGTGACCTTCAAAATTACTCTAGAAAAATTATCAGTGAATTCGAAATTTAAAAATAAATAAGCAAAGTATTAAAATATTAACTTCATTCAACTGACAATCATAATGATGGCAATGATGAAAACAATAATGAAGTAGCAACATAATTAAACAGATTTATATCTTATAATTATCATACCTAAAACATAAGCTAAAAAATATTAACTAATCAAATAAGTCTTATTGGTAGTATCCGTCAATTTCTTTTTGATTTATAAGTTACAACTATATAATGATTACAATTCACCAGACAGCATGCATGATATTACACAATTAGTTCTGTAACTACGAAATAGTGTTTTAAATTCACGAATCTCGTCACATTTTATTTCATAGTTACAGAGTGAAGGTGTTATCAACTTCGGTGTTTCAGATGTAGTTTTGTATTGTCAGTCTTCTAATAGCATTCAAAAATGCGGCAACAAGAAAAGAAACATAAAAATACTTAGAGAAAGTTTATCTTTTACAAAAGATATTTAAAGGTGTAAATGACGTTAAAAATGATCACTGTGGTGTGCATTGTTTCTTTCATGTTTTATTTAAATGTCACAGCTGTCATTAGATAATAAATCGATTTGTTGTTTATATCTCAGGATACCTCCTGTGTTATTCATTCATTTATTCATATGAACTTCCACCTTTCTTTTTTCATTTTCTTTTTCATTCACTGGCGATTCTCTGCTTTATAGTGTATGCAAACACATTTGTATTATGTAATATTTTTGTCCTTTAATGGAAACTATTTATACGACTATTTATGAACATACTATGGTCTATATTCATTTGACTATTTACAAGTATACCATGTCATTATATGGCATATATTCATAAGGCTATTTACAAGTATACCGTGTCATTATATGGCATATATTCATAAGGCTATTTACAAGTATACCATGTCATTATATGGCATATATTCATAAGGCTATTTACAAGTATACCATGTCATTATATGGCATATATTCATAAGGCTATTTACAAGTATACCATGTCATTATATGGCATATATTCATAAGGCTATTTACAAGTATACCATGTCATTATATGGCATCTATTCTTACGACTATTTACAAGTATAACATGTCATTATATGGCATATATTCATAAGGCTATTTACAAGTAGACCGTGTCATTTTATGCTAACTATTCATATGACTATTTACAATTATACATAGTATTGTCATTCTTTGGTACCTATTCCTGAATATATTTTAAACATTTTACTAATTTGTAGAATAAAAAAAAGAAAAACATTTTGAAATGGCTCCCCCACCCCATCCCGTCAAAAAAAAATATTATTCATAAAATATTCTTCTATATGAATACAATGCAAGGCAGTGTACAGATACAATCACAGAGAAATATACACATAACCAATCGCGGACACGCAACACAACCCACAAATAAATATACACATACACACACGCACAGAGACAGACTGACATATATTGCTATGCAAAGTACATTGGTAGACTGTGAAGGAGTTTATGTCTTCGCAGGCGAAAGTTCAAGAACAGATAATCTTTAGTCTTGCCGGCATTCAGACACTTTTATGGCCCTGCCGTGGGAGACGTATGTTTGACAAGTGTCTTGACATCACACAGAGCGAACGCCATAAATCCCAAATAGTGTAACTGCGTCAAGTTCTATTCATAAATCCCAAAGCATTCATTACCACTGGACCTCGAGAGTAACTGCATCACGGTTCTATTTATAAATCCAAAGTTTTCATTACCACTGGACCTCGAGAGTAACTGCGTCACGGTTCTATTTATAAGTCCAAAGTTTTCATTACCACTGGACCTCGAGAGTAACTGCATCACGGTTCTATTTATAAATCCAAAGTTTTCATTACCACTGGACCTCGAGAGTAACTGCATCACGGTTCTATTTATAAATCCAAAGTTTTCATTACCACTGGACCTCGAGAGTAACTGCGTCACGGTTCTATTTATAAATCCAAAGTTTTCATTACCACTGGACCTCGAGAGTAACTGCGTCACGGTTCTATTTATAAATCCAAAGTTTTCATTACCACTGGACCTCGAGAGTAACTGCATCACGTTCTATTTATAAATCCAAAGCATTCATTACTACTGGACCTCGTACATAGTGCTACCGAAGTTTTATTTTAAATGATTATTTCCACTGCTTAGGTTTCATCAGACTGAGAGAGGAAATGTCGTGTGCCCATTTCTTTTTTTTAACGGAATTGCGAAGTGAGATGTGCGATGTGCGGTATTTTTATGGAGTCAAAATATTAAAGTGAGAATTTGTCGCTCTTAATTTACATCTCATGTCGTGGTGAAATACCTAGCATTCTGAAGGGACTTTACTTACAGATTTGTGCACCAAACTCAACGAGAAAATTGCTTTTAATGGTCTTATACAGAGTTACTTGCAGACTTTTAATCGTCTTATACAAAATTACTCGTAACTCATCTGTTCCGGTTATTAATGATTATTACCTAGTTCTGCAAATCATGGCTTTTAATGATCTTATACAGAGTTACTCATAGACTTTCAATGGTCTTAAACTTTCAATGGTCTTAAATAGAGTTACTCGTAACTCATTATCTTTTCCGGTTATTAATGATTATTTACTAGTTCTGCAAACCATAGCTTTTTAAAAGTCTTATACAGTTACTTATAGAATTTTAATGATCTTATACAGAGTTACTCATAGACTTTTAATGGTCTTATATAGAGTTACTCCTAACTCATTATCTTTTCCGGTTATTAATGATTATTTACTAGTTCTGCAAACCATAGCTTTTTAATAGTCTTATACATTTACTTTTAGAATTTTAATGGTCTTGTACAGAGTTACTCGTAGACTTTTAATGGTCTTGTACAGAGTTACTCGTAGACTTTTAATGGTCTTATCAAAGAGTTTACTCAAGCACACTCTAAGGTCCTTTTTCTAAATACCTGTAGTTACTGAGATTCTAGGAAGGGAAAAATACGCGATTTAACCATACGACAATAAAACGAAGAAGAAAAAATGTTTCCAAGGAAACAAAAATATTACGAACTGTGACCTTCATTCGCGATCCTCTAACCTGCAGCTTAAGATTAACTAATTTAAAGATAAATAGGTGACGCGATCACAAACAAATATACTTTATAAAATCTAGTAATGAGATTTTCAGCGAAATGGCTCATTTATTGAAAGACATGAGTGAACAAGCCCCCACCCTTCTAAAAGAAAAGAACAAATATTAATGTTGCAAGAAAAAATAATTATTGTTTAAAATAGTTTGTCTCATTATTCATTAACTATTTATCAAGAGTCTTTCAAATTCCGAAAATGGAAAAGTTAGCTTTACGTTATATGACTAGAGTGTAATAAATGCTAAAGATGGTTTATTTGTTATTGTTATTTCATGACTTAATCATGTGGAAGTTAATCACCATTTCCAAATAGCTGACAATAGTTGTCATTAACTGACAGGAGGTGGTAACAGCTGGAAATAGTTGGAAATATGTGGCAATAACTGTCAATAGTTGGCAATAACTGTCAATAGTTGGCAATAACTGTCAATAGTTGCAATAACTGTCAATAGTTGGCAATAACTGTCAATAGTTGGCAATAACTGTCAATATGTGGCAATAACTGTCAATAGTTGGCAATAACTGTCAATAGTTGGCAATAACTGTCAATATGTGGCAATAACTGTCAATAGTTGGCAATAGCTGTCAATAATTGGCAATAACTGGGTGTGATGCTAATGCCACAAAGTTAATGGTTATGATTATTATTATTATTGTTAATCATCCATAACTAATTACAAGTGATGAGAATCTTAATTTATGTTATTAATAATTCTCCAAAGACACCACTCATCTCTCAAACTTGGATATGCGGTTGCTATAAACGTTTTCTCTTTCACAATATTAAATATACGTGAAAGCGGCGGAAGCCAGAAGCGCCCCCTACACTCAATCAATCAATCACAATATTAAAAACAAACCTTTACTGTCAAACAATATTTCCATAGGTGGAAAACGTCTTAACAAAGGAGAAGAAAAATCTATATTAGTGAGCCCCCCACTTTTTTCTCCAACATAAGTTTATCAATATGTATAAGAAGGTCAATAAATTTATTAAATCAGAATCAAATATATAAATAACAAATACAATGAAAAATCAGTAAATTGGGAGATTCAGTTAAAACAAGAAAAGGCTGCTTTTTCTCTGCAAAATATAATCAGGGAACAACATTAAATTTCCAGTTTATTCATCTTTAACTCCATTCTTTCTTACATTCAAGTCTCAACTTACAGTTTCCTGCAACAGTGTTTTTTATTTTTTTATTTTAAAAGTAAAAGAGAAGGTACCTGAATTTCAAATTCTTTGACTGAGTGAGTGACATTTAAAACACTTGCCCAGTTTGTTGTTCAGGTTGAGTGAATGACCCATGCAAATCTATTAATGTTTGGTATTTCTTGGCTGATTGACTGACTTAAAGATTTAAAGAGCGTTTATTGTCAGCTAACATTAAGCTACAGATATTCCTATGAAGACAGAGTCACAACGTGCACAGTTTGGTAAAAATCTCACTCGGTACTAATACATAAAATATAGATGCACATGCTATAGTTAAATGATCAATAGATTGCTTCCTAATGTATTACATACATGTATAATTATTTGTTAATTAATGTATAAGGTATTGCTTAGAGGTATACAATTATTTATTCATTAATATCTACTATTTTACAAAAAGGTATAATTATGTGTTCATTAATGTCGACCTATCATATGTGTGATTTCTGAAACGAAACACGAATTTATTGCCTTTACCTCTTGACTTTTCTTTTTTCAAGCTGTCATTCTCTTTCGGTCGCATTTTTGTTTTCTGTCTCCTACTATCACTCTCTCGTATACTCTTTCTATCTCGTATTGTCTCGTACTCTTTCTATCTCATATTGTCTCGCACTCTCTCTCTCTCTTTGTCTCGTACACTTCCTATCTCGTATTGTCTCTTACTCTTCCTATCTCGCATTGTCTCGTAATCTTTCTTTCACGTGCAATCTTATACACTCTCTCTCTCTTTTTGTCTAGTACACTTTCTATCTCGTATTGTCTCTTACTCTTCCTATCTCGCATTGTCTCGTAATCTTTCTTTCACGTGCAATCTTATACTCTCTCTGTCTTGTACAATGTCTCGTACTTTTCGGTCTCCTATTGTCTCGTACTCTCTCTCTCTCTCTCTCTCTCTGTCTCTCTCTGTCTCGCGTTGTCTTGGTCTTGTACCCTCTGTGTCTTGTACAATGTCCGGTACTCACTCTGCCTTGTACTGTCTTGCACTTTTCGGTCTCCTATTGTACTCTCTCTCTCTCTCTCTCTCTCTCTCTCTCGTACTGCCTTGTACTCTCTCTGTCTCTTCTCTCTTGAACTCTCTCTGTCTCGTATTTTCTCGGACTCTTTTTGTCTTATTCCTGTCTGTATCATTTTATGTCTTGTTCTCTTTCTGTCTTATTCTCTTTCTCGGTCCCATTGTCTTTCTCTCTCTCATTTTCTTACTATCTCATTCTCTCTCTCGTTCTCATGATCTGTCTATTTTTGTATTTGTGTGTATTCTATGTACAGTTATGATACTTGAAACTGACGAAATTTGTAAGCATATGATCGAATTTGCTAACAGCAAGATAGCTTCTGCAAATTTTTGCACCTTTCAAATATTTCCTCGTCTATTCCTAAGCCCCTTAAGGTCATCGTGGTATATGAATAAAACCCTGTTGAGTGTCGCTTTCGGCAGGGCGGCCATGTTATTTTATTCTCCAACAAATCAAATACGATAACCAAATAGCCGACAGCTCTCCAATTTCAGAACAAAGGCTTTGATTTATCACGACTAAAGGTAAGTTTGCTATTTATGGGGGATTATTTAAAACTGTTTTCGTGCGCAGCTAAATGCTAATTTATCAACTGTTTATCAAGCTGTATTTCAGCTTTTAATTTGATTGTACTCTAACCATTCTGGAGTGGTTATAATTGTACTATCGTATATATCCCTTTAAATAAAGAGCCAACTAATTGATATGTTTTATCGTCCACTGCCAACATTCGCTAATTTTACGGACGGATTACAAGTGCAACAATTTATCTTCATTTAATGGATTGACAAATTCAAATTGTGTATGTGTATGTGTGTGTATGTATGTGTATGTGTGTATGTGTGTGTATGTGTGTATCTGTGTGTGTATGTGTGTGTATGTGTGTGTGTGTGTAAATCACATGTATGTATGTGTCACTTGAATTAATGTTCTTATTGTTTAAGTTTTAAATTGTTTTAATCTGCATCTACCTGTACAAGTAGCAATTGTATCACTGTGTGGATATCACTTCAATTGTATCACTGTGTGGATATCACTTCAATGGTATCACTGTGTGGATATCACTTCAATGGTATCACTGTGTGGATATCACTTCAATTGTATATCTGTGTAGATATAAGTTCAATGGTATACTGTGTGGATATCACTTCAATTGTATCTATGTGTGGATATCACTTCAATTGTATCACTGTGTGGTTATCACTTCAATTGTATCTTTGTGTAGATATCGTTTCAATGACAGTACTGTGTGGGATCAGTTCATTGGCGCTACTGTGTGACATTACTTCCATGGTTGCCACTGTATGGATATCACATTACGGGTATCACTGTGAGCATATCACTTCATTGGTATCACATTGTGGACATTACTTCATGGTTGTCACTGTGCGGATAACACTTCATGGTACCACTGTGTGGGTATCACTTCATTAGTATTACTTTGGGAGCATCACTTCATGGTTATCACTGTGCGGATAACACTTCATGGTACCACTGTGTGGGTATCACTTTATGATTGTAAACGTGCATGCCTGTCGATGCTTATCATGGTACGACGTCTGTGTCATTCTGAGGGTATCACTCGCAACCACCACAAGGGTTTGTCTACAACCTCGGACAACGCCCACAACATTAAAATGCCGTGATGTACTTTGAGGTGACGTTGTAGTAATAAATTATATTATACCAATTATTAGCAATTAGTTAATGATATAAAACATCTACAAGTGCCGATGCAAGTATGGATCACGGGTTAAATAATCATATCTGCAACTGTTACGACAATATACTTGCGCTGCCGTCAATTCGACTCAGCCCCCCACCTCCAATCAGTTATTTATACCGAGAAATAGATTTATAAATTAGATACATAATAGATACATAGATAGACAGAGAACAAGAAGCAGTCATTAGACTATCATCACCAAGTTACGATAACAGACAAAAGAAATTACAATACACTAACAGATACGCGGAATGGGACCATTCAAAAAAATTTAATAAAAAAAAAGTTTAACAATATTTAAAAAAGAATTAACCAAAGTAATTTCTCACCATAAGGCAATTCAAACTAAGAGTCTTATCAAGTTCAAGCCACACTGGGAGTCACTGTTCAAAGCAAAATTTAGCTTCAGTCTTAAAAGGCATCCAAAGCCCGCATCATAGGTTTACAATTAAAGATAGAACTGAAACTAAAACCCTGAAACATAGATGATTGCAGAATCTAAGTATACTGCAAATTACTACATTAATAAATACTTATTTGGGTGTGTGCCTCTGCAACAAATCAAAGTTAGCCATGTTTGAAATAGCATAACATTCCTACTAAAATCTAACCATTCACACAATACAGCCAATGGTCTTCTGTTCCTTGTACAAATTATAGGGAAGGACTCAGTCTTCAACACTCTCCCAAAAAGTCGTTTGTAAGGAGTAAATATAATTTCCACCATGGTTTTCTTACTTGAAACCACACCCATCTCTATCTAGACTCACAGTACTCAGTCAAATTTAAGAATCCACCTAGAGCTAATTAATATTTATGACTTTCTCCTATCTTCCACAACAATATTCTCTCAACACACGTCAACTATCCAAAAACAAGCTCACAGTGACATCAGCCTAAAAGTTGCACAACACATAACTAGGTCAAATCAAAGGCTACAAATCTTACGTCTAATCTGACCTTGCTGCTGCTTAGATGCCAGGGAGCTAGCGTTCTCACAAACAATAACAATAGCCCTACCCCACGGCTACTACTCAATGCTCACTCACTCACTCAACTTATCTTCCCCTCCACCCCTGTCCATTCTGGACTTTAACTTCGGAAGAAAAAAAATTATGCAGCATTTCCAAATCATACAAATAGCATCATTTAAAAATTATAGATCAGAATAGGAAAATTTATAATAAAAATATATGGGGGAATTTCCCATCATACGGCATGCTTCATTGCTAGCACCAAGTGTGGGTATCACTCTTGTGTGAATCACTGAGTGGGTAACACTGTCAGGACATCACTATATGTGATTATCTTAATGCACGGGCAGGCAAACTCCAGCCCGCAGGCCAAATAAAAGTCAGTAAAGCATCACTTAAGCCTGTCTTTGAATCACTGAGTCATTGTAAGCAACACCATCCATCTCACAACTTTTCGTTGAAATTGAGTTGTTGTTGTTTTTTTTACATAAAATTACTTTTGTTCTAATTTTATATTCTGAACTTTCTGGATTTTGTGACCTTTGGTCGTCTATCCAGCCCGTGAACTGTTATAACAGTTTTATCCAGCCCAGGGTCTTTAAAGTTTGCCCATTTCTGCCTTAAAGGTATCACTGTCTGGGTATCATTGCGAGCATCATGCATGGGTATCACTTCATAACTGCTACTGTGCATCCATCGCTATATGTGTGTTTTAGTGTTATTACTATATGTGGGTTTCTTAGTGTTATTACTATATGTGGGTATCACTGCACGGATATCACTGGTGTCACTTTATGTGGTGCATAGTGTGGGTGTTGTTGTGTGTGACTCACCTGTTTGTGTTGTTGTGTATGTCCTAATGTGTGGGTGTCGTGTGTGACTCACTGTGTTTGTGTTCTTGTGCATGTCTTAATGTGTGGGTGTTGTTTGTCTCACTGTGCGTTCAGTGGTGTTTGACTCATTGTGTGCGCTGTGCGTGATTCACTGTGTGGGTGTTGTGCGTGACTCACTGTGTGGATAACACGTGCAGAGTTCAGAGAACTCGAGTTTTCATCCATCTGAGGTTTTAAACAAAGTGTGTGTGTGTGTGGGGGGGGGTTATAAAAAAAACCAACAGCGCCGAATCTAGTCAATCAGATACAGAAAATGTTTCTCCCATTTACATAAACTTATTGTCGAAACTATTGACAAATTAAAAATTCTTCTTTTGAAATAGTTATGTAATATTATGTTTTTTGTGCCATATTGTGCCAGGTTGAGTTGTACTATTTTTTACGGCTTGATTTATGAAAGCTGAGTTATGTTACGTTGAGTTATATTCTGTTATGCTATATTACGTTAGATTATGTTATATATGTTTCGTTACTTTATGTTATGTTATGCATTGTTATGGTAGATTATGTTATGTTTCGTTACTTTTCGTTATGTTATGCATTGTTATATTAATTTTGCCTTTGTTTCAAAGATTCAGCATACTCAAGCCGCACGACTTTCCTTATTACAATATTAGTTATAGTAGACCTGTGTCGAGAGGTTATCTTTGAGGTGAATTCCCTCCCCTCGTTAACAAGCGGGTGACGGCTGTGTCGCGCTGCCCAATTTCAAGGTAGCAAGGACCAGTTTGTATGGCGCTTTCAATCAGGGAAAGATAAATCGTACTGGGAATTTTCGCTACACGAAATATGTCAATTATATCCTATTAAAAGTCCTACCTTATATTTTATTTTCGGAGCTAGTTATCTTTTCTTAGCAGCACCAGTCGTTCCTGCCTTTCACGCGCGAATGTTTCGGTGGTTGTTGGTAAAAAGTGTGAGCGGAATGGGAGGGGTAGAGAG
This sequence comes from Sinotaia quadrata, assembly GCA_028829895.1. Classification (NCBI taxonomy): domain Eukaryota; kingdom Metazoa; phylum Mollusca; class Gastropoda; order Architaenioglossa; family Viviparidae; genus Sinotaia; species Sinotaia quadrata. Next base: position 17,693,394 of record CM054181.1, on the reverse strand, counting down.
GGGAAAAGGGAGGAGGGAGCTACGCAGTCTATAGAGTGTAGTCTTGATGTGACTTTCATTGGAACAGTTCATTTGTACGTTTATAACAGTCCAGCGCGAATGTGAACAGAGACGTTTTATTTGCAGAGATACGTCATAAAGAGAAGAAAGAAAGAAAGAGAACCCAGTGTTGTAATTTTAATTTTGAGGGACGCATTCTATAGCATTTCTGTCCGTGTCAATGGCAGTGCCAACTGTTATTCAATGCTTTGATGGCCGAGAGTTCAAACTGAGTAAGCGGGTGTTTGTCGGCGTGTTCCGACTTTGCAACTCCTAGTGTTTTCCAGAGACAATGAAAGGTAGGCTAACACCGTAACTCCCTCTCTCTCTCTCTCTCCATTTTTAATCGCTTAAACCTTATAACGGCTTGTATTGTATTGGGTCTAGGTCGACTAGAACTGGCGGCATATGTACACAACTTACATTGTCCGTGCGTTAAATGATTAAAACATTTTTTTTATTAAAAAAAAATGGGGTTAGCAATACTTTATAACTTTCGGTGCATAGTAAAAGAACGAATGAATTGATACTAACTCTGTGGCACAGAAAACGCAATTTTATATTTCTATTCATTTCAAAATCATTGCAGACAAGTGAGATCTCATAAGTTTTTTTTTCACCCGCCTTATTAAAGAATAGTGTTTTGAATTTCTTAGGGTAATTTTCGGAGTATTTATGGGCTTATCGCTTGAATTTGGTAAAATGGTATTCCAAAGTTTAATTTTGTTTTGTTTCATTGTCGCTTTCGAGCAACAACAAAAAATAGTAAGCATTCTCTTGTGAGTGTCGAATGTTCCTATAATGCAAATTCGTTACCTGAGTGTCTGATTGACGATTTGTTTTCGTCTTTCTATTTATTTGCCTGATTGAACATTGTCTTTCTATTTATTTGCCTGATTGAACATTGTCTTTCTATTTATTTGCCTGATTGAACATTGTCTTTCTATTTATTTGCCTGATTGAACATTGTCTTTTATTCATTTGCCTGATTGAACATTGTCTTTCTAATTATTTGCATGGTTGAAAAGTGTCTTTCTAATTATTTGCCTGATTACAGATTTTAAAGATAAATGTTGCGGGTATAATAAATATATGTATACCTTTTATTATTATTTTATTGGGTTGTTTTAGTTTTCATTGATTTATTTTATCATTTATTTATTTTTATTTCAAGTTTAGTTATCTTTTGTTTACTTTCTACTTTTATATTTTATTATTATTTTTATTTGTGCTGGGTGAGTTGTTGGGTATGCAAAAGACAAACATTGACAAAAGCCGAGAGCAAACTAAATCAATCTCAAACCAATAATGTTATGCTGTGAAAAGGGTTACAGTATCCTTATCTATGGAAGTAATTAAGCTGTGAAAAGGGTTGCAGGTACTAAATGAATATAGAACTAATTACCTGTGCAAAAGGATACAATGAATTTATCTATGAAAATTTATAATGCTCTGAAAAGGTTACAGTACACTTATCTATGGAAAATGGTAACACTGTGAAAGGGATGTAATGTATTTATCTATAGAAACATTGTTTTCATATATTAAGTAGTTTTAATTTTATTATTAATTTCACGTATCTGTATGTAAAATCTATGTATATTACAGGTTTTTACAGAACTATATTCGAAAGCTGGTGCTTAAAAGTGTCTTTTCTTTAAATTACTTCCCCTCTAATGTATATTTATTTATTAACAATGACTGGATCTGTTTTGATCTGGAATTAAATTCCCAGTTGACACATTGCATTCATGTTCATGTGGATTGTGGATCGTTTTCCTTTACTGTGGATTTTATTGTCAGTCCATTTTACTGTACATCTGGACCCTTCCATCTAGGCTGTGGATCTTAAGTCCTTAAATATGGACTTTATTGTCGATCCCCTTTACTGTTCATTTGGACTCTTGATTTCTTTAATATAGATTTTTATTGTCTGTCCTCTTTACTAAGTTCTTTCTTTCTTTTTTATTTTTGCTTCCCCGCACCACCCTCACCCCCAAGTAAATTTTTATTGTATATGTGTGCTAGTGTGTTTTTGAGCGTGTGTGTGGATTTACGTCCTATTATTGTTGTTTGTTCACTTAATATATTAATACTTTTTACTATCTTCCAGTGGTCGTTCAGTGCTGATGAGTCCATTCATTCAGAAGAACTGGCTTCGCAGACATTTTTTTTGAAAAAGCAATAATGACTGGGACCGATTCCACTATTGTTTACTTCCTTTCTTTGAGACGCTTGTCGTGAACTTTCCTTTCGTCATTTTGACAGCCATATGTATTTGTTTTCCGAGAAGACGGGCAGAGTGACCAGGAAAGCCACAGACACTGTGAACGTTATTGACACTGTGAACTTGAGTTAGAAAAGTTAAATTCACAGACTTTGCTTGGTGGGTTCAAGAGATAAATTATTTCGTCTACTGAACATAAACAAGAGGTCAAAATTTATCAACAAAACCCGTTCTGTCAAGAATAGATAAAGGGGGCTGGTGGGTAATGAGGAAATGCTTAGTGGCAGCTGATTGGAGAGGTTCACTGTGTGATCTATCATAGGCCACAATATCGGGCAGGTTGGCTTCAGCAGCATTCTCTGCACCCGTAAATATCAGGACCATTGATGAAATTGTAGCGAAAAAGGTTTAAGGGAGTATTGATATTGCTTCATTTGTGCAAAGCTTTTCAGTGAGCTCTTGAAGACTGGATTTTTTCCTGTTGTTATTGTTTTTCTTTTCATCGGATATTGCGAAAAATAAAAGCACTGCGCTACAAAGCCCATTTCTCAAGATCACATACAAATTCGTCACAGATTGCAAGTGGATTGATGTCTTGTAGCCAAAATGGTGAACACTTTCTTATCGAACTTCTTTCACTACAGCTAATCAAATCCATCAGGTCAAAAAAGAACTGATATTCAAGATCGGAACAGACGAACCGATCGGATCCAGTAAGATTACAACTACAGGATCAGAAGAAGAAAAATTACATCCGATTCTCTGATAAAAACAAATAAAGTATGCCTTCATAATGAAGACCAATAGGAAATGGCCGTGTACGGTGAGAAGAGACAGATTTATAAATAAGACCAAGATGTTTGAAAGAATAAAGCCTTTAGTAGGACAGTTCTAAAACAGAATATATATTTGATTGTTAGATCTAAAAGTGGAAAAGTTGTAAGGTCTAAATAGAACAGATCTAGAATGTGGTTCACAGACCAGATCTACTTAAGATTCAAACAGCAGAAGGAAAACAGTTCTGCAAGGTCAAAAATGAATAGGTCGGCTTAGTGAAATAACAGTAAGAAAAATATTAATAATAATTATTATTATAATAACATCTTCCCGGCCAGACCAGAGCTGTGTTCCAAAGAATGAAGACGAAAGAAGCTCCAAGTTACAGCTCTTCTCGAGTGCAGCGTGCCTCCCGCCTCAATGCCTTAGAGCAGGCTCGATTAAGTCATAGACTCCTACTGCTGGAGAAGGCAAGATTACACCAATCCAGATTAGCCAATCAGGACATCCGATTGGCATCACTGGCACTTGACTATATTCAGGTAAAATGGTGTCAGTGATTTCAGAGAAGTAATTAACATTTTAAAGGTGGTGTGTTTCATTTGAAATTGAGCTATAGTACACTAACTAGTGTGTGCACAGCACAAGAAATAAAGTAATGATTCAAAATTTATTACATTATTAAGTTTCGATAATATGGCAGCGTAAATTTACCTATCCCTATTACTATACTTAATAATTATATCTTTGTTGCCAATGTTAACGTGACCCGACCTTGGGCACTGCTTATAATTTTTTTGGAGTAAACAACTCAGGTAGAGAATGTGCTAAAACTTTCTGAAGTAATCTAGACCTGTCTTATGTGGATTAGTAGTTTTAATTATACAATGGTTAAGATTTACAAAGAACGAGACAAGCCAATATACTGAGATCAAAGTTTACCTGTTGAAAAGTATTGTATTTTCAGACTTGTGATGCACTTTTATCTCCTTCATAGGCCTGTAGCGGACACAGCCCCGAGGGCCGTGGACCAAATGGGCAACAGGGTGGATGTTCAGGCCCTGACCAGCACGAAGACCCCTATTATCTCTACGGTGAGCGCGTTCTCAGCAGAAAGGTCAAGCGCACAGCAAGACCACATTCCGCTGTTGAACGGTCCTCCTTCCGGCGTGATGCTGGAGGTTATGACCGTAGTAACACTGCGTCACCCGACAATGGCGAAGATTCGAGAAACGTGATGGGCAGCCTCCCTCCTAGACCTCACAGCAGCCCCACCAGACGCCGCGCGTGGGCGTGCTCCAGCAGCGACGAGACTGGCGGGAGTGTGGGTTCTGACCTGGATTCTGAGAGACCCCTCAGCAAGTTGTCCATTTCCAGCAGGAGCCGGGCGTTCGCAACTAGCCTAGCCGGTCACGCGGAGAGAGACTCTGGAAGAGCCGTGAGCCCCCAGAGCGGACGGCTGACACCGCACCAACTGTGGGAAGACGACACCGATGGTGTGACCTTGAAGCTCCTAAAAGCAAAGAAGCAGCGAGAAGAGTACGAAGAGCAGATCAACGCCAGCCTGCGGCGCTCTTCCAGCCGCTACAACTTCAACCGCATGCTGTCTCAGTCTCGCAGTTCCTCCCTCGACGCTCGCGCTCAGTCGCGGCGAGCCAGCAGCACTTCAACGTCGAACGCCAACTGCCCGGCGAGTGCACAACCCCCAACTGCCCCAGCTGCTTCCGGCAATGCCGAATTCCAAGACCGGAAGCCTGTTTCGCCTAGCGAGAAACATGCGCAGTCTGATGCCGTCAACGTTTCGGGTAGAAGACCTGGATTGATGGACATCTTGAACCAGTCCTCTGCCACGAAGTCCTCGCCTGTTTCGCGGGCGCACATGTCTCGAACGCAGCTCGCCCCGAGTGTGCTAGAAAGCCACAGGCAGCTCATCATGGAAGCGCGACGGAACATCGAGAAGGAGCGACAGAAGTTCGTTCAACAGCGAGTTGATTCCTTCGTTGGAAAGACTGGCAGAAAAAGTCCGTGAGCTGCGGCCGTTTGGGGCGGACTGCCACACCCTCTGCTTGCTGATTTTTTCACGTGACATGCCAATGTTCTATAATTAGATTAGAATACACGCGGACAACATTCACAACTCGAAACCGCTGGAACACTTTTCTCTAATTCATTTTTTTGTTTGTTTGTTTGTTTCTCGTAATTGTAAGGACAAGATACTCTAACTATAGATACTTCTATAGTCTTCATACCATTCTGCTTTATGTTCCAGTGACATTGGGGACGGGGGCTGGCGAGAGTCATATTTCTTAAATTTTTTTATAAAATAAGAATTTTTTTAATTTTAAACTATTTTCATGGCTCTAAAAATGTTTAGGAAAAGCATGAAGCAAAACAGCTCATTAAAATCTCAGTACTGAAACATAATGTCTTACCTGAGTGTAAATGCGCTGAAATAAGAATAATAATTACTGCCTCAAATTAAAAATTAAATCTCTCAATTATTGCCCTTGATGTTTTAAAATTCAATTTTATTGTTGCGTCAGGATGATTAGGTAACTGTTCCCTGACTAAATGCCATGAAGCTGACAAACTTGTTTGACATGAATGTTTTTTTAAAATGAAAAAAAGAACTGTAAAGGTAACTATTCTCTTTCGTGTACAAAAGATTACTAAAGAAAAAAGTCCGTTTTTTTTTTTTATTCGTGTGATCTAATCCTTCGTATCACGTAATTTATACGTGAACTTTAAAAAAATCTCAACTTTTATTGAAAGTTTTCCTCTTTTTCATAGACCTAATGATGATCAAATTGCTAATTTTAACCTCCTTTAAGATATTTACGGACTTCAAGTTGGGTATCACAAATAAACCAGTTTAACTATACACCACCCGCACACTGCTAACGATACACCACCTGCACACTGCTAACGAAATACCACATGTATAGTGCTAACGAAATACCACCTGCACAATGCTAACGAAATACCACCTGTATACTGCTAACGAAATACCACATGTATACTGCTAACGAAATACCACCTGTATACTGCTAAAGAAATAACACATGTTTGCTGCTAAAGATAAGCCGCCTCTATACGTGCTTATGATTCATCATCTACGTACGTACTAACGATATTGCACTTACATACCAACTAGCGATATGCACCACCTTATACTTGTTAATGACACACCACCAACTGTATACTTGTTAACGAAACACCACCTTATACTTGCTAATGACACACCACCAACTGTATACTTGTTAACGAAACACCACCTTATACTTGCTAATGACACACCACAACTGTATACTTGTTAACGAAACACCACCTTATACTTGCTAATGACACACCACCAACTGTATACTTGTTAACGAAACACCATCTATATGCTTGCTAACTAGACATTACCTGAATGTTTGCTATCGAGACACCATCTGTTTCCTATATATCTACTAGCGAGACATTACCTATATGTATCTGCTAGCGAGACATTACCTATATATATCTGCTAATGAGACATTACCTATATATTTTCTAACGAGACACGATCTATATATATATATATCTGCTAGCGAGACATTACCTATATATATCTGCTAACGAGACATTACCTACATATTTTCTAACGAGACATTACCTATATATTTGCTAGCGATATGCATCATTTGTTTACGTGCACACGATACACTATTACTACGTCATAATTAACTGCTGTAGGTACATTGGATACAAAGAGGTATTTTCTAACGATTAAGCCATTATAACTGCTAAACAAATAAATACGAGCCATATATATAAACAGTCTATAAACGTGTGCACCAATTCAATATTCTTACTAAAGACTTCACATTCCACAACATTATTTTGTTTAGCTATTCACTACAATTTACAGCTTAATTAATTGCTAATACAGTCCTCTTGTTTTCGCACTATTTTGCTTAGCTATTCACTACAATTTACAGCTTAATTAATTGCTAATACAGTCCTCTTATTTTCACATCATATATAAAACTGTCTATTTACTTATTAAAGATTAACTGTCTACTTAAGTTTCCGAGTAAAAGACACGCCATCTATAGACACATCAAAGATAATGTGTCTGTATGCCTATTTGCTAAAGACAGCAGATACTTTTGTACCAAAGATAAGCTGCCAATAAAAAGTGTGTGTGCTAAAGACACACCACTGTCTATGTACCAAGGGTAATCTGCATAATGTGTGCTAAGGCACACCAATGTATAAATAATAAATCTGTCTACATAGTACCAAGTACTGTCTACAAAGTATGTGCTGAAGACTTGTCAGTGGTACACGTACCAAAGATAATTTTTTTTACGTCAGTACAAGATTACTCATGCACACCTATTCTACATTATATTATAACATACAATTATACAAATGTAAATTGTCGATATAAGTACACGTCCTAATGACATATTAGTTAATCTAAACAAAGACTACATGCATACGCGCCAAAGATAAGCTGTCTGTATATTAGTGTGCTAAAATCTCCACCTGTACACTAGCCAAAGATAGACTGTCTGTATATTAGTATGCTCAAAACTCCACCTGTACATATACACGCCCAAATAATCAGTTTGGATAATTAATTATACGAGCTACCTGTGGACTAGTTGCATGTCTATATGCGTGCGTGCTAAGATAACACCTATGTTCATGTCCGATTGTATGTAAACACATATCATCTCTATGCTTGCTAAAGTTGCAACATCCTAAGACGTGCTAAAGATCCACCACGCTAAGACGCGCCACAGATACACCATCCTAAGACATCGCAAAGAGACACCGTCCTATGTCGTCGTAAAGATAAATCGTCCTAAGACACGCTAAAGCTGCAACATGCAAAGACGCGCTGCGCTATCTTAAGATGTCTAAAAGAGAGACACCATCCTAAGACGTGTTAAAGTTACAATAAACGCAAGCTAAAGATTCGTCGCAGACAGACGCGCTAAAATTACGACTGACGCACGCTAAAGTTGCGTTGCAGACAGCTGTGCTCAAGATTCGTCAGCTACATATAGACCATTCGTCGTTTCTGTGTGTGCTTTCTGGAACTTCTCGTTCTGCTCCAGTACTGACATTCCTTGGCAACGCACAAAAAAAATACGTCATGTGCTAAGACACTACAGAAATCGTGTGACTGAATGTTGGATTGATTGACTTGTTAATTGATCGATTAGATTATTTGAATAATTGATTGATTGTTTGAATTCACAGTAATAATAATAATCGTCGTCATCATCGACATTACCATCATCTGCACATAATTTCTTTGGTCGCGATGGGAGTCATATTTTTCTCAAACATTCAGACAATCGGACGTATTTATGGTTAATCATTCACACACAGAGAATTAACTTAAAATTGCATACAATTTATTTAAAGAGAATTTATGTTTTCTGCATATAGGGTTTAATCGGTGTACGGTGTGTGTGTGTGTGTGTGTGTGTGTGTGTGTGTGTGTGTGTGTGTGTGGTATTAGGAGAGTATATTTTGCTGATTATAATTGAATAAACGTACGCCTAGCTGCTATTTTCACCATACTAAATGTCTTTTAGTTGTAGAATGATTTGTCTGTTACTCGTAGTATGATGTGTTTGTTACTTGTAGAAAGGTGTGTCTGTTACTCGTATCTGTTACTTTACAGTAAATCAATTAAACTGTGTGCTTCTATGTTTAACGGCCATATATAATACATTAATTAAACCGTGTGATTGTATGTTTAACGGCCATATACAATAAATCGTTTAAACTGCTTGTGTTTAACGGTCATATACAATAAATCAGTTAAACTGCGTGCTTGTGTGTTTAACAGCAACATACAGTAAATCAGCTAAACTGTGAGCTTGCGAGTTTAAGGGCCACATAAAATAAATCAGTTAAACTGTGTACTTGTGTGTTTAACAGCAACATACAATAAATCAGTTCACCTGCATGCTTGTGTGTTTAACGGCAACATACAATAAATCAGTTAGGCCTAATCTGTGTGTTTGTGTACCGGAGACAGCAATTCTGATGTACCTGTCTTCACTTCCCATAAACAATAATTCATAGCATAATATTGTTATTTTCACCCTGCCAATAGGCTTCTGTTCGTGAATAATGCTAGGGTCTTTACCGAAAGTTTCCACTTTATGAGACCGCTTGTTATTTCACAGAGACTTGACTAGGGAAAGAATGCTAGGGTCTTTACCGAAAGTTTCCACTTTATGAGACCGCTTGTTATTTCACAGAGACTTGACTAGGGAAAGAACGCTAGGGTCTTTACCGAAAGTTTCCACTTTATGAGACCGCTTGTTATTTCACAGAGACTTGACTAGGGAAAGAATGCTTAGGTCTTTACCGAAAGTTTCCACTTTATGAGACCGCTTGTTATTTCACAGAGACTTGACTAGGGAAAGAACGCTAGGTAGAATGATTTGATTTCTTCAACAGTGCATAAAGAGTCCCCTTAATAAAAGTGTGTGTCGAGGTTTGAGAGAGTGAGTTTTAATTTTGCACTAATGAATACTTTTTACAGAAGAAGTTATGTGAACATAGGAATAGTCTACTTTACAATCGAATTATCAACTATAGGATAAATATTTAAAGCTGCATATAAATTATTTCAGGGTTCCTGGTTTTACTTTCCGGGTTTGGTTTTCTGGTTTACCCTTTTCAGGTTGTGTTGAAATGGATAGAGCAAGGTGTCACCGGGCTAAAAGGCAAAGGGATTCCACTCGAAAGATGATGAGGCTTTGACAGGACAAAGTTAAGTCCCTTGGTCAAAGATTTGATATTGAGAAATTAATTAGAGAGTAATTGTCCTAGAGGAAAATATTTTCTGAAGCAGTTATCTTAGGAAAGGATTTCCTTAGAGCGAAATAACTGGTAGGATTGGTGGCATATAAAATGGAAACCTGTTATACTGAGTTATGTGTGGTGGCATGAAAATCCAATTAGGATTCATACCATAGAGGTCCATTCTTAAAAGGGCAAGAATATTTAGAAGCTAGAAGTTCATTATTAGACACAGAACATTCGCCTTCTTGGGGATTGACATTGTAGGTTAGCTGTTCTCATGTGATCATACTTCGGCTGCATCCCAAAAAAATAATTATACTTTCATTTATTTAAATTTTGTTATTAGTTTATAAAAATCCTTATTTTTTCATTGCTTATCTCATTGTTAAATTCTTATCATCTCATCTTCATGTTTATCATTCTGTAATGTTTGTATTGTCTATTATCTTATGCAGTTTACATGCATGGGGGCCAAACTTATCAAGCCATTTATTACCCAGTGTATGAAGCCAAGTTTGTCTGTCACCCATCAGTCACATCATCAGGCACTTTCTTAAATCTGGACAGGAAGCGAAGAGCATAGGGCACGACAGTATAGTCAACAGGATGATGATAAATATGTTTGCTGGTATATCTATTATATCAGAGTTTCGGGCTAACTAGGCCATTTCAGGTCAAGAAGGCACACTAGGCCATTTCAGGAGGTCAAGAAGGCATACTAGGCAGAAAAAACAAGATGTCCAAGGAAAGGTTGTTTATTCAAAAATACATTATGATCAATGGGAAACATCATGTTGCATGTTCTTAGAGACAGATACAATATCAGGTTCTGATGATGAAGAGTTTAGCAACAGAATGTCTTTAAGGTAATTGTCAGTGATCTGAGAGCGCCGCTTGTCCTTACACAGCTTACTCTTGGAGAACAGCTACTTGTACAAATAAGTGCTGCCAAACATTGCCATCACCCGCGTGGTATGAGCTAACAACATTGGAAACTGAGCACCTGGCACCTGGCAGTAGAAGTCAACGAGAGTAGGGCAAGAAGTAAACTTGGACAAGAGAATGTGTGAAGCCTGCAGCTCAGTCAACTCCAATTGCACATCAGAGGGAGCGTCATCATAGGGAAAGTCAAAAGGTCAAAAGGAGTGCTGACGACCTTGAACTCTTGCGAATGAGAACGCGCATCAGTGAAGCGCGAAGAGAATTCATTCTGCAGGGTTGACAGCACACTGATGCATTCTTCGGTGTCAACGAGGGCTGCATCACACTGGGTGAGGTGAGGGAAATGGACATAGTCGCCCTTAAATAGCCGTTTCTCCCATAGAATCAGCTTTGTTTCGAATGCCTTCTATGTTTGTGATGAGCACGTCACATCCTTGCAGCTTCAGGTTAAGTTCGTTAAGGTGAGAGCTGGTATCAGTGAGGAAACCAAACCGATAGAGCCAAACCTCGCTAGAGAACTTTTGAAAGCCTTTGAGGACCCTCTCTCTGATGAAGGAAATGATCTCGTGACAGAGGGTGATGACACGCTTCAAGACATTGTGATCGAAATAAAGATTAATAAATAAATAATTCAGTGCTGCATTCACTGCTGTGAAGTTTGGTTTGGTTTATTTTGTACATATTTTGAAAATGAATTTTAAACAAAAGTTGGCAAATAATCTGCAAATTTCTATATTAAAAAATGGTCAAAGTACACCATTACTAGGCTTGAATAAAAATCTGTGCACTTTATTTTGTGCAATTTAATGTGTAATAAAAAGAAGACAATGTACAGTGTACAACTTCAAGGGTAGGGATGGACTAAAGTTAGAAAAAAAAATTAAAAATTATCTATTCATGCTTAAATTCAGTTATTCAGCAGAAGATGAACTTAACAGGAGAGGTCCACATGGTGGTCAGGACCCCAGAATATAATAAGGTGAACCAAATCACCCCCCCCCCCCCAAGAGCTATGCAGGTTTTAGAACTTCCTAAGGCAAAAGGTGCCAGACAAGCTCTGGAGAGGAAGGAGGCAGGATGATAAAATAGTTTCTGCTGATGGTCGCCATTTAAAACACATTTAATTAGGCAAGATATTTGCATATGATTGTTTAGTTTGCTGACATAAAAAACTGGATTCATTCATCATTGCAAACTATATACACAGACAATTCTTCTGCCTAAACTCTAAACCTAACTCATTATTGCTCTCATAATATAACTCTATTTATTGATTCATTTTTCACACACCCACAAAATAAAAACAATAACTAGTCATACAAAATTAAAAAGTAATACGCCAATTTGCATATTTGCATTTATTTGCAGTAGTGATAAACAGACATAAACTGTGGGAGGAAACAAAAGATGAAGAAAATTTCAAGTCAGCCAACATTAAGATGACAAAAATAAAATGCAGGACTAAATAACAAATACTGCCACATGACTTTCTGCTGAAAGAACACAAGTTTTATCGCAATATTGCACAAAATAAAAATATACACAGACCTGATTGTGAATTCACATGCTAACATAGCACAACACATTAAGAATATTTTTTTTAATCCAAAGAAATAAATAAGTGCACAAAATATATGCAAAACTAACATTTGCAGACTCTTATAAGCATTACTGTATTCATTAACTTTATTGAAGTTGAAGTACTGTTTTAAAAAAGTGCAGAAAAGATTTTTTAAAATAAATTATTTCTTAATAGATATTGTGTAGTTGTTTGACTAAAGAGAAGGTGAGAAATTAAAAAGTAAATATCCTGTATATTTAAATATCCAATCAATCAAACTTTTTTATTGATAGTATAATGGTCAACTCATAAAGTCATGAAAATAAAATAATTAATTGATAGCTTCCAAGACAAATGTTTTCTTTCAAATTCTACAATCATTAGACAATTGTTCTGTATGTGTAAAATCAACTTTGTACTAATATAATTATTTCAATAATAGTTAAAATCAAAACTAATACAACAGGAAAGACACTAAATTAAAGAAAGATGACTAGGCTCCAAAAAAGGGAATATGATTCACTAATGAGTACACTAAATCTTCTTTCAGTTAGGTAAACACATTTCTATGAAATTGTTTAACAGAGATTCCAGTGAATTACTGTAAAGAAATTCCAGTAAAATTATTACACACAGATGCTTACATTCACCCTAAATTCCTTATACACTGATTCTGTGAAATTACAGTAAATAGATTTTAGTGAAATTACAGTATATAGATTTCAGTGAAATTATTGTAGATAGATTTCAGTGAAATTACAGTAGATAGATTTCAGTGAAATTATTGTAGATAGATTTCAGTGAAATTACAGTAGATAGATTTCAGTGAAATTATTGTAGAAAGATTTCAGTGAAATTACAGTAGATAGATTTCAGTGACATTAGTGTAGATAAACTTAAGTGAAATTACAGTACATATAGATAGATTTTGGTGAAATATCTAGACCCTGTATATAGATTAAAGTGAAATTACTGTAGATAGATTCTGTGAAAAAGTTACACTACTATTGTTAGGATGAGTTAAAGCCAATTTTGTGAATGTCAGTTCTAAACACATGGCTTGCAAAGTGTATCAGTGTGTATGTTGACTCTTGTACCTCACACACAATTTCTAAATTCAATGATGAATATCGCCTTGCATTCATAAATTACTGTTCTTAGATAATGTTTCAAATTTTAAAAATATGAAGACATAAACTTTTATTGTTTTATAACAAAATATTTATAACATCTTAAAATAATAATTGGCAGTACTTCTGAAGAAAGAAGCAATCACATAGTACAACTTTACACTGTGATTCACAAGACAAATTAAAACAAGTAAAATTATCAATGAAAAAAAGATATTGTTGCTCTTCAAAATAAGACAATAGAGCAAAACATTTCACTACATTTTCACCTTTACCTACTCTCAAAAAAAAACAACCCCAACATGAATGCAATACTTTTTTAATATTTAAAATTAATTCAAACACATCAGCTATTTACAATAAAGATTTCAAAACTAAGTATAAAAAGCAATTAAATGACACTTTCAAAAAAATATTCTTTAAAAACATACAAATCCGGGCTTGAAGAAACATGATGATAATAATGGCAGTTGAAACTGTTAAAATAGCAAAAGATGTAATATGAGCAGGTATGGACCATAATCATCTCTACATATAAAACAAAAATAAAATCTCTGTAGCAAAACAATAATCATTTGACCATGTTGAATATTATAATTTTAGCTTTCCTCTTTTAAAGCCCCAAACTGTTTCAACAAAACAACACAAAAGAGAAAGATAAAAGGAACTTGCTGATTAAGGTGAACAGTGTGTGAAATCATTTTTCAAAACTTGTAGGACTCTTGGGGCTTAAGTTACAACAGTATTAAAAACTCATGATTATAACCTACTGATTCAGTTCTATAAAAATAGCTGAGATTAGTTTTGACTAGTTAATGGTATGTTACCCCCTACCCCCCAAAAAAAAATAAGTTAACATAGCCTCTTTAACAGCAGTTTGATAACTTGTCAACCAAACTAGATGGTGAAAAACGTTTGTTATATGTTATTATATTTTATAAACTGAAGGTGAAAAAACTTTCTATCTACATCATGCTGAGCAAGACTATTTCGTGGTTCAAATCTACTTTGAATCTTGATTGATGTTGAGTACATTTATCCAAATCTGTATCAAGTGCTTCTGGCTAGTTTTAAAAAGAAAACGAAAAAACACACACTCACATACACACAAATACTAAACTCATGCCTAAGACATAACCATTATATATAAACAAACCAATATTAAACTAAAATCTAAGATAGCCAATAGGGAGAGTCAGATGCACTTGTATCTGTGGTTGTAAATCTCCTACTGGGGCAGCAGAGTTTTTTGCTAGATGTGACCTCTGACCTGCACTCTATAAACCAGCCAAAGGCCTAAAAGAAATTATGCTCATGGTTATGAAAATAATCACAGTTCACTCTAGAAGAATTTTCCTCAAATAATTTCATTTATTTAGTTACTATATCTAAAAACATTTGTAGTATTTTTCATAAGATACGTTTTTAATGCAAGTTTTGACAGCCACAATAAAATTCTATTAGCTCTAACAGACCCTTAAACTGTTTTAATGGCATATTTTTCATACTACACATAAAAATCATATCAGATATTAGCACTTTTTGTATCTTGATGTGATTTTCATGACAAAGACATTTACACTAGGTCAGCTTATATAGTTTTTATTGTTACTGTTATATAGATTTTATTCTTGCTTTTATAGCATATTTACTGACAAGTGCATTATACTGAATTAACTAAGATTTAGAAAAATATTTATATTCTTTTAAATGTTGTAATCTTTTTTTAAAAGTGAAGTTAAAATTTATCAAAAGTCAATACAATCAATAATTTACAGTAATACTGCACTTTTAAAAGTCTGCCACTATATATGCATCATGAAGCACAGTAAGTACTTGGAAATTATACTATTTGCTAAAATTTTATTAAAATTAAATGTTCACTATGATATGAGAAAAATTAAGTGTATATATATCTCCCAATATTTAGAAAAATTATCTCCAAATAATCCCCATATATATAATTGATAACAGTAACAATTTTAGTTATAACTCTTTGATTGTTAAATGAATGCTTGTAAGAAATACATTTACCAGGTGTTCAAATCAGTTGGTGAATTATTATTATTTTATATATATATATATATGTATTGTGATGCATGGAAACGAGTCATTTGAAAACTTACTTCCCTTATTTCAATTATGTCACGAAAGCAGTCTGCTTTTAAACCACTAATAATATTAAATGGTATTATCAATTTATTGTAACTATGCAGAGTAATTCTAGGGTATGACTACTTAACAAAACTGATTTTTATAAAGTTCATCTAAATCTTCCTATTATTATTATCATCATCATCATCATCATCATCATTATTATTATTATTATTATTATATTCTGACTCTTCTTGAGATTTCTATTTGTCAGCTGATTGTGAACTTGACTGTTGAATCTACCAAGATTCTGAGATTTCCAAGGGTTCATAGAGATGTCAAGAAACTATACTTTTAGCAATGGGTCTCTGAGTTCTTGGCAGTTTATTCAGGCAGCTTTTTATGTGTGCATTTTGCAGTACTTCACCTATTACTGGTATTGTATTATTTCATTGTAAACATCTATATTGAATGAATTCTCAAAATTACAATGGAAAAATTAAGAAAAATAAATAGATAAGAGCCTGGAGCCTATTTTTTTTTTAATGACCATCTATTTTTCTTAATGACCATCTGAGATGTAACCAATAGAATACAATACAATGTACCAAAATACCTGAACAAAAAATTAAAGTGACAAGGTGGTGAAGGTTTTGAATTAAAAAAAATATATTAAGTGTACAAATTTATATTTATAAAGGATTAAATAAAATTATAAAATGTTGTACATAAATATTTAACTGTTGAATTTTTGTTTGCTTCTTTAAAATAAAATGTTTAAATACATGGAAACTGCAATAATTATAATGTAAATCAGCTTTACACTATAAATTTGAAATGTTTAGAATATTACCTTTGCTAAAAACAGCACAATATAATCAAAGCAACAAAATACTTATTTTTAAATATGACAGTGTGTGTGTGTGTGTGTGTGTGTGTGTGTGTGTGTGTGTGTGTAAACTTATAAATCACATTATAGCTTTCTTTTTATCAATTAAGATTACTGTGGCAGAATAAATTTGCTTGTCTCTAGTTTTAAACTTAATTATAGTTTGTGTTAAATGTCAACATGACATGACCTGCAGGTACTGTGCATGATGATATTTTTGTAAGTACCAGAGTTAAAATAACAACTCAGGTAAAGAAAATGCGAGAACTTGTTGATGTAATCCAAACCAGTCAAGGGTGGATGAGTAATTTTTGCTATCCAATAGTTTAAGGTTTACAAATAATGAATTGGCCAATGGGTATAGACCAAAACTTACCTGTTGAAGAAAGTTCAATATTCTAATCACTTTCATTTGACACAAGTCAGATCATTAGCTTAATGGTGAGTTAACTGATTGATTGAGAGAGAATGGACATTGAAATATTTCATACACTTTGCTATTGGTATATTATATTTGCAATTATGCAAAGATATATTATGTGAAAAGACTATTATTTCTACAGTTGTGAATTATGATATTTGTATGTAATGTTAAAAACATGAAATTGTTTCTAGCTGAAGCTTATTCATAATTGATTATGTTGTATTTAATATGTTGCATAGATGTATCAGGCTAATAAATAGTGTTGCAGGAATTGTAAATTGAGAATGGTTGTAAGAAAGAAAGGAGAATAAAGATGATTAAACTTGGAACTTAGCATTGCTCTCTGATATGATGTTTCAGAAATAAACAAGCCTTTTATTCCAATTTCCTCTTTGTACAATTGCAGCAGATTTGGGAAGTTTCCATCCTAGTAGAGCATGGCAGTTGTGATGTTTTACTGCACCCAGTTTGTGTGCATTGGCAACTGAGTCCAACTCCAGTGTGGAACTCTCTAACAAAGGGAGTGCTAGAAGTTCATTACTGTGATTGTCTACTCGAGAAGTTAATATGGTGAATGTGTGCCTAGATTAGTCTTGAGGGATCTCCAGTGTTGGAATATTCTACAACATGCTTAACAGAGTGTGTGGAAGAGTGACTATACTATCATGAACAATAAACTTGTGACATTGTTATGAAAGCACATAAAGGGCTGTTATGGCTTATGTCATTGAACAGTTTATGTACAAACTATTATCATACTCTATAACTCCATTTCTTCTATGAAAAATAGTCCTGTGATTTATTTTTTTGCCAAATTATGTGTTAGGATATAAGACTGAATAAGTCTTGTAATTACTTGAATGTTGTTTCGTAGAATATTGATGTCAAATACCTTCTCATATTTATGTGTGTGTTTGTTATTGTTAAATTTATTAACCTTCTTGCACAAGTTATTAAACTAAATGTTGGAGTAATAGTGACAGATTTTTATAACTCCTTTAGTAAGAAGTTTCCACCTACAGAAACATTATGTGACAGTAAAACGTCTATCTTATTATTGTGTAAAGAGTAGGGTTTTACAACGCCCTTATAATCCGCCAAGTGAGAGATGTGTTGGTCTTGTGGGAGACTTATTAATAACTACAAATTATGATTCTCGATCACTTGTAATTAGTTATGAGTTATTAATTAATAAATAATAATCATAACCAGTAACAAAGGGATGCATGTCACAATAACATTTCTTTGTTTTCTGTATAACAGATTTCAGGACATAAGTAGCTACAGTGATAGAAGCAGTACCATTTCTCTTAATTCTGTATCTTTTTATTATTATTACTATTATTCAGCTAGTATGATTTAAATTTAAATCATGTATTTTTTCCCATGAGTAATGTTAACACACAAAATCTACTGTCTTTAAATTGAATTATATATACATGACAATCGACATACAATAAATTACACCAATCACTAAAAAAAAAAAAACAATTAAAAAGCATTCAGTACTATAATAAGTACATTCTGAACAAAAAACAATGAAAGCATTCAAACCAATTTTCTACCAATTCAGTGAATTCCCAGTAATTAACATGAAAGCTGAAAGTCTGCAAAAGAGAGTTTGGACATCAGCAGTAAATAATGTTTCATTGGTATTCCAAATTAAAACAGGACTTCAGTATTGCTTTTGCTTTAACTAACATTCCAAATTATAAACAAACCTTCTATATTGCTTGCATGCTAATGACTCTAAATTAAAATTAAAATTAAAATTAAAATTAAAAAACTTTCAACATTACTTGCATACTAATGATTCCAATTTTTTTTAAAACAAACCTTCAACATTTTTTTTTTATAAACTAATGATTCCAAATTAAAAACAATCCATCAAACACAGCTTTATTTTTTAAACCAATGAGTGAATGGCTTTGTATTCACAATTTTCCTGGTTATGTATGATTTTAAATGTACAAGTACCAATTCTTATTTCTGGAAAACTCTAATATGCTTGAAATTACTAATGTCAAAATACCAATAAGTTTTCAAACCATAATTAAGAGAGAAAAGCATGCCATTTATCCTGCCATTTACTATGGTTAACAACAAATAACCAAAATCTCTAAAGATTGCATAAACCTAAATAAATGTGTTTCAACTTAAACCTTAAAGGTGACGTTATGCTTATGTCAATTAAAATGCTATTTGTAAAACAAACACAAACAATTCAAGAGTTTACATCTCTGGAAATAATGGCTTATTTTTAAAATCCACCATTTTTTATCACAATTATAATCTGATAAGCTAAACAGAAACTGACAATTTCAGTCACATATATTACAACAATAATGAAATCTCATAATGAAATACATAATGCATGCAGCATAAACATTACTATAGAAATGATAGTATATGGTTAATATCAGCAAATAATGTTGTAGGATAATTTGGGGAAGAAAATGGGTGACCCAGTGACATCATTTAATATTCATATTTACAGTCACAGGAGTCACACATTTGTGCCCAAAGAAATATGGTTTAATACTCATGATTAAACAAATAAATCTGAAGAAAAACTTATGTACATCATATAATGTTAAGTTACCATGAAGAACTGTAACTAAAATTAAATTCTGAAAACTAATAAACAAAACAAAATCACTGTCTGCATGTAAATTAATAGTCATTAGTAATGATTTTCATTCATTGTTACAAGCTGAAACACTAAACATATACCCTTCCTATACAGCCTTTTAAAAAAATATCAAAGCCTTTTTTTAACAGAAATGATTCTGCAAAACATTCTTATTTAGGAACAAGAAAATATAATTAGTTCTAACATCCCCCCCAAAAAAAAATTAAATGTCATTTTCCTAAAATTGTGGAACAAAATTTAGTTGCAATATTAAATTTATAAACACAAGTGGTCATCATAGACTAACATTCTTTGTCTTTCTTAATGCTATACATTAGAGAGTGTCAAGCTAAATGGGTGATGGCTTTTGGCTAACATGAGCCCACAGACATGTGTACATTTATCACAGAGAGAGGCAACAAGCAAAAAAGATTTGAGTATGTGGCGAGTGACGAAGAAAAGAATTCAAGCCTTCTCTAGGCATTAGAGCATCATTCTCAAGAGTTAAAAAAACACAACTATTTAGCCATTTATACCTTGTCTTCACTGCAGCTCTTTCCATTCACAACTGGGAATTTTAACAGGTGGGAACCCAAACTGTTCTTCCTGTTTCTTGTCTTCTGGAGAAACTCTGAGATGGAAAAATTATGTCATATTCTACATTCAATATGAACCACTCATTCGTGTTCTTGGCACAAATTTTGGAATGTTTACTTCGGACGTATAAATTGAAGATTTCCCCCAAAATTAAAAAAATTCATTAAAAAAAAGCACTGATATCACAGACAGTATATGTACATTCTCTGCCTGCTTCGATGAATTATGGTTGACACATACTTTATATGATAATAATGCAAGCAAATATTGATTTAGTTGTGACACAGAAGAAAAAAACTACAATTTCTTAACAGACAATTCGTTAATCAGTTATTGCCAAACCTTGACTCTATATTTTCTCTACAAAGCATGTAAATCCAGACACAAGTTTTCTTATGAGCAAAACAGTGTTGTAGACATTATAAATTTTATTGTTGGTGCTGATAACAGAAATCCACATAACAGAGAAAACAGTAACTTTAACAACCAATTATATCCAACTGCCTACTATCATTTCATAAATTCCTTGTATTTTATCTCTTTGTCTTAAACTAAAGATAACATTAAAATTACCAAGCTTAAAAAAGAAAAAAAAATTGATTTAAAATTAAACAATATACATGTTTATTTATACACGACAGCTTAGTTCACTTAGATTTCTTCCTTTCAAAATCCCTGTCTTCAAAGAAGTATATTTTAATATTTTAGAGATAAACAGATACCTCATTTCCAAATTATTCTTTTTCCACATCTACGATTATCCAATTATAAATAAGCTCCCTTGACATATTCCAGTGTTAATCAATTTTACTTCATCAGCTTATTTCGGTGACTAATTTCATTAACTTTTGAATCTGAAGATACAGCTCCTTTTACAAATTTTCTTATTGATATTTTTGGTTATCTTTACATATCACTAAATGTTTTAACAAGGAAACAATGATCTCTTAACATCTGTGATTATTTTATTTTTTTATATATGAATGCATTAACTACGCTCAGTGGTGTAATTAATTTAGAATGGCCTCTTTCTTAGGCTAATGTCATCTGGTTTAATTTATGACTCCATTCTAAATAAATTCAACATAAAGGAGCTGCAAACATCTAAATTTAGAAATTGTTTTCTTAACCAGTCATTTATTATTAATTTGTAAAAGTAAAACTTTAAATAAGATGAATGGTAATTTTTAGTTAAAATGATTCAATCTAGAATGCACTCAGACCTTGTCATGCATTGCTTTCTAAGTGGCTGGATAGAAATTAAATACTAAAGTGTACAATGAAATCATTTTCTTTCTATATTTGTACTAAAAAATTGTAACAAAATGTTCTGTTCAGTTAGAGTAGAAAAATGAGCATTAACAGAGGTAATTTCATACTTTTCCAAAATTAAAATTCATTGTCTAGGTTGGAAATAAGGAGACAACATTTTTTATCAATTACTTCTGAATTTACATTTTGATTAAACTTTAAGTGGTTCCAGACACAAAAGCACAGGTGAAAAATTGATCTTTTAGCTCACGAAAAATTACCAATGAAATTACTCTCAAATTTAGGAAGCAACACAAATGTAGAATGAACTTATAAAAACATATGATTGAAAATAAGAGCACACCATTCTCTCCACCACTAACAAGTGACAGGACAACATTTAACATTTTTACCTCCAACAGAAATACTTGTCAAGCTTGCTGAACAAATATCATTATTCTCTACACCACTATCAAGTGACAGAACAACACTTAACATTTTTACCTCCAACAGGAATACTTGTCATGCTTGCTGAATAAATATCATCTTGACAATACTACTTTACCAGTGTTACAACACTCAAGAGTATTTAAAAAGATTTCTTAAAACTGTGTATGGTTAACAAATAAATCCAAACATTTATCTGGGACTGCCTCAATATGAGGAAGATGTGAGTAAACAGAATTTTGGCCAAAAAAAAAAAATGAGTTAAAATAATCTCCTTTTACGATCCTTTCTTTACAGATGTGTCAAGTTCTGTAGCATTTTTATTCCTTGTTTTAAAAAGCTAATCAACATACATTTTAATAATGCTAGCTCCATCAATAAAACTGTTATTAAAATCTAGAAAACTGTTATCTGTGCTTTTATCCTTATGTACAGCATAGAGCTATTAAGAAATACTGACAACAACAATATGCATAAATTTATCTTGACTGACATTATTCACCATTGTAAACCATTTGTTGTAATTCTTGAGTTTGTGTGAGTGAGACACATCAACAGATATATTATATACCTCATATAACAGATTACTTTCATAATGTATAAAAAGACATTTTTTTTATGGTGTTATTTTCACATACTTAACTATTTCAGTTCATCTCTGTTGTAATGAAATTTAAGTCTTAGTTGACTGTATCATTAACAATTTTCAATTAACTCTCCAAAACTTGGATGATATTTTCAAAAATGTGATCTTGACAAATAATGAAATTTGAAAGAATGATGTAAATTTGATGATCACGAGGATGTGAAACAGACATTTCAACAACAACAAAAAGTAAAAGGTTTGTATTTTTTAAAAAGTCAAACATGCTCGAAAAAAGAAATACAATTTTCTGTAAGAATTCATTTGTGTATTATAGGTGAATGTGTGCACATGTGTATTGTGTGTGTATGTTTGTACTGTATGTGTGAATATTGCTTGTGAATATTGTGACTATACTGTATGTATGCATGTATCATGTGTGTGTGTGTGTGTGCACACATATTGTATTAATTGTATTCTGTATATGTGAGTAGTAATTATGTATGTGTGTAACATGTCAATGTACTGTATGTCTGTAAACACTACATGTGAGCTATGTATTGTATTTGTGTACACATACTCTGTATGCAAGCATATGAGTACGAGAGTGTAATACAAGATGCACAGCACAATTCCAATCAAATTGTTAGAACTTAGCCAAATTCTAGATTTGGCAACTCTGAAATATTATGTCTGCCTCACACATCTAAAAGATAAAATAAAAAGTAAATCCTGCTAGGAAATGAAAACATACTGTAAGTATGCTTAATATCATAGTATGAAGCGCTGTGTATAACAAACAACTCTCTTTTCCAGTGTCACACATAACAACTGTAACCTTCCTTTCTTCAAAGCCTTCAATACATGGCTAAATAATAGATTCAGATGACTTGCTTGCATGGAAAATGATGACCTCTGATGCTCCATTATTAGCCTCTCACTCTTGACCTATACACAAACGTATTGCAAATTCCACCAAGGGGTTAAAAGAAAGCGAAGTAACAAGTTATAATTGATACACATATATAAATATATATTTATTTACATTTATTTCTACATTTCGTGTGCAACTGAAAAATTGTGTATGTGTATGTATTGCAAACACTTCCATAAACATGAACAATAGAAACAAAACAAACCCATCAAAGCGTATTAAAACACAAAGGAATTCAGTTTTGATACTTCAGAAGTGTTTATAAAATCATATATAATCAAATCCTAAAATATATTTTAGAACCAGAAGCATAAAGACTTTTTTTAAAAAAACATCCTACTAAGTAACAAAG
Organism: Sinotaia quadrata; assembly: GCA_028829895.1. NCBI lineage: Eukaryota > Metazoa > Mollusca > Gastropoda > Architaenioglossa > Viviparidae > Sinotaia > Sinotaia quadrata. Next base: position 17,669,711 of record CM054181.1, on the reverse strand, counting down.
CAAAGTGTAATTTGTGAGCATTTTCCAGAATATGCAATGATTAGACCCAGTGATTTCCTTTTAGATCAGGTAAATGATCTTGGCCCTAGTCCTAGAAATGTTTAAAAATCAACACCAAATCAGTTCACATTACTTACTGAACTGCACAAAGCTAGTTTCTATCACAGAGTAAAGTGATTTCCTGCTGTGAATGCTTATGTAAAGCTAAATTCATTGTTCTAGTTTTACACTGTAATTCTTCGATCAACAATTTCAGGGCATAAGAAAAATTTTCTACCACTCTTAACAAACATTAAACTAAAGAAGCATGGCTTTTCCTTGAACTCCAATGGGTACACACTTCAAAGCTGATACAAAAGAAATTTTAAAAATCAGACGTTGTCTGCATAAAATAGCCATATTTTTATTTGGTCCCTTCTACAACTGTCATATAAAATTTAAAAATTACACTAATGTGTAAATCCATGGAAAGAAGTATATAAAAGCAGCATGCTTTGAACTTCACACTTTATCTTTGACATTAGAACTATTCTGTTTGTTTGTTGTAGAATTTCCACCACCTCCAGCACTACCACCACCAACACCACCACCACTGGAAGCAGTCCCATTTCCGCTGGTTGTTGCTGAGCCTCCTTGAGAAGGTGACTCAAGCTTGGCTCTCACCCACTGAATAGCATGAGAGACACGTTTGACGTGGTAGGAATCAGCGCCCGTTAAACGCGGAATATCAGCTTCAGAAAGTGTCAGCAACTGTTGAACAGTGCTGATGCCGCCAGCAAGAATGCGGGTGATGTACATGGGGAGGCCAATCGATATGAAGAACTCTGCTAATGTTGCAATCTGCAAGTTACAAGCCTTGCTGCAGGACTCTGCCAAGCGTTCATTAGGAACCTGTGAGATAATAAAACCAAATAAAAAATTACTTGAAGCAGAGAGTAAAGCAATATTTTTAACTGCTCAGATGGGTTTACCCACTACCTCACACATTCTTATGTCAGTTCCACACTTCTGAACATGTTTAATGCACAGTCCCAGAATATCTCTCCCTGAACCTGATTTTAGCCATGGTCAATTATATATCATCTTATCAAGGATTTGACAGTTTTGTGGTGTCAAAATTAATATTATTGATGGAACTGAACTGAACCTCCTGAATGGCAATGATTTACCCTTCACTAAATGTGATTTATCAAAGAAATATTTTTGATATAAGTACATGAGAAAACTAGTATGACTGAGATTTAATGAAATCCAACAAATCAAAAATTAAAATTAAAACACATGCAACAACTGATTTCATCAATGACAGGTTACTTTCTAGTAACTTATGCTTTATTAATCAGTAATGCCAAATAGTTACATAGATCATGTCATTTAAGCCAGTGATAAAGAGTCACATAAACTATATAGTTGTATTGTATGAGCTATCTGAACAATGTAGTCCTACTAACATCAAGAAAACGCCCAACTTAAAATAACGCATATATTCAAGATGTGTTATCAAAATATGTGAGAAAGTAGAAAGGATTTAACCAATAATTTAACAGAAGTTAAAAAGAATAAAACACTCCTACACAACATAGGACACATTAGAGAAAAACACAAGGCACTTGCTTTTACTTCATCATGGGGTATGACAATTCTGAGCAATTATAATTTGAGTGGTTAAATCTGTCTAAATAGCTTATAGCGACTGGTCTATTTTAAACCCATTGATGTTTATGAAAAAGATAATACAAATTACCAATTTAATTTTCATAAAATAATTTAAAGAGAATTCTTTTGAAAAGAACATTTGTTTTAACAGGGTTCATAGGTAATTTAGAAAAAAATTTCAGGGGCTTATCAAGGACTTTTTAAGAGCTGAGTATTATGATATTCAAGGGCCATCAGTATGTGCACTAAGTTTGAAAATAAGAAATTTGTTACTTAATAATTATGCATTATTTTTGTTACAAACAAATTAATATAGTATAAGCAAATTTAATATCAATATAACAATACTATAAATTAACCTTCAGGGCATTGAACTCTTGTTTGTAGAGCTAGACTATACAAAAAATAAACAATGCACATACCAACATTAAAAATGAAATAACTTTTTTTCTTAAAGTTGACATAAATTCATAAAACTCTCCTCCTTTTTAAGTGAGTGGATATAAATGTGAAAATATAATACTTTTTAGCGATTATATTAAAGAAATAAGTGACTGTTGAAAATATTTGAGAAAAATATTAATGGTCAATTTTATGTGACTGTATTTGCTTATAATGCTTATCATACAGTTATAAATTTGAATTATATACATTTGCATTCTAAAAGTATATAAATGTAGAGAGCATAAGTTTTTTAATGAATTAGTATTTCTATCATATATGAGTTAGAATCTTAAATATGATATAGAGAATGACGATGTAAGAGACAATTATCATTACTGTCAATCTATAATAAAATGTAAAAATTTGCAAACATTTGAACGATGAACAAATTTTATGAACCACAGCATAAATAGAGAATCAGATTATAATTAATGACAATAAGGGTACTCTTATCCATTGTAAAGTTGTGAAAGTTTAAAATTTGCTATAACGACGGCTGCAATTGTCTGTGTGTAGTGCAAATTGGAAGAACAGTGGATCAGTATAATGACACACATTAATTTTAGATTCATTCACAATTTTTAAAAAGTACATGTACCATGAACATGTTTCAATATTTAATAATGCAACAAAACAATCTGCTCAAAATCTATTATCTCAAAAGACATATTTTCAAACCCAAAAACACTAAAACAGTCCTGCAGAATTTCTCATTTTCAACTTTATTTTTCAACATGTTTAGTTTACAAAGTGCTTTAAACAAATATTCATCAAGATCAGAAATAACATAATAAAACATTATCTCATCTTATATTACAAGAAAATCAAATATGAGTGCTATGACAATTTCAAAACCTGAAAACCATGGCAGTCACTATATGATGTTCAGAGATCATCAACTTCATTATATTTTCTGATAAATTCAGAAGACCCCAAACTACCATTATCTTGACCTTTTGCTGATTCCTCACCATAAAGCTGTCTATTTTTCCATTTCCTTACTTTTATAAATTCTTTTATCTAAATAAAGGGGGCATTAAGTCAGATTCTAATGTTAAGAATATATATTCAAGCAAACAGAGATCTATCAGATCATTTCACATCCTTCTATCTGGATCTTTTTATATAATAAGCAACCCATTAATTGTCAAATATAGCTTTGCTACTTTTTTAATTTTCTTTGTTTTTAAAAAAAAACAATCCCCCACCACACACACAGGCACTTACAGAAGGCCGCTGCAAAGCATGCAACTGGAGTGTTCGAACCTGCTCCAACACCAAAGCTACACTTAGCACATCCAATCTCAGTTCCTCTGCATACCTCTGAACCAGCAAGGGTGGAATGCCACACTCTCCACTCTGAAACAAAAAATGGATGATCCTGAGAAAAAACAGACAGCAAAGAAACAAAACTAGTGGGGGTTACTCTGTAAATGATATTTCACCTCTATCTATGAAAAACAAATTTAATGAAATCATATTTTTTTGTTGTTCTGATACTGCTTCAAAATGAAAGGGAATATAAAAGAGAGAAAGAACAGAAAGATTCAACTGATCTTTATTATTTTCTTATAATTTATTTAAAAAAAAGGTTTTTTGAACTGTAGTAACTATTTTCTTTGAGAAAAATACTATTAAAGTATAAGCTGCTGTAAATAAAAGCAAACTTAGTATAGAAATTATACAAATAATGTTAGACTTAGCATTAAAACCACTTGTAAAATAAATAGTAATTGTCTAAACTAATTTTAAATGTTACCACCCTTCCAGAACCAATACACATATACAGAAATGCAAAATAATGTACCTAACAAAAGTTGAAATCTGTGCACAACACTTTTATATACAATAGAAAAATAGCCATTACTATCAATACTGCAATCTCAGATCAACTTTTAACCCTCACTATTTTGTTTCCATTTTCACAAATGGAAATTGGAGGAGCAGAAAGAGTACAGGCCAAACAGGGGAAATACTGACAATGCATGCTTGCTGTGATGTAGATCAACAGGTCACCCAGCACAGTTATGTCCCTTAGTTGTGAATAAATATCCTACAGGCATGAGCACTATTACTTAAAATTTATAAATAATGTATGCTGCCATGGAGATTCTTCTACATCAATGTGAGGTCATGATACACAGATAATGGCATCTATATGGAGCTATTCCTAGGCACATAAACATAATGAACCAATATGAAATTCGGTGACAATTTAGAATAAGTGGCATTTCAAAAGGAAGTGCTGTGAATATTTTAAACAAAATTTCTTAAACAAAAGTTAATAGTAAAAATATTAACAGGTACACAAGAAATGGTAATTTGGACTTTTAAAGTGATGACTTCAATGACATATGGTTTGCAGTCTAAAATTTTCAAACATAAAACAAATTTAGGAAAGAAAAACATGTATACACTCCATGGTACATCAAGGTTCCAAGCAGGTCTTTACCAAAGATGCAATTCCTATTATACTCACAGGTGTGGAGTATGGTTCATCAGTGAGTATAATGCCCTCAGCACTGAGTTTAGTGGTGACAAGTGGGATGAGGGAACGAGTCGGACTGCGTGCAGGTGTTTTCTGCACACCCCCAGCAGCAGAATCTGGGCCTCTCGGACTGGCACATGCTGGATATGAACCTCCACTCTCTTGTGATTGAGAGCGGTGCAGCCTGAGGGACACGGATGGCTGAGAAGAAGAAGCAGCAGACAGGGAAAGTGTCAGTGGAGAATTCTGCCTCTGCTCACTCTGTTGTAATGCCTCAGCACCGTAATGTGAGCGTGATGCTCCATAATGACCCTGAGGTGCGTAGTGTGGTGTCTGTGGTCCATAATGCGAGTGGTACTGATACTGTCCAGCCTGGTAGCCATAGTGGGGTGCATGTGACTGAGAGCCATAATGAGCACTGTAATGACTTCTATGAGCACTATACTGCATTGCTGGAGACCCATAACCCAAACTGTACTGGGATGTCGACATGTTATAGTGGGTGGCTGGTGCACCGTAATGGGCAGAAACTGGTGTTCTCTGACCGGCACTACAGCTTCCACCTGTTCCCACCTGCGTTGCATGGTAATCTAAATATGCCTGCTGAGATGGGTAGCCTCCGTGAGCACTATAATAAGAAGATGGGTGAGGTCTGTGCCCTTGTCCAGAAGCATAAGGAGAGTTAGGACTGTACATTGGTGTATGCTGCTGGGATAGTCTGCCAGAATTCTCTATCCCTGCAAGTCGAGAGGTCATGAGAGCAGCTTCCTGTGCACACTGAGCACACCCAGACTCCCACTGTCCGATACTGGAGATCATGTTGGACATATGATCATGCTTATGTTCGTACACCCCTACTTCTTCTTCTGGGCTGAGAGAGGTCAGCTGTGTGCATGCTGAGCTGAGGGACTGTTTAGATGACATGCTCTCACAGCGAGACTGTGAATGAGGATGGGAATGTGTGCACACTGCACATGAGTTAGTGTTCACACTTTGGGTGGTGGAGCCGGTTGTAGCTGGAGATGAAGATGGATGTTGCGATCCAACTGTGATGGAGAACACTTCCTGGTCTTCAGCAGTCAACTCAGTACGATCACCACGATCACCATCAGCCCCACCCCCTACCACACGTTTGCCAGCTACAACTTGTCCAGCATTCAGTTTGGGCTTCCCACAATGCCGACACATGCATTTTCCTCCCCTCGATACTCCATGCACAACTGTCCCCGGTGGCACTTCCACAGGAGAACCCCTTTCATCTTTCCGCAAGTTAGTGGCAGATTTTTTTATATGTTCATTGCTAGCATAGCAGCCAGAGTCTCGACTAGAATTGCCTCCCTTTGTGGATGGACTATCAACAGATGTTACAACAGATGGAGAGAGACTTGAAGGGGTATCTGAGGTACCAGTGCGAGAACCAGAATGCTCAACTCCTTGGCCTTGCCCATCAGATGTGTCAGTTGCTGTAAAAGAGAAAAAAATCAAAGAAACTCCTGAAAAAAGAACAGATAAAAAAAAATTTACAAAAAAATGTTGATTTTTTTCAATAAGATGTTAAAAGCTGTGCCTTGAAAGTTTAAACATAAAAGCATTATTTCTTTCTTACTGTTTAAGAATTCTGAACTGCCAGAGATGTTGAATCACTCCCACATGAAATTTATCCCTATAAAGTGCAAGTCAATTTATTTTATGAAAATACTTTTAAATTTTCATAAAATAAATTGACATGCACTTTTTAGGGATAAATATAAATATGCAAATATGTCTATCAAATTATGAATGCATATATCAGTTAACAACACATATGTTAGTTATCATAAAATCTGTCTTCATCCATTAGTTATCAAAAAGCATATCAGCTGTCAACACATCTCTCAGACATCAATTTACTAATTACTTATATCAAAATGTTTATCAGTTATCAAGATGACAACTGGTCTAACAAATATTCACTCCTCCATCATTAACATCAGTTTTTCACACATATGATAGTTAATAACATGTCTATCACCTCATATTGTGGAAAAGAAAAATAAGATGGTATTTTCCCTTGACCACATTAGTGTGTGAAGTATATCGTTTATTGTTTAACATAGATGTGATTTTAGATATAAATTTATGTACTTCAGACAAAGAAAATTCACTCAACCAATTAATCAATTTACTTTTATGTAACAATCACTTAGTTAATTTCTCTCTCTCTCTGTTTCATTAGATACTGTTTCTTATACCTTACTAGACAACATTTGCATATCACTATCAAATGTAAAGTGACAAACATACACATGCATACACACAACTACTAACAGTCTGAATCCAACAAAAGTTCTGCAGCTGTTAGGAGTTTGGCTCGCTGTTCTGGCTGAATAATTCCTAGAGTAGTAAGGTCATTTTCGTCTATCTCAGAAAAGATCTCCAGTGTATCAAATCCATTTTCGACAAAAACTTTGCCCAAATGCTGCAAAAGATACACAGAATATAAATAGATTTTATCCTGAAAGCAACACAGAATTAACATGATGATTACAAAGTCTTTTTCGTTTGTTTTTTTAACAATGAACCAGTATCATAACCAGAGTTCAGAAGTGAACAAAGATATGGTAAGTAAGTGAGTTTGTGAAATTTATTTAAATCTATGAAATATATTTTGTAAGAATATCTCATTGTATTGTCCACTCAAACTCCTTTCATTTTCAGCAATATAAAATATTCACAAGTGGCTCTTGTAATGGTTCATTTTTATATATAATCCTAAAATGCAACATACAATTAAAAATAAAATCAGTCCTCTATTGGACATAAAATCTTGTGTTAAATTGCATTAACAAATATAAAAGATAGTCTAAAATTCCAGTTCAGAACCACAAAGAAAATGTTTATAAGGATATAAAATCCTTTAATATTAATCATTAACACTGTAAAGACATAATAACAAATCCTGTAATTTGTCAACATCACATTCTGTAGTGTATCTTAAATAAATAAAATAAGTAAAGTAAAAACAAATGTGTAGAGTATAAACAAAGTGTTTAAGTCAATTCTTCCAACTTTTTGTTCTTTTTCCTTCATTCTCTCTCTCTCAAATATTTATTTATTTTACATTTTATGTTACCTCAAGTCCAATACGAGTCATGAGTTCTTCTACAGATCGTGGTTTGGGTTTGCAAGAGTTTTTACGTTTGGTCAGATGAGGTCTGTACTGAGGCATGCTGAGGATTTCAACATTGCACAAAGAAAATCCTCCCACTGTTCCACGCATGGCACCCCTCCCATGACCTTCAGGTGTTGTCGCCATGATGTGAATTATCTCCCCTTTCTGAATCAGAACAACTAAGCTTGTAAGCTATACTTATGCAACAAAATTTCAGAAACATTCATTTTCACTGTAAATTTACAACTTTAATTCACTAAAAGTTGTCCAAGATGCAAAAATTAATAATACTAATTATAAAACTAAAAAGTACAAATAAGATAAATAGTAATAAAATAAAAAATACTTTTGATACTAAATATCTTATAAAGAGAACAGCATATATTGTAAGAGAATCAATGTACACAAACTTGAAAATACCTTGTATGTGAGGGAATCAGTGTCGCCCTCTGGAGGCGTGAAGTCAATTTTTGCCCTTGCTAACCCAATGAAAGCCCCAGCATGAGCTGCAGAGTTGTACATTGCTGAGGTAATAAATAAAAAAGCTAAGTAAAATGGATGACTAACAAAATTATGGAGAATACACAGAAACAGCACAGTATATACTGCATATAGGAGAAAATAAACAGTTGAAATATATATGCTTCAGTTAATTAAAAGTCTTCATTTGTGAGAAAATTTTTAATGAAAAGCACATGAAAGCAGTTTGCTTGTAGTTTCAAAAAAATATATTTCAGTGATTACTTCAAATAAAACTAAATCTGAATAGAAACAAACTACTTTTCTTTAAACTATTCTCATTACACTAATAAATGAATGATAAATAATTTCTGTTAAAATAAATAATATGTATATATATATTCATTTTAAACAACCAAACTAGCATAATATTAATAAAGATTTTTATATAAATAGTTTTCTAGTGAAACTTATCACTAACCTGTAGTTGCAGAGTTCTGACGGAGCAGAGGAGGCCTTGGTGGTCCAGATCGGAACTGTCCATCTGTCTATAATACCAAAATTAGAAGGGCAAGATTAAGAAGGTTTTTTTTCTTATTCTAATATGTTAAATTCAAAGACTCTGTTACAAAAACTTTAAGGCATCAACAATTTTCTTAACTGTGCAGTGATTTAAGAGTTATGGGAAATACATACATGCACACACCCTTTAAAAAACAACACAAAAAGAGCCCAGTAAATCTGGGATAGGCTAGATGTTATGATACATAAGGCACATTAAATATTATTTAAAATAAAACATAAAACAAATTCCAACATAATTTGTAACTCAACTAGTTTTACAAAACATAATATTGTAAATTCTTGTAGAAACAATATAACTTGAGACTATAATAGGTATGTATGAAACGAGACTGACTGATAGAACAATACATTCGTGATTTTCATGTCAGTGCTTGCATTCACATCTTTCATCTAATTGCTCACACTCATGTCTTTCATCTCATCACTCTGAATCCACCCTACCCCAAGCACAAATAATTTAATTTACATAGGTAAAATGTGTAATAAGCGATACCAACATAATAAATGTAAGCAAAATTATTCACATAAATTTCATTAGAAGAAATTATAATATTAATATTAATAGTCATCATAACAAACATAATTAATCAGAACACTAGACCAGATATTGAAAATAATGTGTAATTGCACAAAGTGGTGACAATTGGTATCTAAAGAAAAAAATACACACTTTTGCCTTTACTGATTTATTAGGTTTTTCTTCTGTTGTCACCAGAGCTGGTGTAGTGTCAGACCCAACTGACATATTTGAATTGCTGCCACCTCCATCCCCACCATCATCCTGGCTCCTTGTTGCTACAATGTCGGATTTTAGTGGCATGATGAGCAGGTTGCAGTCCATTGACTGTTCTGAGCTAGATGACAACAGTGAAGTTTGTGATGAGGTCTTGGGAGGATGGGATGAAGTCTTGCCAGTAAGCCTCTCTTTTAAAGATTCCACATGTCCAAATGTCGTCAGTTTGCTACTCTGACCATGAGGTGGTGCAGAATAGGAATGCTGGTATGAATAATTGGCACCTGCAAAGGGAGAAACTTGAGTTGGGGATGTACGGGTTGGGGAACTGGACAGAGCCCGAGAAAAGCTTGGTGACCCAGTATTCTGTGGATATTCTATATGACTAACACTGTGGATGCGTCTCTGGCGATAGAATACTGGTGCCATCTGGTGATCACATGGTATTTGATTTACAGGCTGCTCATAGTCTGCAGGGGACATAACTGTTTGGCAAACATTGCATCTTGTAGAGTCTGAAAAAACATTAAAAGATGTATTACATAGTCTGATGGAAGGTTGATGGGTGTTTATAAAAGGTGCACATCTAAACAATGTTCAAATTTAGAAACCTTTAAATACTTATGCTATCAACTGCTAAATTAAGTTGAATAATTCATTTTTCCTTAATTGTTTTAAATTTTAATGATCAACCAAAACATTTATGATGAGATTAATTATAAAAGCAAGCCTCATTTAGATTAATAAAATGTCTGTAGTCTTGTTAAAGTGACAGGAAGTTCTTAAACATTGTTTGACATCTGGCAAACTGACCTGTACTGAGAACAGACTGAGATTTGCTTCCCTTAGATCCCCCTTTCTTCTTCTTGCTTGAAGAACTCTTCTTGAGGATTGAGGTTCCAATGGATCCCTACAAAAAATAAAATTTTACCTTCAGTAATTATGGCAGTAACAAAAGATAGGCAAATCAAAAATACAATTATCAAATAAAATTGCAAATACAAAACCATGATCATGGTTGTCAACTTAAATTTAAATTCACACTGTTTCAAGATATTTAGGTGTGATTTACAATATATATTTTTTTAATTTAAAGACTCAAAGAATCTCTTTAACTTGCTAAGCTAAAGATTTAAGAAAAGTCTCTTCCCTTGTTATTTTGACTTCAATAAAATAATTAGAATCAACTAATCATATAACTATGCACTAACTTAATACATTATTAGAGCAAAGTAAAGACTGTTACAGTAATTAGAGCAAACTAATTATATAACTAAACACTAACTTGATACAGTAACTTTAGTAAATTAATTATATAACTATGAACTAACTTGATATACTAACTTGAGTAAGGTATTTATATAACTATGCACTAACTTGATATAGTAACTTGAGCAAAACTGCACATACAACTATGCATCAATTCAATATAGTAACATGGGTTAACTGCATGCATCTGCAATCATGTACTGGTTCATTTGAGCAAATTACATGTAATATTGCAGTTCAAAACCAACACAATATAGAAACTTCAGCAAACTATGTAGTATAACACTATCAAAATAGAGAAATCTGAAAAAACTAAATGTAGCCTCACACTAACACAAGACAGAAACTTGAGTACACTACTTTTTTCTGCAGCTCAATACACAAATGTGAACAAACCACATCCAACTGTTCACCAACTCATTACTGTAAGTAAACTACATGTAGCTTCGCATCAACTCAAAAGAGAAACTTAAGTAAATGCCTTGTAACCAAGCACCAACTTGAATACTGTAATTTGTGCAGACTACAAAACTATGCACTCAAATGGTATGCTTGAGTAAACTACATGTACTTAATTATGTGAAACAAATAAATAGTCATTTCAGCAGATTACTTACACACCAACACATCATGGTAATTTGAGCAGATTGCATATAAACAGATATCAACATATGGTAATCTCAGTTGACTACATATAAGTAAACTATACATCACAGTAATTTGCACAGTCTCTGTGTAACCAGACACAACAATTCTCAGCAGTTTGTGCTGATTACATGTAACAAGACACCAACATATCATGGTAACTGGAATGACCTATGTGTAACCAGACACAACAATTCACAGCAGTTTGTGCAGATTACATGTAACATGACACCAACATACCATGGTAACTGGAATGACCTATGTGTAAGCAGACAGTCTAATGTATAAACCAGGGATATCTACATACACCTTCTCGCTCACTTAATTCAAATTTTTTTTAATTATAAAAACTCCACTCTCAATTGCAAATATGCATTTCTTTTTCAAAATCACCATATTCAAAGCACTTTCCAGTATCTAAAAATGAGTTAATTTAAACGTTTCAATAAGAAAACATACAAATATTCTTAAATTTAGAATATCTACTACATTTTATGATGTCACCTGAACAACATTAGGTTCTACCATCAAAATAGTTCTAAATGAATAACAATATTGTTGATAGTTTGCAGTTTGTCATATTTTGTATTTTCTCCTTTCATTCATTTGGTTATTTTATTTTTCAAAAACTCAACAGATTTAAAACTCAATTAAACTCAAAAAAACTCAGCAGATCAAAAACACAAAGACATTTAAAATTCTATGGATCAAAAACTCAGCAGATCAAAAACTCAATGGATCAAAAACTCAGCAGTTCAAAATCTCAGCAGATCTTTGACTTTTTAAGAGATTTAAAACTCACACTCACAGAAATGTTTTCTTTTCCTTCTTCATCCAGTCCAGCATTGCGCCTTCGCTGCTCCTCCTCAAACTGTTTTACCTTAGCAAGGATAGCAAAAGCAATTTCTGTTAACATTCAGTATTATTTCTTCTGGAAACTGCAATTACATCTGAATGAAATGTACCTGTCACACCTCTCTGGTCACCCTTCACTCATTATGATTGTTACTTAATATTAAAAGCATATGACTAATTACAAGTGATAGAGAATCTTAATTTATATTTATTATTAATTCTCCCACGAGACCACGTGTCTCTCAATTGGTGGATTATAAAGGTGTTGTCATAAAACTCTACTCTACAGTAAAACATCTATATTATCATTGTGTAACTGTTGCATAATGTTTCTGCAGGTGGAGATTTCTTACTATAGGAGTAATAAAAATCTGTCTTTTATTTTTATTTAATGAGCCCACATCCACTATTTTTATTCAACCATAAGTTTCAATATATATGCAAGAAGGTTAATAAATTTAACAATAAATTTATTAAATCAACAATCAAATATACAACATATGAATATAATCAAAAGAGCATTGACATTTACATCATTTCATAACAATGTCTGATTAATGCTAGACTCTTGTTCAGTTTATCCTACCATGACATCAGCAGCCAAATTAATGCACGCATGCAATGACACACAGACAGACAGACACACAGACAGACAGACACACACAGAGACAGACAGACAGACAGACAGATAGATAGATAGATAGATAGATAGATAGATAGATAGATAGATAGATAGATAGATAGATAGATAGATAGATAGATAGATAGATAGATAGATAGATAGATAGATAGATAGATAGATGGAATCAAGTTAATAGATATAATTCATCATAGAAGTGAGACTGTGAATTTTAGAGAGATAATTATAGTCAACGTACATAACCTTTTCAATGATGGCAACTGTCGCTAGAAGGTGTTCACAATCACGTGGTTGCATCAAGTCACTATCTTTCTTATTAGATGATGGTTCAATGGAATATTACACAACTGTTCCAGAATCTTTGATGACCTCACAAAGCACACTGTGGAGAATCATCCAGAACTCCTTATGCATTATTAAAGTACATCATGCGGAGTGTTCTAAAATCTTCATGTGCACTACTGAAGCATACCATGAGGAATGTTCGAAAAGGTTTTCATGAATTCTCGACACCAAACTCAAACTTCAATTTCTGTTGTATTGACTCTTGAATGGAATTCACAAGAATCAGTTTTCAGCAACATACTTACTGATAAGTTCAACAACAAAGTTGGATACAGACACACCAACGTTATGTAAAAGATTACAATAACCTACCTCTAATAACTACAATAACCTACCTCTAATAACTACAATAACCTACCTCTAATAACTACAATAACCTACCTCTAATAACTACAATAACCTACCTCTAATACCTCCATTTCTATTCTCTGACTACAATAACCTACCTCTAATAACTCCATTTCTATTCTCTGATAGGACTAACCTGCAATTTGTTATGTAAAAGATTACAATAACCTACCTCTAATAACTCCATTTCTATTCTCTGATAGGACTAACCTGCAATTTGTTATGTAAAAGATTACAATAACCTACCTCTAATAACTCCATTTCTATTCTCTGATAGGACTAACCTGCAATTTGTTATGTAAAAGATTACAATAACCTACCTCTAATAACTCCATTTCTATTCTCTGATAGGACTAACCTGCAATTTGTATTGACTATTTTTGAATTGATAGGACTAACCTGCAATTTGTATTGACTATTTTTGAATTGTAATTTTATTTCTTTACATATAGAGACTGTGTAACATAAAATTATCTTAACATGAGTTCATGGAATATTGATGCCATGTAATCTATTTCATCATAAATGTCTTATGTATACTTGATTTTTTAAAATAAATTTATTGTTAAATTTATTGACCTCTTTAAGCATATTGATATTGATAATCTTATGTTGGAGAAGAAAGTGGGTGGATTGGAGCTTGTTAAATGTAGATTAAAAGTTGGATTTGTCTTCTCCTTTAGTAAGAAGTTTTCCTCTCATGGAACATTATATTATTGTAAATGTTGTTGTGAAATAGAGGAAATGTTTACAGCACCAAATATCTGCCAAGTGAAAGGTGAGTGGTGTCTTTTGGAGGATCATTAATAAAATAAATTAAAATTCTCATCACTTGTAATTAGTTATGAAAGATTAGATAATAATATTAATAATAATAATAATTTTCATTAACTAAGTGGCATGCCCATCATACAATCACAATGATGATGATGATGACAATGATAATGAAAATAGTGGTCACAAGGATATGATTATGGTATGATTGCTATGATGATAAAGCTACTGCTCCTGATGAAGATGATGATTTCATCTCAAAGAGTTTTTATGGTTGAAGAACCAAGTTCTCTTCAATACTGAGTTAATGAGAGGGGAAGGGGAAAGAACTGCTGATGTCAACTGATATCAAACCTTCATTGTGAGAAAATTTATAACTCTCAACCAATACTGCTTTTCACATTAAAGCGGCGTGAATTTGCTGAGTTATTCTAGGCTGACTGCATGATGGCACTCGGAGAATTTTTATAAAAATGGATTTTGTTTATTGGAGAGTGTATAAAGAAACCTACAAGAGAGCTGGTGGATGCAATAAGCAGTTCTTTGCAGACAGGAAAGAATTCCTTTACAGCTGAATATTTCTGCTACATACTAATAAAATAAATACATACAAACATAAAAAGATGACAGATGCTAAAAGCTAGCTACTGTAGTACCTAGGATTTCATACAAATCTGTAAAGCCTCCCAAAGACAAGCTAACTATTATGCACCCAAGATTTTGTACAAATCACTAAAACATTGGCAGTTGCTAAACACATAAATAAATAAACTAGCTGTTTAGTATTAATTATCTAGATTTTGTACATTCAGTTAGAACTAAACTTTGTGCAATCAGTTACATCTGGACTTTGCACAATCATTTAGATCTAGAATCTCTACAAACAATTAAATGTAGATTTTTGTGCAATCAATTACATCTACATTTTGCACAATCATTTATATCTAGAGTCTCTACAAACAGTTAAATGAAGACTTTTGAGCAATCAATTGCATCTACATTTTGTACAATCATTTATATCTAGAGTCTCTACAAACACTGAAACAGTTAAATGTAGACTTTTGTGCAATCAACTGCATCTACATTGTGTACAATCATTTAGATCTAGCGTCTCTACAAACAGTTAAGTGTAGAGTAGACTTTTGTGCAATCAATTATATCCACATTTTGTACAACTGAAAGCCACTACTACTATGAACGGTTTTATATAACCATTTGCCTGGTCTAACACACAGGCACACACTTTCTCTTAACAGAAACAGTACTGAAATTTTAATTCTCTTAGGGTATTGTTGAAGGGAAATGGGAGGGGGGAGAGGGGGAGGCAGTGTCTGTTTAGATGAAAACTGTTTACTCAGCACATCTTCATGAACATCAAGCAAGCAAACAATAGCTTAACTCATGTTTTAATCCTCATCCAGTTCACCTCTTTCCTTTTCAAGATAAATATATAAAGATGTGAAATAGCAGTGCTTTGCACAGAACAAATATGCTGTTATTGAACATAGATTATTAATGGGTTGGCTAAACAAAACACAGTGCCAGTATGCTTTTGTTGAATATAGATTATTGTGTTGGTTGAACAAAACAAACATCACACACACACATGCAAGCATGCACATACAAACATTTGCATATGCATATGCACACATACAATTCCACTCATCAATAATTCAAACCCAGTTGTGCTGAGGCTGCAAATAACAAAACAGAAGTACATGAGGTCAGAGTTTGATAAATATCGATCCAAGTAAAAACCTATTTCTACAGCAGTTATCTGGTATGTGCAGGTGCTTAAATGTTGAACCCAAGGCTAATTATATTAGATTCTCTTCCTTTCATCTGCTTCAAAATCAATATCCTATTTTTAGGTCTAACACTGCCATTATCCACCATTCAGATGGTCTACATTTCCAACATGCTGTTACAATAACACATTCAACAATCAGAGAGCCTCCTACATTTGCAACATACTGTTATAATAACACTTTACATTTGCAACATACTGTTACAATAATACTTTAAGAGAGCCTTCTACATTTGCAACATACTGTCACAGTAACACTTCAACAAGTCAGAGAGCCTCCTACATTTGCAACATACTGTTACAATAACACTTTCAATGAGTCAGAGAGCCTCTTACATTTGCTACATACTTTACAATAACACTTTCAATGAGTCAGAGAGCCTTCTACATATGTATGTCTTAGCTGTACTCCAAATCTGTCTTTGAAATCTTTCATTCAAACTGCTTTTATCCTCTAACAAATCCTATGAAGAGTTCATCAAAGATTCAACAAATGACACTCAAAGTATGTCACTCATTACAGTTTGTGGACTGTGAGTGCAACTCTCTCTTCCAATGACATGAGTGCATTGGAGTAATCCCAAGTGAAAGACAATACTTTCAGTTTCGTTTTCTGTAAGATGATAATCTAGGATGATCATTAACTTTCTGGAAAAGCATGTAAAAAAAAGTAAGGCCACCCCAACCCAATGTCACATTATGATCAACAGCATGTGAACTAGGCAAATGGATCTAATTTTAAGAATCATCAAGCAATGAACAGGATTTTGGTTATAATCCAATAAGCCAAGCTATCAGCTAGAGTAAGAGTGAGAAACTGAAAGGAGAATTGTGATTTAGAGGGAAGTGTGTGTGTGTGTGTGGGTGGGGGGGATCAATCTAAAATTCAGCTTTGTGATTCATTAAATCCTACTATTTAAATACAATTATTTTTTTTAATTTATACAATACATTAATTTTGAATATACGTGCATGATGGAATGGAGTTGAATGGATGTATGCATGTTTAAGAGCACATAAATATATGGGAGTATGTGGATGTGTATGAAACTGGATGTCTGTACAATAATATGTACATGTAATAAATGTATGCATGTGTGTGTGTGTGTGTGTGTGTGTGTGTGTGTGTGTGTGTGTGTGTGTGTGTGTGTGTGTGTGTGTGTGTGTGTGTGTGTGTGTGTGTGTGTAGAAGGCAGAATGAAATTAGATACATGTGTGTATTTATTTTATATATATCTAAATACAGGTACAAGTATTGCAGATGAATATGCAGGATATAGGTATATATCTATTTATAAGTACATGCAGAATTGGTGGGTAGAGTAAGTAGATACATGTATCTCAATAAGATCGTGTAGGGGTGGGTAGGCAGAGCTCATGTATCTCTCTTGATAAATTTCAAGTGAGAGGGTAAGGTAGTAGGTTGGTGGATATCTTGCCATGAAAATGTTCTATTTCCAAGATAATAAAAGTGTGTAATGTATTCACAAATTCTTTCAAAATTTAATTTTAATTTTTTTAAAAATGTTAAGAGAAAATAAAAGAAAGAAACTATTTTTAAATATTACATATCCATGAAAAGATTGTTCCATTTCTATCTTTCTTTTTTATTCTAACAAGTACCATTTAAAGCCACAAAAATGTTCTGTATGTTCTTGCATTGATCGATGGTCTAAGGCCATGCATCAACTTGGCTTAGAAAATCAAATTGGTTCCCCAAGAAGCAGACCATTTACAAGATGGAATCCTGTCTGACTCACAGCCTTCGGCTTTCATTTGAAATCCAGGAAACCCAAACCTTTCAACCACCTTTCTCCTCTTTTCAAACATTCTGATTTTGTGAGAATTCAGTCCCCTTCGAAAAGCTATCATTTCCCTTATTTCATTCAAAGAGGAATCAATGGACTCGACTTTGATTTCTTTCAGTTTATCCTGGTGTTTCATTCAGCAGCACTTTCCACTGCCTCTGCCAACTCTCCCAGTTCTTCCCCTCTATCTTCTTCACATCTCATGCTCAGCATGGCTTTCCTGCCTTGGAGTTGATGATGCTGTAATATATTTATACTGCTATGGTGCAATGTACAGATGTCTAATAGTTTTTGGTTTTCTGGTATTTGAACTGGATTATTTTGACTAACGGGGGTAATTTATTTAATCTTCTAGAATTTAAAGAAAAACATACATACACACACTTATTTATATATATAAGCAAGGTGAAGAGAGAAGGCGTCTGAAAGAATATTTTATTTATAAATACATCCAATAAAAATTCAAAATCATTATACTCAAGATTATCTGAGATATAATATCAATCTGACCATGTTTGTATGTGTATGCATGCATGTGTGAGTGAATGCATTTGTGTGTTGTGTGTCTATATCTGTGAGAGTGTGTGAAAATTTTGTTTTTCTACAATCATTATGAATGGGTACTTGGTTTTCACACTCAGTCTCTTCATTCCATCAGAACAAAATTGAAACTCATCACACTCTAAGAGGAGACTTATGGCTCCATTAAAGGAAACCCAGCATTAATCAATAACAGAATGAGTTTGCTGCGACGGAGAGGCCTCACGTGGGCAAACAGGCAAGAGAAGTGCTCTATTTGTGTGCCATGGTTATGAAAGGACAGGGCAGAGGTTTCTGTCTGTCACATTTATTAGACCACAGTCTGCAAGACAAGTACTTATGTCTGGATCACATGAGCCCAGAAGCCAACTAACTAACAATGTATCATTACTTTGTGCTTGGGCAAGATGGGGAGAGAACTAGAGAAGAAAAGGAGATGTGTCTGAATGGTTGAGAAAATGTCTAGGATTACTCAAAAGTATACATTCCAAAAGAATGCATTCCTCAAACAAGCGTGTATTCTTCAATTAGACTCAAAGTGTAATGAAGTGTAATGAATGGGTAATTGGTCATAATATTGTCAAGTAGAATACTTTATCACATATAATTTCTCAGATAGACAATATTGCTTTAAAGAGAGTATATTTTTTAAATGGTGGGTATTTTCCTCTAAAAGTATGGACTTTGCAGATAGAATGTATTCTTCATATCTCTTGCAGGCCCACTAAGTTTAGTCACATACATGTGAAGAAAATGACAGTACGTGCGTACGTATGTATGTTCAGCTATTGTAGCAATAAATGCTCTTTGGGTTCTTAATGCAATGCTCATTAAAATTCTGAATCTGACAAGAGCTAATAGCTTTATTATACCAAGGAATTTTTATAAATATATTCTGACATTCTATTTCATAACTAAATGAACAGAAAATTTCCAGGAAATAATTTTGTTTAAATATTTGCCAGTTATCAAATGAACACAATTTGCAAACATCACTTATCAAATGAACTCACAGGTAAAATATAATGTTGGTTGTGAACAAACACAATTTACAGATGTACTTATCAAATGAACACACAGATAAAATATAATGTTGGCTGTGAACAAACACAATTTGCAGATGTCAGTTTCAAATGCTAAGAACACAGAGAGAGAAAATTTGTATTTGAAAATAAATCGGCAAAAAATCATGCACATAAGAGACTCTATTGCATTATTAACATTAGTAATTCTGCATGTCTTTATAAACATATGAATGTAAATGTATGTATATACACAGGTATGTATGCATGTATATGTGCTCATATGTATGCAATTACAGTGAAACCTCGCTATAATGTGATAATTTGGGTCCATAAAATCAGATCGCATTAATAGCGGGATCACGTTAATACGGGGTTGTGCAATAGAATACAACATTAAGATATATATTTTGGGAATCATGCCACAACCGCGTTATATCTGAATTCACGTTATCGCGGGGTGCATTATCATGGGGTTCCACTTTACATCTATAGGTATGCATGCACAAATGTGCACATGTGGGGGGTGGGGGTGGATGGGTGGATGTAGGTGTGTGTGTGCACTTGTGTAGAAGGAAGGGTTAAAAAAAAAGTATTTTAAAAATGAGAGAGAAAGAAGGGATGGGAAGGAAGGGTGGAAAGAAGCAGACATGTGCTTTTGACAAATTAAATTAAAATAGCAAACCCTATCGAGGCTCATCACTTACAGTTCTCAAAAGGAGGGTGAGAAAATCTTTGACCTAATATAAGTAAAATCATTTTCAGGTATGTTTCATAACAGTCTGTAAGAAGAACCATTTGGATAGAGCCATTCAACTGGAAATACATGGTGTAAGATAACTATAGTAATAAATGAAATAACTGTACCACAGCAACTGCAGTCTCAGTAGTGATTTTGCCTTCCTTGACCATCTGCATTAATGCCATTCGATCTTCATCACTCATAGTAATCTCATAGGCCATCAGGTCACCTTTACAAAATGAATGAAATCAAACTAATCAATATTTCTATTCTAGCATTTGATACTATGTGAATTCTTATTTTAGCTTGAATCCAGTAAAAGAAAACAATAAAAAGAACCTTATCAGTTCTTTCGACACATCTCCCCACACTCTTAACACAGAACATTTTTGGATGAATGGAAATTTATTTGTCCTTCTGTACCTTGCTGCTGCTTGTAAGCGCTTTTGCGACCAGACTTCCTGATGCCAAGATTGCGCAGGAAACGACCTAATGTTGAGCCTTTCTTTTTACCATCCTCTCCTGTATGTGCTCCTTCTAGAAAGAAAGCAAGGAGTAGTTGTTGTTTTTTTAAATATATATAAATATTTATATTTATAAATATAATTAAAGGTAACATCAATTAAAAAATAAACAACAGAACTTAGTTTCAGTCATGCTCTTTGAGTTTGCATTGATTGGTTCATCAAATTCATCAACATCACAGCATCCTCATAAATTCATTCACAAAATTTTTTAAATGAAAGCATTTCTATACTTAGATGCTTAGGTTTGCTCAGTAAGCAGTTAGAGATTCTAAATAACCTTTACTAAGAAAGCACATTTGCCAGCCATCGGCCAATCTTGAGGTTTAAATGATACATACTTGAATCTATTAAGTGTCTGTAAACCAATATATGAGCTGACATTGCTCTTGTGCCAATAGACTCAGATCCATGCACAGTGCAAATCTGAGTCAAATGCTAAGCTTGAATTTTATTTTAAATAATTTAAATGCTGCTATGTTTTATTTGCCAATACTAAGCAATTTGTCCTACATCGTACTTTCTTAAATTTGTGATTGAAATAAAGCATTGAAGTATTTTGTTTCATAAATCTATTTCATTCAAACTTCTAGTTAGTTTAAAGTATCTAGAAACAAAAAGAAACAAAACAAAACAAAATAAAAGCACAAGAAATACCAAATAGGAAGAAATAAAGCAGGGCAAAAAATTCAGGAATTTAGTTGGTAATTAATACATACCTCTCTGTATTCATAATATCCAAATGACTAACGTTAATGCTATCACAAGATGCAAATTTATTCAGCTTTAATTAGCCATCAGCAAAAAAGCAAGAGCCCTTATGTTGTTAATAGGATAATACAAGCAGTTAATTTATGGTGTGTAGCTAACTTTTAAAAAGAATTGCCAGCATATATAGAAAATGCAGAGCATATGATAATCTCTGGCAAGGCAAGAAAATATTATACTGAATTTAGTTGCTGTTTGTCATGTTTTGTTATGGTTTTACTCAGTGCTAAAAAAGTTCACTTCTGTTAGAAAATCAAACTTAAAGGCTGTAATCTACCCATAACCACATCATTTGTATTAGTGCTATGAAGGTACATGTACTATGCTTTATATTTAAATGCATAAAGAGTTTTTGCATTAAAAAAAGTAATTTTTTTAAAAATTGTCAATATATATATTACCAGTTGGTTTGGAGAATTATCATGTTTAAACAGCGATTTAAACTGTATGTTTGTGAATAGAGAATCAAACAATGTAATTCTGATAGTTCAAACTTTTTTATGCCAATTTCTTTTTTACCATAAAGAATTTAAAATAAATTTTACTTAATGTTTTACACCAACGGCTCATGCTGTGGATCAGCATGTCATTTTCCTCCACTAGTAATACAATTGCAGTATATCCTTTTCCTCCAATAGTTGTATAATTAAAGTATATGATTTTCCTTCACTATATGTATAATTACAGTACATCATTTTCCTCCACTAGTTGTATAATTAAAGTATATCATTTTCCTCTACTAGTTGTATAATTACAGTACATTATTTTCCTCCACTATTATATAATTACGGTACATGATTTTCCTCCATTAGATGTATAATTACACTACTTCCAGCAGATGTATAATTACAATATATCATTTTCCTCCACTAGTTGTATAATTACAGTACACAATTTTCTTCCTCTAGATGTATAATTACAGTACATCATTTTCCTCCACTAGTTATATAATTACAGTAAATATTATAATTCAGAGTATTTATATAACTAAAAATAAAGTTATGGATGCAAAAAGTACAAATATGTTATTAAAGCTGCCTCATCTTTAACTAAGATGTCTTCTTAGATGAGAGAAGGGGAAATGATATGTGTCCTAATGGTAAGAGTGCAGACAAGTGAATACAGCCAATAGGGTAGATGTAAAATTCCACAAAATACATCATAACAAAAGGTTGGTGAAGCAGAAATCAAGTTGGCTGAAAGAAATACAGAAAAAACATTATCAGGCCCCTAACTATTATGGTGACAATGAGAAAAAACTGCAAGGAACCAATAAAACAAAGGATATGACTAAATGGGAAGGTTATAGGGTCATGCTTTTTAGCACAGATAACTCTACCAGTACAATGCTTTACCACAGTAAGCCTTAATCATATATATAAAGCAGACTGTAAAAGAAGTGGTCTGCTAGCAATGATAACTGAAATTAAAAACAATTGAACTAAATCATTCAAGAATGTGGGGATGTGTGACCATCAAAATCACAAATATGCTTATTTCGTTTATGCAATCTGCCATAAGAACACCATACAAAATATATAAATCTTTAAGCAATATTCATTTTAATACAACCTCACTAAACAAAACAAAAAAACTGCTTCAAATAACAAATGTTATTTACAAATGTCTAGAGTAGTATATATCTTTAGGCATTGCATCACTTCCCCAAGCACACCACCCATACCATTAAATAATGATCTTGTGACTTGCAGCCTTGACCTCCCTACATAAAAAGAACTGTCATATGACTCATTCAAATTAGTACACAGGCTAAGAAATACCAGCCTAATGCACAATAAGCAAAATTAGCATATCTGCTACTTCAAAGAAACCAGGATAATAAAAATCTCAAGTTTGCCTGAACTGTCCTTAAGCAAGTAGTCCACAGTATGATGAAACCCAGACAATGGATGATACAATCATATTAACTGTTCCCTTCAGAATTGCTAACATCCATATGGGTGGATAAAAACAAAAAGAAAACTTGTTTGGTTCAAGGAGTAATTTTAAAACACAGGTTACTTCAAATTAACTGTCAAAATTAAGTACTGAATTTTCTTTTTTCTGAGTCACTCTGACAGTAAGTAAAACCTCGAATTTCAAAGAGATCGTTAAATGTGACAACAAAAAAAAGAAAAAGGAGGAATTTTCCTTAAATGGTTACAACAAAATCTTTACCTTTATATATATTAAATTAAAAGGGGGGATGATGCATATTTTTTTTAACATTTCTCTGCACATGTTTTAGGAAGAGATGGGTTTGTAGGGTGTTGTGTGGGAGCATAGTGAGTGGGAAGTTGTGGGCGAGTAAGAAAAAGTGTGTGTGTATGTATGTGTGTGTGTGTGTGTGTGTGTGTGTGTGTGTGTGTGTGTGTGTGTGTGTGTGTGTGTGTGTGTGTGTGTGTGTGTGTGTGTGTGTGTGTGTGTGTGTGTGTGTGTGTGTGTGTGCATGTGAAAGAGAGAGAGAGAGTACATTTTAAATGTGTATACGATTAATTTAATACACTACTATAGTACATTATGAATGAATGAAAATGTAATAATAAGCTTGGCAAAGCAAAGGAAAATTGATAATGCTGAGGTCCTGGGATAAATAAACAAACTTTCAAAAGCTTAAATATAAGCATTTAAAATCATTCCAAGAAGAAAGCTCAATACACACAAGTACCTTGAACTATTTTACGAGGAAATATACAACACATCCCTGTCAAAACAAAAAACAAAAAGCATACCAGATAAGTAATACAACAACAACAAACCCAGGACTTTGTTCAAAGATGAATATATAAGAATCAACCATTATCACTACAAAACAAGAAGAGAAATATGTATTATCATCTACAATGCTGACATAAATGTGATATAACAGGTTCAAACATTTTGGCGTCAACAATGAAGAGATAACCATTCCAACTCTAAGCTAGTTATCATGTGTTAAATAATTACTACAATTAAATAATAATCATATGACCAAAGTATAAAGAAGAGAAAGATATTAAATTAACATGAAAACTAAATTAATTTTAAAAATTAATACTTTCAATTTATATTTTCAATTTAAATTAAAATATCTAAAACTTATCCACAAATTTTAATTTTGGTAATTTTTCAAAGCATATATCATACAAGATCTGCACAATGGTTTTGCTCTTTTTAAGCATACCATATATGAACATTATACTGAATCAGTAATTGTAAGCCCCTTTAAATATATGCATTATACAAGCTCAACTTCAAGTCTGCCCCTTTAAATTTATATTATACAACGCCAGCATCAAGCTTTGTCTTTTTAAACTTATTAAACTTAAACACCACATCAAATTTCTGTTCCTTTAAATTAATAGTATATGAAGCCGGCTTCAAGAGTGTGTTCCTTTAAATTTATATTACAGAAGACCAGCATAAAATGTTTGTACTTTGAATTTAAATTATTCAAGATGGCACCAAGTTTGTTTCTTTTAAAATTTATAGGATATAAGACCAGCACTGAACTTTTTCTATTTAATAGACATCAAAGAAAACTATATTTTCTAGAAAAAAACTTTCTATTTAATATACATTTTAAAAAAAAAACTAGATACACAGCTGTATCCATAAAATATATATCACCAAAAAAAAAAAAGTAACAGTAGCAGTGTCCTTCTAATGATGCACTATAAAAAACTATCATCCAAACTTCATTTATTTTTTAATAACATAACACTAGCAATTAAAATTGTGTTCCTGAGTATATCACACAAGCTCAACACCAAAACTGTGACCCTTAGAATATATACATTAATAAGACCACTTTCAAAAGTGTGTCCCTTTAATATAAATATGAGACCACTTTCAAAGCTGTCCTTTTAATATACATGTATAAGATCACTTTTAAAACTGTGTCCCTTTAAGATATATAATATCACTTTTAAAACTATATCCATTTAAAATATATAAGACCACTTTCATAACTGTCTTTTTAATATATATAAGAACACTCTTAAAACTTGGTCCCTTATAAGAGTATTTTCAAAACAGGGTCCCTTTAATCTATAACAGAACACTTTCATAACTGTGTCCCTTTAATATATATAAAACCATTTACCAAACTGTGTCCCTTTAATATATATAAGACCATTTTCAAGACTCTGTCCTTGTAATATATGTAGGACCATTTTCAAAACAGTCCCTTTAATATAAATAAGAACACTTTCAAAAGTGAGTCCCTTTAATAGATACAGAAAGACAGACAGACAGGCAGACAGATAGATTAGATTAGGTTAGATAGATAGATAGATAGATAGAGAGAGAGAGAGAGAGAGAGAGAGAGAGAGTTAGGTTAGATAGATAGATAGATAGATAGATAGATAAGACCAGTTTCAAAACTGTTCCTTTAATTTATACATTATATATGACAACCAACATAAATACTGTTCAAGGTCATTCTACAGTAACTCTGATTAAATCATAAGTTTAAAGTTGTAAAGAATAAAGGCCTTGATAAATTCATGGTGCCATTAGTAAAATATTTGTAATCTGTATATCAGTTACAGAGATGAAAACTTTTCAGTCATTGCAATCCAGACTTTCAGAACTAAAGTTTCTGTCAACTTTACATGAAATCTGCTTTTTCATTTTTTATATTGGTAAAACAGATTTTCTTCTTGTAAATTATCAGGGTGTCATGAAAGAAGTAATTACAGAGTCTAATGATTAAACTTTGTTAATTAATGGAACTTTACAAAGACTTTTTTTTAATTACAGGGTTAAATAATAGCTGTACAGGAAATCTACTGTGACATGAACTTTGCTCTTTGATCACAATACTTCCCAATATGAAACACCTGCACACCTTGGTTGCTTAACCCCATAATCCACCTTCAGTACTCCATAATGTCAGAAACGAAAATACTACAAACACTATGCATTGTACACCATACTTATATTTAATACAAGGTAATTTAGATAAACTTCAACAACTCAAGAAATGGACATTTTTTTTTTTAAAGGTAAACTTTTACATCTGTCTGACTCTTGAAAATATATTTAAATTAACTTATTAACTATCTACAATTTCACCAACTGGCTATGGTGGTTAAGGGGTATAAGACGATATTAATGGCCTTTAAATAACATTTCACAAGTGTCCTTTCTATTATATTAAGTAATACTATACTGAAAACATTACGTATTAAAGAATTCCACTTACATTTATTTAGTTACATGTACATAAGCAGAAGAAAATTTTTTGTACTTCATTCTATAAAACAAGATATGGAGTAGGGAAATGTTTAAAAATAAAAGCTAAATTTGTTTTTATCTACACCCTTCCTACTTGCTTTGTTATTTTCTGTCTGGAGTTCTACTAAATCCATGTTAACTTTTTCTAATTCCTTTCTAACTTTTCCCATTTTATTTACATTAGTCCTTCCCCAATTTTTTATTTTGTATGCGTAAAGTGTGATGGTGGTGGCTATCAAGACCATTACTAGTGTTGTACTTGGTGTTAAATACAGTTTAATCATAATCATATTAACTCAGGACTCGACTCAGGTCAGGAATATCCCAGAACTAAGGAAAATCATGGAGGAAATAGCATTCAAATGGATGGTAAAGCTGAGCTCAGATCAATACAAAAAAAATGGCCTTGTTCGACAGAGCATAACAATCCTTTGTACAATAGATCTGGTTTCTCAAATTTCTATATGCTCTCCTCTCCCCACCACCCACCAAGTTTTAACCTTAGTCTGCTATAGTATTAATGACAATCATATTTCTTTGTTCTTTTTTAAAGCATACACGCATACCTTTATTTCTTTAATTTAAAGCAGATGTGAATAGTTAGTTACTGTTGTTAATTTTAAATACTATCCATCACAACCAGACAGTAATAGACAGGATACATGCACCTCGCAGAAAGAGAATCAAACAGCAAACTATAAGTTTGTATTCTCAGTAATTATTTTCATTGTCGGGAATGCCACAGTATTCAATTATTTGGGTCCTTCACGACCCTCATGATCATCACAGCACTTGCACACTTGTGTGGTTCAATATTGAAACTGCTTCACTCAATAGTCCCAGTCGATCTCTTCCAGTGGTGACAAAGAGCCCTAGGAAAACTGGGATTCTCTTCACAAATGTAATCTTTTTTGCAGTTACCATTTCTATTTTTAATTTGTATTTACTTATTGATGTGGATCATTATTTTGTTAGAATTGAAATGTGTGTGTGTGCATGTGTGTGTGTGTGTGTGTGTGTGTGTGTGTGTGTGTGTGTGTGTGTGTGTGTGTGTGTGTTTGAGATAGAATGTGTGCATATGTAAATGTATTTGCATATATGCAAGCCTGTACAAGGTTATAGAGAGTGCAGACTTGCTTTGTTTTGATATATAGATGTAGAGAGTGCAGACTTGCTTTGTTTTGATATATAAATGGAGAGAGTGCAGACTTGCTTTGTTTGTGATATAGAGATATATAGAGTGCAGACTTGCTTTGTTTTTGATATAGAGATATGAGAGTGCAGACTTGCTTTGTTTTTGATATAGAAATGTAAGTGCAGACTTGCTTTGTTTTTGATATAGAGATATAAAGAGTGCAGACTTGCTTTGTTTTTGATATAGAGATGTAGAGAGTGCATACTTGCTTTGTTTTGATATAGAGATATAGAGAGTGCAGACTTGCTTTGTTTTGATATATAGATGTAGAGAGTGCAGACTTGCTTTGTTTTTGATATAGAGATGTAAAGAGTGCAGACTTGCAGAGGTGTGGTGAGAGCAGAGCTGCTGTGTATGATACAGAGGCATAGAGAGTGTAGAATGCTGTGTGTGATAAAGCAGTGTAGAGAGTATATACTTGCATAGTGTGTGATACAAAGGTGTTGAGAGTGTAGAGTTGTCGTGTATGATACAGAGATGTAGAGTGTAGACTTGCTGTGTGTGATACAGAGAGAGAGAGAGAGAGAGTTGCTGTGTGTGATACAGAGAGAGTGTGTAGAGTTGCTGTGTGTGACACTAAATTCTGAATGCTCTGTGTGTGGTAATAATAAGTATAGTGTGAGTAACTTAATTACCCAGAAGTAATTACTACAGGGGACCTTTTCTAAAAATTCCTCAGAATAAATTCCAGGTAACAAGTTGCAAATTATACCTTTCTCATATCATATAAAAAAAATATGAGTCATCCTAATGTCATATATAGAACTTTGGGTCAAAAAATTTCAAATGGTTATCTAAAAAAACAAGAATTAACTAAAAAGCATCAAAGGTTCTGGAGTAAATTTGCCTATCCCTATTTCCAGACTTAACTGTTAAATAATTTGTTAAATTGTCGAAAATCCCGACCTTGGGTACTCCTTATGATAGTATTTGTGTGTGTGTCACAAAAGTGTCAGAGTTGGAGTAAACACTAAGTTGAGAATATGCTAGAATATTGCTGATGCAAACCAAACCAGTTCAAACTGGATGAGTAGGTTTTATTATCCAATGGTAAAGATTTACAAGAATGAGACCAGCCAAAGGAATGAGACAAAAATTTTACATGCTGTAGAGAATTATATTGTCTAAACACTTTGAATTTGGTGTGGCAAGAAATCTGGTCAGGAAAGGCAGTGTTAGCTTAATGGTGAGTTAAATGACTGATTGAGAGAGAGTGGACTTAGAAAAAAATTGTGTGTATTTTAGATATTGACGTGTAATACTTTGGTTTTACAGAGAGATGTATTATGTGAGTAGACTATTATTCCTACTAACTGTGAACATGATGCTTATTTGTAGTATGCCAAACGACACTGTTTCTAGTGAACCTGTTCATAAAACTGATATGCTGTGTTTATTATGCTATGTGTGTGTATTGGGCTAATAAATACTATTGCAGGAAACTGTAGGTTGAGACTAGAATGTAAGAGAGAATGGATTTAAAAAATGAATAAACTGGAAACTTAGTTTTTGTTCCCGGGAATTTACAGGGGGAAAGCAGCCTTTCTGATTTTACCTGAATCTCCTGGTTTACTGATTTACAAACTGCTATGACTGAGGTAGATGTGAGGAGTATCTACCCTCAGTGTATAAGTGTAAGGAATACACTGCACTCCTTTGATGTATGGTGGCAAGGCATGCTGACTACATAGTGGAATTTCTGGTACAAGGAAGTTAATGGAAATTGCTACAATTGTTGTTCTGCTTAAGGGAGCTAATATGGCGGAGTGCCAGATTAGCCTTGAGAGAATAGTGCTCATCAGTGTTCTACAAAACATGCAAGAGAAACACATGGAACTGACAGTAATAATGCAAACAATAAACTTTTGTTACAAAAGCACGCAAAACACTATTGAGACAGGTTATGTACAAACTATAATTTCTAATAACTCCACATCTGTTCTCTGTTTGTATTGAAAATGATCTTTGAATTATGTATTAGGTTATAAGATTGTATAGTTTTTGAAATTATTCAAACATGGTTTCCTGGAAATATTGATATCAAGTAATCTTTTTCATTGTATTTGTTACATGTATATTTGATTGCTGATTTAATAAATTTATTGTTAAATTTATTGACCTTACATATACTTTATTTTGGAGAAGAAAGTGGGTAGATTGGGGCTTGCTAAGTATAGACTAAAAGATGGATTTATCTTCTCCTTTAGTAAGAAGTTTTCCACCTACAGAATTATTGTGTGACGATAAATGTTTGTCTTTAATGTTGTGGAAGAGAGAAAATGTTATCAGCACCAACATATCCGCCAAGTGAAAGAGACAAGTGGTGTCTTCTGGAGAATTATTAATAACATAAGTTAAGATTCCCATCACTTGTAATTAGTTATGGTTGATTAAATTAAGAATATCATCCATAACCATTAAATAGATGGTGTTGGCACCACAAGTTCATTCAAAGAACATTTATGGATTACCATCTAAAAGTCATCTAAAGAATATATCTGAATGAAATTGAGAGAACATCTTAAAAATGAATGAATTTAAGAAAAAAACTTATCCAGACATGCCTGTAAACAATTTACAAAAAGTCATATAAAGGATATCTAACAAATAAGGATACTCTAAGGAAAATATAAATAAAAATATCTTTCATCCTTTCACTGGAGTCCATTAACTACATTTTACATTTTAATAAATTACATACGATGTCATTATGTCGTTATTGTCTTTCTTTTCGTTTTACTCTTATTTTTCTGTTTGATCATCATAAGTACGGTTGGACAATTCTAAAATCTTTGTGGTTTCCGCTAGGATTTTTAACTTCATATTTTCCTCTAGGTTAAGAAAGCTTTCTATTAATAGCTTTCTCAGACACTAAAGACACAAGTGTGTAGCTATTTAATTCTGAAATTTTCACAGATAAACCGGTACAATAACTTCCACTAGAAATGTGTGATATATGTATACAGAGTTTACATTTGTTAACAACAAACTGAATAGTTTCTCCTTGCTGTTTGCATTGTTGAAGTATTTTGGTAGGAAAGCAAGCAACCTGATGAGCAAATAATTATATATTAATTACAACTTAATGCAAAGTATCAAAGAAACTAAAGGATTCACATGAATCACAGGTCATGCTGTATGTTATCTGCATGCTAATTAACTAACAGCTAAGATTATTTACAATCAGAAGTACATAGAACAACATATTTACAATACCCAGCAATTTAAAATAAAAAAAAAAGAATTAGCAAAATCTTGTAACAAAGGCATGAATGTGAAACAAAAGAAATAAGACACAAATTCATCAACACCAAAGAAAATAAATATTACACAGCAGGTTCATGTGCGACATAATTTTTCCCCCACAGAAGTGATGGTTTCTAGGATATGGGGAACATGATCAATATTCTTTTAAAATTTAATTCAGGGTTTATTTTGCACACAATTATATTTCTGTCCGCGGAAGGTCTTCTTCAAATCAATATTTTTTTGTTGTTGTTGGTAGTATTGTAGTAGTATACTCATTTTTCAAAATTGTTCAAATTGTAACAAATCTACTTTACTTCATTCAGTATAATATTTTATTAATATGTAAATACATGTACATAGAGAGCTGGTTGATTGGTGAAAACTGAACTGTTAACAAAATTGCAGGTGGCCTAAAAATAAACAATATAAATTGGATGATTAGAAAGAAAATAAAATTAGATAAGAAGGCATGATTAGGATTATTTCATTAATAATAATGAATAAAAAAAAAAACAGAATGTGGAAAGAATCCAGTCAGTAAGGAACCGCCTGCCTTTCAAGTGTTTCTTTTTTTTTTTCAACTTTTAAAATTGAATTAAATCTATTTGCATCTTACCAAATAAGTAATCTAAGACATCTGTTTATTTATTGTGTTTGCTTGTTTCCTGCCACTGCATTCTAAATTGACATTTGAGTCTAGATGAGAAAAAGAAAAACTAAATGCCTTATCTCTGCCATGTTTTTAAAATCTGGGTTCTTTACTTTAGTAGAAGACACACACATGACAGACTATGGTTACTCATTGTCACTCCCATCTGCAGAACTACAAACAACTTGATATTCTAAGCATTACCCATCCTAACCCTGCTCAAAATAATTATAGTTACATGTATACAGTTTTGAAAGAAAGAAATAAAAACAAATCGATCCAAAACATTATTAGCATCAGGGTTTGGTTTGTTTTTAAAGTCATATTGTCAGTCATTGCAGAGTAGGATTACTGTCACATTGCCATCATTTCAGAGCAGGATCAATATACATTGCAAGTAATTGCATAAGAGTGCAATCAATGTCACACTGTCAGTCATTGCAGAATAGGATCAATGCCATATGACCAGTCCTTGCAGAGAAGGATCAATGTTAATGTCAGACTGAGAAGAAAAGTAATTTCATGACTTGCAACCAAAACAGACTAAAAGGAGACTGACAATTAAAAAAAAAGCAAAACAGAAAATTTTAAAATATTATAAATAAATTCAACAAATGATCCTCAACTATATTTTATGATAGTCTGTTAAAAAAAAAAAAAAAGGTTTTCATGCAGTAGGAATTAAAAATAATCCTGACAGATTCAGATCCATGACTATACAAGTATCTCTGAGCGTACATCAGTGTGGTAATATGTAACTTGTAACATGCATACAGTATGGTAATATTAACTTGTAACACGCTTACAGTATGGTAATATGTAACTTGTAACATGCATACAGTATGGTTATATACAAGAGGTCAACAACTATTGCAAACTAAACCCACCTCTCCAATCAGTCACTTTTGAGTAGAACAAATCCTGGTTTTCAAAGAGGTTTGAGATTTCAAGTGGGAATGATGGTGATGAAAGAATGAGTGTTTTGTGTGTGTGTGTGTATGTGTGTGTGGTGGTGGTGGTGGTTGCTAACATTTGTTATTTACATTTGCTGTTCATTTTTTAGCAGCAAAAGGATTCCACATTTGTTGACCAATGAATACAGAATTAAAAGAATAATTTTTATATGAATTTTGTTCAGTCAACTAGAACAGCTAACACATGAATATGCTAACGAAAATTTAGTCACATTAACTAGAAAAGTTCAAATGTGAAAGCATTTGAAATAAACTTATTTAAATGAACTAGAACAGCTAACATATGAATACATTACACAACAACTTACCCCCGTCGAGTGCCACATAATTCTGATGTGCATATAAATCATGTCTGAAAAGATTATATAAAGGCATTTCAATTAATATTGTATTCAATCAAAAATATATCTTAATTCACACATTCTCTCCCAAATACAAACACATGCACATGCACACACACACACATACTCTCCCAAATACAAACACATGCACACACACACACACACACACACACACACACACACACACCATCAATCACAAATATAGAGGGTTGTTTATTTATATAAACATTACACTAAACCTGTCATTCAAATAATAAATTAGTGTTAATACCATTAACATTACAAGGTCCAAACCATCACTAGACAGATAAACAGGTTCAAATAAAACTGTTAATTTTCATAAAGCCCAAACCTCCAATGCAACAATATTGGCACAGCATGTGTGTTTGTCTCACAGTTTCCTGCAATTCCATACATTTCAGAATAGATTGTTCCCTGTTGTGTGCCAATTTATGTGCTGGCAAACACCTCTGGGATATCTTGAGCAAATCAGTTCCACTTTTAAAAACTTATTTTAGAATAAAATAAAGTACCTACTGTTTATTGGTTCACTACATTATTTCTTGTATATACAACTGAAATATCTATCAAACATAAATGAACAAAATCAAGTGATTAAAAAGGTAAATATTAAATTATTAAAATAATATTACACATAATAAAGTGACTTTCAAAAAAATTATAAAATGCTTCTTGCATTTCAGGAAATTGCTCAGTAAGAAAATTCCTAACCTTCATTACTAATGATTCACATTTGTGAAGTTGCCACTGAGACCCATTATCTAACAATTAACATTGCCACTCAGACACTGTATAACAATTAACATACTGACACTCTGATATTATCCAAAACTTAACACTTTGTAGCTCAGACTCATTATCTAACAATTAACACTGCCACTCCAACTCTATCTAACAATTAACATTGCCACTCCAACTCATTATCTAGCAATGAACATATTGCCACTCCAACTCATTATCTAGCAATGAACATATTGCCACTCCAATTCATTATCTAACAATTAACATTGCCACTATCATTATTTATCCAAATATTTAACATACTTAATAATGAACACATTGCCACTCGCAATCATTATCTAACAATGAACACATTGCCACGCACACTCATTAATTATCTAATAAATAATACATCTTCATCAGGCAATGTCACTTAGTTTTCTAAGTCCATGCCAACTTAAGTGCATGTTATAATTGTACGGTTAAAGAAAATAATACACCTATTTCAGAAGTCAAAACCTGTTACACCATTCTTACCTGTGACCAGATTCCAGGTGGTGCTGCAGATCTGAACATCGTTCAATGTGACTGGAGCTTGGCTTGCATTTAAAAAAAAAAGAAATTATCACTAAAAAAAAAAATTGTTTCCATTGTCATCATCACATGTAACTAAAGATTGAAACTTACTGTCAGTCTGACTCTGAGATATAAACAGTGAACAATATTAAACAATGTCACTTTGTGTTTGTTTAACACTGAAGAATATCACACACAGTCACTCTGTGTTTGTCTACACTGAAGAATACCAAATATGGCCAATTTGTGTTTGTTTAACAAAAACTGAACAATATCAAGCACAGTCAATTTGTGTTTAACAAAAATAGAACAAAATCAAACACTTTCAGTTTGTGTTTGGTTAACACTGAGGAATATCAAACATTGTCAATATGTGTTTGTTTATGTTAAAGTTTGGAATTATAAATTAAATGTTACATTCTGACTGTGGACAGAGTGAAACATCCCACAGCAAACAATGTCACCATTTAGAGGGACATTTCTGATAGAAAGGACACTTACAGGAAGATACATTTTGAGAAGTCTGTCAAATAATTGTCATTAGAAAGATGGTATTGATCTGGTGATGACTTAGATATTGGAAAGCCATGGTAAACTGATGAGCTTGTAAAATTGAAAATTACTGAACATTTGAAGACTATGTGAATTCTGAAAGACATGTTTTAAAACATCATAACTGTCATAACTGTTAGAAAGACAATGTCATGACAGATTATCAGCATTGGAAAAAACACAATTTGAGAAAATTTTCAAATTAATGGCAGTAAATTGTCTTTGAATTCATGACATTGATGGACACATGAAACTGAACAATATTAATAAAATCATTATCAAATTAATTGGCACCAGACTGTTGAAATAAGTAAACTGTCAAACTGAATAATTCTAACTACAGGTATTTAGAAGTTGATAAACTCAATGGCAATGATTGTGACCAAAACCATAACATGATACTACAAAACTATGTAAGAACATGAGTGAAATGTGAAAAAATAAACAATGAAGAATAATTCAAGCATATCAGACAACAAGCAAGAAAAATGCAGTGAAGACATGAATAGAATATAAATGAGTAAAAGGGAAAAACAATTTTTAAGTCCATAAAAATTATCTTCTGGTTGCATAAATTCTTATTTTAAATAAATCCTTGTCTTAAGTCATTTTGGTAATAAGATAATCACTCTCTCCCAAAGTTCCCTTGATCTATCTGCCTGCATTCTATTAATTTATTGTTCACCTGTGTATTCAAGATTTTCAAGAGCGTTTACTGGAAGGGTACATTGTTATATACAGTATATTGTTCTATTAAAAATAATTATAAATAACAAAACAACTTCATCCACAAAAAAATAAAATGTTAAACAACCATTTACGAATATAAACTTAAGACTTTGCGAATATAAACTTAAGACAAATTTAGACATCTAGTACAAATAATACAACAAAAACTATTTTCTGATTAAAATAAATAATTATGGGATAGTATTTTTTCTTTTTTAAATGCCATTCCTGGAGGGCATCCAATATACTTATTTTTTGAAAGTGATTTCTTTTTCACAGCAGATAGATTGATTTCAACAGCATTCAATTGTAAAATATTTTTTTAAGTAGAACTGTACACTATCCATTAATTATTTTACATTTCAACAAAATCATAAATGTTAGCTTTTCAGATTGGAGGCTCTAATCTCAATTCTTTCTAAATTATTTACATCAGAATTACCAGAACATTTCACAATATACAGCACACAATTTTTTCTACATTCTTTACATCAGAATTACCAGAACATTTCATAATATGCAGCACACAATTTGAAAGAAGATGATTTATGCTTACAGGTGGACAAGAAGGTAAGGGTGGGGGCAGGCCCCGCTGTCCAAGACCATAGCCATAGTGAGGGGTTGGGTGTCCATACATCTGATGAAGAGGGATGCTTCCTTGTAATGACTGAAGTGGACAAATTTCATTTTCTCAAATTAAAATCAGAACTGTTTATGACAACATACAGAGCAATATTGAATTCAAACAACATGATTCACAGTAAAATAAAGACAGGATGGCTCCTCAACATTCACAGTGAAATAAAGACAGGATGGCTCCTCAACATTCACAGTGAAATAAACAGGATGGCTCATCAACATTCACAGTGAAATAAAGACAGGATGGCTCCTCAACATTCACAGTGAAATAAACAGGATGGCTCATCAACATTCACAGTGAACTAAAGAAAGAATGGCTCCTCAACATTCAGTGAAATAAAGACAGGATGACTCCTCAACATTCATGGTAAATAACGACAAAGGATGACTCCTCAACATTCACAGTGAATTAAAGACAGGATAACTTCTCTTCATTCACAGTGAATTAAAGACAGGATGACTCCTCAACATTCACAGTGAATTAAAGACAGGATAAATTCTCTTCATTCACAGTGAATTAAAGACAGGATGACTCATCAACATTCACAGTGAATTAAAGACAGGATAACTTCTCTTCATTCATACCATGAGAAGGACAAATTACATAATCACTTTTAGAAATGATGATACAAAAAACTGTTTTTTAAATTGGGTTCATTATAGGAGAATTGCTTTTAATTTTTTTTTTTAAATAATACTTTTAATAGAACACTTTTACATCGAACACAGAGTGAATTAGCTTACAATAGGGCAAGTGACAAACTGCATAGAAAGTAAGTTGTGATTATAAGATAATTTAGAAAGTATTTACTGCCCATAACAATGCAGCCAATGAAATTTAGAAGGTATTTACTGCCCACAATAATGCACAAATTAAATTTATAAAGTATTTATTGCCCACAACAAAGCATGATTGAAATTTATAAAGTATTTATTGCTCATAATAACATAAATAAAATTTAGAAAGAATTTACTTCCCGCAACAAAGCATGAATGAAATTTAAAAGGATTTAGTGCCCACAATGTGTGAATGAAATTTAGAAAGTATTTAGTGTCTACAATGAAGTGTGATTGAAAGTTAGAAAGTGTTTACTGCCCACAATAAAGAATGATTGAAATTTTGAAAGTATTTACTGTCCAATACAAAAGATGATTTAAGTTTAAGTTATAAAGTATTTACTGTCTATAATACAACTGGTAATTAGAAGTTATTTAATGGCCTGAACACATCAAAAGACATAAGAGGTGACAACTAGGAACATGATATACAGAACATTTTTAGGTATATCACACTAGGAACATGATATATAAAACATTCCTAGGTGTATCACACTAGGAACATAATTAATATATAAAACATTCCTAGGTGTATAACACTAGGAACATGGTGTACTAAACATTCCCAGGTGTATGACACTAGGAACATGATAATATATAAAACATTAATTAAGTGCATGATGCATGATCATAAAGCACTTCAAACAACATAATGCAATGAATCCTTCTGGGTGCATGACACTAAAAATATCAAAATAGCAATGAATATTTCTGGGTGCATGACACCAAAATTATCACAACGGCAATGAATATTTCTGGGTGCATGACAGTAAAAATATCAAAACAGGAGAGTTTCCAGTGGTATGGCACCAGTATTAATCCTAACTACTGGCAGAAAATGTATCCAAACTGCAAAAAAGTGCAAGACACAGGAAGTTTTCAACACAACACCAATATTACTGGCAGAAGTAAATGCCTGACACAAGAAGTATTTTAACAGCATGACACCAGTACTACTGGCTAGCTACAGAAGTACATGCATGACACAAGAAATGTTTCCAGCAGCATGACACTGCCACAAAGAATACTTTTATAAACATGACACCAGCAACCTAACAGCAAAGCACTCCACACAATATGACATGAACAGTCATCCCAAGTATCGAGACACAATATGTGTGAATGTCATCCCAAGTATTGAGACACAATATGTGTGAATGTCATCCCAAGTATTGAGACACAATATGTGTGAATGTCATCCCAAGTATCGAGACATAAAACATAATAAACAAACAAAAGAAGTCAGTTTGAATAAGACAATGTATGCAAACAAAAAGGATTACCATTCTCAAGTAGTTTCATTTAAATCTAAGATGAACAGTAAATATTGCTACATAAGTACATTACCATGTAGCCTACAAAATTACTAAATAACAGCTATGTTAACTATAATATTACTATGTATGAACACTAACACAGTGGAACAAACCTAGCAAATTCAAATGTAACTAGGTCCAGATCAAATGATACCTTTAGTTTCCATCTCAGTCCCTCAGGACTACATAGTACATTACCCTTACTTTGATCATATTTCGCTGCAATACCAAGCACTAGAGGAGATGGTGGGTGGTATAAAAATTTTTTTTTTAGTGCAAACAAGCAATGACCCACTTTTCTCTAGTATATTATATTGCTGACAGCAATCTAGTCTTTTCTACTCAAGTCCAGACTTCATTTCGTGAACTCCTTCCCATAAAATCTTCTAAAATGAAAATTCACAGTGCTGGAAAAATGTGATTACTTAGAAACAGGCAACTCACTGAGACTTAGTTGCTACTTTTATGCTTAATAACACAACAAAATACTCCCACAGAATGGACTGTTTTCAAATGAAGGCAAGAGAGACAATATTGCAGAAAAATTTCAATTTTTATTTTTGTTTTGGGCCAAACCCAAGATTACAACAAGGCAACCAATGCTGGTAATATGCAATACGAAAAGCAAATATTTAGTATTTTACAGTCTGTATTATACAAGAGAATTAAATATCAAATACCACTGGAAATACTGGGTTCTTATTTCAATATATTATATGTTAAAGATTTCATGTTTTCCATTGCCATAGAAATACATTAAAAAAGAAAGTTAGAAAATTAGATCAGAATGTTAAGCATGTATGCAGCTATAAATAATGGACGATGTGACTGGGACAATTAAGTAAATCTTTCTGGCTTTCCAGGCCCCACCTATATTCCATGAGTGGGTTGTTAGTATAAAAATAAGTGTTTCTAGTTCTCCTAGATACAAATTATCATTTTTATATAAAAACTGATCAAAAAATCAGTTATTAATCACTGTGCTTTGTTTTAACTTCTTTTTAACAAAAAATGAAAAGTCCTCTCTTCAATTTTAATTATTTTTCCATCACATCCACAAAGTCACATACATCACACATTATAAGTCTTACCGAGTATTCGCCAGATGCATATGCATAATCCCACAATTCTTCAAGGGTTTCTTGCACATGGCTCACATGTGTTCGCAGCTCTTCTGCATACTTTACAGCTAGTGCTAACATGCTGCTTCGACAGAGTTGTCCTTCCTGAGATAAAAAAATAAAAAAATAAAAATAATTAAATAAAACATTAAACTATTTATGTAATTGTCCTTCCCACTGATAAAATGAAATAACAAAAAACACAAAAGCAAATAAGAATAAAATAAAATTAGCTGTCCACATTAATTAACTTGCAGCCAGCCAGCCCTTCCTTTAACACAGAGAGAAAAAAAGTAGAAAACAAATTTAATTACTTAAGAATTGGGGGGGGGGGGTAGATTGTCTTTCCACTGAATAAAA
Source organism: Sinotaia quadrata (assembly GCA_028829895.1). NCBI lineage: Eukaryota > Metazoa > Mollusca > Gastropoda > Architaenioglossa > Viviparidae > Sinotaia > Sinotaia quadrata. Next base: position 17,629,609 of record CM054181.1, on the reverse strand, counting down.
AAATAATTGGCATCCCTTGAAATCAGGCATAGATGCATTTATTATCTTAAAGAAATAGATGTAGATGTACAAACATAAATCTATTTTTAAATAGCATACCTCTGACTGTAATTGTGACATATAAATAGTGTTACCTATTCCTACTTTATGACAGCTACTCAAATGATAACAGCAATAAGAAAGTGTTCTTTCCTCAGACAAAGAAATAAAATATATATATAAAAGTAGTTAAAAGTTCTTTTTCAAAGAGACAAAGGAATAGAAATAACATTCACTTTGACTTAGGTGGCCCCTAGTAAGATAGGAAAATAACTGTAACATAAAACTAGTTTGCACCTGTTACAAGACAAAAACAAATAATAAGACAATGATGACAAAAGAAGAAAATGATGATGATAAAGACAATGATGAAAATAAAGAAGATGATGAAGAAGAATGTATGTCATGTATAAGTTTGGTCAGCTCTGGACAGTTTACAAAAAAAGAAAAACATTTTACACACATCCAAATACAATTCTCTATATTATTAGAGGCTTATAATTGCCTCATACCAATGATTCAGTACTTAGGAAAAAATAAAATATAAACAGTATAGAGGAAAAATAAATAATAAAATATCAATAACAGATCAATAGCACTTCAGCACCAACTATGACATTGTACTTTGAGACAAGATGAATTTTTAATTGATGCTTGAATGAAGTGGATTATTTTAAATCTTCAGTATCATAAGAAAAACATTTCAGGCTTGATGAATTGGGATACCCATATGCTTGCTGGAATATGTTTCCCAGAGATCAGCATTTGAGTCAATGAATGCAGAGTTGCAGAGGTGAAATAAATAGTCAAAGTTAATTCTTTGCCAAGAAACTGAAGCCAGTCAAGAACAAGTGATGAATTACAAATCTAATAAATCAATACAAATCACACAGTTTAACCGCCCCTGAATGATATACGTAATGAAGTCTCTATGACCCAGTCTCTTATGGTGCAAACTGATGACTCAAACTCAAAATTAGTTATGAAGCACTTAATTTAATCTTTTATTAATTCCCAAAAATAATGTAGGAAAAGTATTTACATGAGACGAATGCAAGAACACAAGAGGGTGAGATCTACTGCACAATCTGCTTTGATTTGCAGGCTGTATCTTGGACAAATCCTGTTTCTCAGACTCTCAGTTCTTATATTTGCCATTTCCATGACATCAATCACTGACAGGTCTTAGAAAACTTAATTTTCTCTCACCCTCCAATATTTCTAATCCGCACTTCTCTATCTCATTCATGCTCTCTCTCCTTGTCACTTTTTTATGCGTGCTCCTTTTCTCACTCTCCTTTGCTCACTCTCTTGCCCTTGCTCTCTCCCCCTCCCTTTTGCTCATTCTGTTGTTTGCTGTCTCTTTCTCTCTCCCTAATGCTCTCTTTTCTCTTTCTCTCTCTGTCATTTTGCTCATTCTCTCTTGTTTATTCTTTTTTCTCTTGCTTTCTCTCTTTCTCTCTCTCTCTCTTTTACTCATCCTAGTTACTATGTTCAATGCATTACTGTATCTATCCTTTAAAAACTGTCAGGGTAGTTGCAAAGATATCAAACTTCCTTGGCTGTCTGTTGAATCAAATTACATGTATTTGCCAGAAAATATGTGTAATTGTTGAAGATACTATCAGGGTAGTTGCAAAGATATCAAACTTCCTTGGCCAAGTCTGTTGTAAATAATCAAATTATATGACAGAAAATATGTGTAATTGTTGAAGATACTATCCCTGCTCTGCATACCAAATTTGAAATGTTGCCATCTGGTAGGCAACTTTGAGTCACCACATGTAACCAAAAATTGTCTGAAAAATGTTTTGTGCCAACAGCAATTAAAATCCTAAATATCTCTTGGCTAACAGTTTCTAATCATATTCAGTGAAACAATGAATGCTTAAAGTATGTAAAATATGTATGGGTATAAATCTATGAATACAGATTGTGTTACAAGTGTATAGTGTGTGTGTGTGTGTGTGTGTGTGTGTGTGTGTGTGTGTGTGTGTGTGTGTATGTGTGTGTGTGTGTGTGTGTGTGTGTGTGCATGTATGTATGTAAAACCCACTTGACTCAGTAAATATACTGTTGTGTATACTATTTATATAACATCTATATAATATCCACAAAAAGTAATGTTATTATGAGCTGTACAAGAAATATCCCTGGAAGGGGTCAATAAAAATAACCTGACTTATCTACGTGTCTGTCTGTATGTTCCTCTCTTCCTCCTTCAATCCATCCATTCACCTGTCAATAGATCTATGCATCTGTTGTTTAATTATCTGTCTACATTGTCTATCTAACCATCACAATTGCATACACAAATACAAATTCACACATCTTGAAATTTGTGCATAATGTATTCTGTTTATCTAGCAGTTATGAAAGATATGAGATAGTCTATTGCAACTTCCAGTCATAGTGATATGTGTGAGGACAGAGGTGTACTATTTCATAGTAGATACCAACCAGCCAACACCTATTATGCTTAACCACTTGTCTTTCTTATTAAGATCGTTTGTGGTTCTCCAGTGACAAAGCCTCACTGGTTGTATCACTGACCTAATTTTTCATTTTTGATTTAGTGTTTACTTAAGGAATCTTTTTGTTTGCTGGTTTGCATCATTTTATGTTTGTTGTTTTTTTTCCATAAAATGATTAATGTTGTACATGTATTTCAAATTACTATTTATTTTGACTTTAATATGGTCAATATTTATGGGGATTTTGTTTTTGTGTATTTGTTTGTTTTGTTTTCCTTGGGGTTTTATTTTAAATTTTTAAAATTTTCTACATAAGTTTTTGCTATTTTTCTTCCTACTCTTATTTATTTTTTAATTTGTTTCTCTGTTATACTCCTCATCTTGGTGTATTTATTCTTTTTAAGTAAATTTATAAATATTGAGTATGATAAAAAGAAAAAAACAGCAAGATTTTACTGTTGCACTTCTCAGGTGAACTGTTTACTTGTCAAATGCCTACTATAGGCTCTTACTAAATTTACATATAAAATGTTGACAAGTGATATGTCTGTTTGCATTTTCAGTGTAGGTCACATGAACTAATGTGCATGTTTTGGAAAGCTACATGGCCTTGTAGGTGAAATGTATCAATGTGTGTGTGGCTATGTGCAGCAGTGTCCAAGAGTGAAGTATATTACAATATGTGATCTTTAAAATATTCTCTGGACTGGCTTCAATATTGCATATATATATATGATATTATTATATTAATCAATGTCGCTGCATCAAAGGAATATAAAATGTACAAATTAAAACTGTGCTCCTGAAAATGTTCACCCTGAAATAAATCTTTACAAATTCTCAATTTTTCTTTTTCTTTTTTTTTGGGGGGATGTGGAAGGAATACTTATGTGCTAGAAAAATCTATTAATTTGGAGAAGGTTGTTCTTATCAGTGCCTGAATAAGAATGGTGGTTTCAATTTCAAAGACCATCCCAAAGTAGTGTTCTCTTCGCCAAACTTCCAACGCACACACAAACACACGCATACCAGCGACATCATCCTTCACTCCTCACTCAGAACATATTTTAATATTTGTCAGAATCTGGGCGCACAGCTAGTTATCTTCGCTGAGTAGACATATCGCTCGATCATCCAAGTTGGTCGATACTTTGTCATTCGACTACGCCACAGACAGCTGACGTAATTTCCACAGAGACGTGACGCGTCTGGGTGGCAGCGACATCTTTGTTTCACTTCAGTGTCAAGGGAAGAAAAAAAAATATGTGCGAAAGACTGGCAGAGCAGCAAAAGTGGATTTCTGTTCCAATCAGGCAAGCTGGCGTGCCGTCGCAGAAAGGAATGCCCCTAGATGACGTGTCTTCGCACTGCTCGGCGGGGGTCGTCGGATGTAGTATTATTGCCAGTTTCGTTCGGCAAGCATGTTTCTTCCCTCATTCTCTAGACTGATGACTGACAGTGCGACCGACCGAGTCGGGATATATTTATTATTCGACCACAAAATCGTCTGAGTACAAGAATAGACCGAGCAAAAACGTGAATGGTAAAGACATGCTTGTCCACAAATGGACTGAGGACAAACACGTCCTCGGCAGGCCAGTGGTTTGGTTTGAGAGAAGGGGGACAGGAACAGTAGTGCAGTTAATTTAATTTGTGCTTCAGTTAAACAATTGGAAGAAGAGGAGGAAAATGTGAGAGAAATGAGTGAGAGTGTGTGTTAGATCCTGGCAAAGTGAGTGAAAGAGAGCAGACAGACGGGAACAGACAAAAATTGTTAGATCAGGCCGAGAGTATACAGATGGAGACAGACAAGAAAGAGCACAAAGACAAACTATTACATCATGACAGAATGAGCAGACAGACAAAATGTTAGATCGTGGCAGAAAGAGTAGACAGACAAAATGTTAGAGCATGGCGTACAAGAGTTGACAGACGTGGACATACCAAAGAAGCGCGTCTAATCAAGGAAAAGAGATAGTGATGTAATGGTCGTGGTAAAGAGATAGAGCGATGTATGGGTGACACGGTGAGTGACATGATAGGGTCCTGGCACACACACACACACACACACACACACACACACACACACACACACACACACACACACACACAAAATGTGTGAGAAAGAGACAATTATAGTGTATTTGTAGCAGTATGCGTGCGTGTTAAAATGTATACGCGATCAGAATAGAGAGATAAGCCAGCTACAATTACAACAGACTTCTCCATAAACAATAAGCTTATTCACTGGCCTGTCGGGCACTTGCTAATGCAGCCTTCATATAATGAAATGTAATGACACGCAACATTGTGTTGCTTACTGTTGTAGGGCTGTATAATTCTCTAAATTGCAACCGTACGTGCATATATTAATACTTCATCTGTAGGATCTCTCAACCAATGCGAACTGAAAATGGCCGAAAATATCTTAACAAGTTGGAGACAACACACCATTCTTTTTCATTTGAAGGGGAGGGGGGATTTTAAAATGCTCATAAATATGTAAATCTCTCCTATTTACCGTAAATATGTAATGTATGTGTATTTATCTTTGTGTAAAAAGGCGACCAAAAGTCAAAAAGCATATTAAGCTGCAGGTGCTGATTCGAACTCCCACAGAGCAGAGCGACATACTGGTTGTATGTATATATCTCGCGAATCTTCCTCGTTTGCTTGATTCCCCCCCCCCTCCTCTCCCTCCGGGTCAAGAGGATTTTTATTTTTAATTTGCGCGTGGAAGCGTTTGACGCACCCAGTGAACCAGACTCAATAACAGCCGGATATCGGCAGCTCACACGAAGATTCCCACACAGCAAAAAATTGATTCATAGCAAAGAATAACCTCCTTTTTCATACTGCCATGGCACGAAACCCTTTCTTTAGCACTAAAGTATCATATCAAGACAAGCAGAAATTATAATAATATTCTTCCATTGGGGCAGTCATAGCACGTAGCCTTCTTCTAAGAGCATTGCAATCAACCTTCTTTTAGAAAAAAAATGTTATAGTACCTTCACAGAGAGAGACATATTTCTCTATTAAGAACGTTTATCATTAGCTTTAAACACGGTTTTGTTATACCACCTGCGAAATTGAGGAAATTAATTAATGTTTGAGTGTCTTCAGGTAACCGTGTAGCAGTGGACTAAATTGGAAGAATCCCGATTGGTTTGTTTTTTTTAAAGCCCGTTTCTTAAAAGAAATTAACACCGAATAACATTAACAGTCCTGATATGTGATATATGCATAAAACTGGTACCAAGACGGACAGATCTACTTTTTTGACTCTGCTTAAAATAACACATGACTGAAAAAGAGTACTTGTTTGTAATAATTACTGCCAACTTTCTTAAGTGTTGCATGACTTACCTTACACCAGCATTTCATAGTTCAAGGTTGTAAAATTTCTTATCCAACATGTTACAGTTCAAGGTTGTAAAATTTCTTATCCAACATGTTACAGTTCAAGGTTGTAAAATTTCTTATCCAACATGTTACAGTTCAAGGTTGTAAAATTTCTTATCCTCGTGACTGGTTGAGACAGATTGACACATTTCCTTCACAACGGCAAGAGCTGTGCCCCTATAGTGCCTATACCTTTGGGGTGGATGGGCTGCTGCCGTGAGTTGTCTGCTACTGTGCAGAAATGATATTTATGGCTTACGATACTATAATTACAAAATGTAAACTATCCCAGTCCCTAATTTTTTAACCCGCTGTTAATATGTTTTAAAGTTTTTTATGTTTGTTTATTTCTGATGACCAGTGAGCTTTATTGCATGTACTTATGAGCTGTGACCATTAGCCGTTGCACACATCAATGCGCATACTTTAGTATTTGTCAAGAGTTCAATAATATATATTATATTTTATAAGATAAAGTTGAATAATCAGTGCTAATAAAAACTTGATCTGCACGTAATATTTCATCACCATTCATCTTGTTTCCACGGAGAAGGGGGTGGGGGAGGAGGGTAAAGCAGAACTCTTCACGATCTGAACTTTCTCCAAGGTATAACTCTCGATCAGACGTTTAACAATTTGAAATTGTTGTATTTTTTAAAAATATTTTTTCGCCAAAAAAGAAATAAAAAAGGAGGACGGACGTAGAATAACTGCAGCAAGATACAAGCACGAAATAACAAAACAGCCAACAACAGCAGAACACCCCTCTAACTACCCTCCCTAAATACAAGAGAGGAAGGCTCCACAGGAATCCACCAAAAACCGAGAACATCAAGAATATGAAAAGTTTTCATGCAATTTCTGTGAAGCAAAAGAAGTTATCGGTAAAACAACTACATTTACCAATCAAATTTGCTTGTTAAAGCTGACTAGATGGCATTTACTAGTGAAATCTGGTTTGCCAAATCATTTATTTGAATTTCTGAAAGAGGTGTCGACTGTCGAATTTTGTCATTAATTTTTCATAACAAAATTTTATACAGGGAAAGCTTTATTTATTTTACAAGGGCTGCTTGGACGGACAAGGATGGGAGGGGGTTAAGTTAGGTTATTACAATGCATCTATCCCCAAACTGGCACTGGGTCTTGAGGACAAAGGGATGAGGGTATTTAAGCGCTGGCGTTTGGGCCAGTGTATAATCCAATTAAACTGATTGCATCTGCAGGGGACTTTTTCACTTTTTCATTCGACCCTGCGCCTTTAGGGAGTCAAGATGCACCTATCTTTTATCCTTCGGATTACCGGGAAAACAGCAATGGAAAGACGAGTTACAAGAGCCTCTACCAACTATACTCCCTTGACCTTTTCAGGCAGGCAGTGGAAGATGACTCTGATCTAGACTATGATCCAGATGACTACAAACGAGAGCTTATATTACGGAAGACAGAAGAAGGGAGAGGAAAAAAATCATAATACACCTTGACTACACAATAAATTATGGACACTCAGAACTTGACGAAGCTTTCCACAAGCAACTCTGGATAATCTGTTGACGACAAATGTTGAAGACAAAGACCTCACTAAGAATAAAGACCTCACTAAGAACAAAGACCTAAGAATATAGACCTCACTAAGAACAAAGACCTCACTATAAGAACAAAGACCTAAGAATATAGACCTCACTAAGAACAAAGACCTCACTATAAGAACAAAGACTTCACTAAGAACAAAGACCTCACTAAGAATAAAGACCTCACTAAGAACAAAGACCTCACTAAGAACAAAGACCTCACTAAGAACAAAGACCGAGCTGCAAACCACGTGATAGGTGTAAACCATGGTCTCCAGAGATATTCTAAGTATACAAAAATAGAAACAACAAGAGAGACTCACTCAACAACCACCCCAACCAGAGAGGTGGAATCTAACACCAACATCATGTGGAAAATTCCATCTAAAATGAAGTCAACTCGACTAGAGTAAAAGGAAATAAGACATGCTTTTTAACAAACTATAACAAAGGCGATGGAGGGGGGGGGGGGGAAGCCAGACACTAACTACAACTACTGAAGAAAAGAAAATTCAAACAACATTAACCTCAACGTAAAAAGAAGACAAAAAGCAGAAAGAAAATAAATTGCCAACACAAAGACGAAAAACACAGAGATGAAGGGAAAAAATCTTGCAAACTGAACTGGGACATGAAGGCAGACACACAAACTGAAACCAAGGCTGTCCTCGATGAGTATGCAAAAGTGCTTAAGGCCCCACCTCTCTCACCCTTGTCAGAGACACCAACAATAACAACGACAACAACACAGAGATGGCAAAAAATGGTGCCCAACACAGCATGTAAGAAAACAGCAGCAGCAACAACAGCAGCTTCAACAACGGCCTCAACAACGCCAAAGAAACTACCACCTCCATCAACAGCTACAACAATGGCAGTACAATGAGCAACAGTATCTGCAGTGGGGATATTTCAACTACGCCATTGCAGGCATAATCCAGCTGCTACTCGACCACCTTTACTGGCCACCAGCACCCATCTACGCACACCCCCAGTAGACACCGGGGAACAGCCGCGACACCAGCAAAAACGACGACAACGCCACCATAGAGGTCGGGGGGGGGGGTGAACAACCCGGTACACGGTAGGAACAGATTTGGTGTGCTAAGGCACCCCCATCTAACCACTCCCCTCCAACATCAGGGACGACGACTAACTAACAACACTGGCCTACAGAATACCGAGCCAATGGATGCCTACGGCCAGACATAAACACAATGGACAACAGGAGGTAATTCATCATCACTACTCTACACTTTCCTGTTCTCTACTCACCACTCTGCCTTTCATCATCACTACTCTACACTTTCCTTTTCACTACTCACCACTCTGCCTTTCATCATCATCAACTCTACCAAAAGCGGAACATCTCGTGCCAAAAAGTGAAATCGGCGGAACCGGAAATTGCTGTCATCATAATAAAAGAAGGTGACTTTTTTAATGTTATACTTTTAATGATAATTAAAACATATCATCTTTTCACGTCAAGTGATTAGCGGGCCACCTATAACCATGCCTCAAAGTGAACACTCTGAAAAGTGCATAATAAACAGTTTGACCAGGACACTAAAGTAACAAGGTAAGCATTTTTTTAAAAATCAAAATATATTGTTTTGTGTATGCGTATGTATGTGTGACATAGTGAATGAAAGAATGTGTGAAAGATTTTTTTTTAACCCGCGCAAAGATAAAGAAATAATAAAACGGTTATGTCACTGAACCTTCATTTAAAGATAAACTTTGGGGTTGAATGATTTTGGGGGTGATTTTTTTTTTTAACAAGGTTTATCTCAACGCGCTTATGCATTGCGTGACTGAAAATCTTTTTCCAGAATTGCACAAACTCCTCGCTAAAGCTACGGGGTACTTGACTTTTTCCATCCAAAGTTTACTTAACAGTAGGACTCTATTACTCTTCAAGACATAAAATATCTCGCTCCGCCTAGCTCACGAAACGCAGACGCCGTACCTATACCGCCCAAAGCACAGCGAGGGGTCAAGGGTCACTTGCAGGCCAGGCCTAAAGGTACGTATCAGGAAGCGCGCTCAGTGCATGCACCTGGACAGCCGTAAATTCATCACCTGTCTCGCTTTACCTACCTGTCGATTAGCAGGGACGATGAGTCCGCTCCTGTTCGGGACCATTCCTCTGTGTAGCTTGAAGATCCGGTTGACAATTATTCATCTCAAAACGTATTTAACTGTTGCAAGACAATTCAGCTGGTTCGAACTCATAGGACCCTGTAAGTTTCAAGCCTTTAGAGAAACACCTGACACTTTTCAAATATGAATTTTTTCAACAGGGGTTTATTTCTTGCAACGTTTCTACTCTTGTTCCGCTTGTTCTTTTTTTTTCCCCTCACAAACAATAATTTTTTACTGTATGTGCTTATTTCTTCTTTTTCCCCTCACAAATAATAATTTTTAACTGTATGTTGTAAGATAACCAGGTTTCTAATTCACCATCAGTTCATGTTGCAGAAGTGTTCATTCAGTGAATCACGACTGAGAATATATGTTATGTCACTATCAGACATTTAGTTACAATTAAACATGAATCATGCCTAGTACATCGAACGTGCAGTCTGACACTAAGTTGTGTGAGCGAAACTGCTGCCTGTTTACCCAATAAGTTATCAATTTGTATATTTTACAGTAATAGAGTAATGAATTATTGCAATAATGTTTATACTTTAGTCTGGTTATCAGTAACTTAGTGTATAGTGAATACATCTGTTGCAGTGTGCCCGTGTGTGTGTGTGTGTGTGTGTGTGTGTGTGTGTGTGTGTGTGTGTGTGTGTGTGTGTGTGTGTGTGTGTGTGTGTGTGTGTGTGTGTGTATTTAAATTGAACCCCACAGCTTAAAATGCTGAGTGAAATGGTGTATTTTGATAAGCAACAAAAGGGTGGCACACTAAGGCCAGTGACTGCACCAAGTGTGATAAAACAAAATGGAAAACAACAGGTGACACCACAAGTCATACAAAGTGTAACACCCGAAACGCAAATGGCATTAAGTACAAATACATTATTACATTTTTTCTTAAATTTATTTAATTTCTTGATTTTAATTAAATGTCCGTTACTCTGGTTTTGGAGATTTCTTGTAAGGTTATAAAATAACCGTTAGGGTATTAATCAAGGGTTGGACAGTCCAGTCATGTGACACCTATGCAAATGTGTAATCGCATTACTTAGCAGGCCACCAGATGTACGCTTTAGTCATGCATGAGCAGACACTAATCGCCTGCAGCCATGTCTCCTTGCCTTTGTAAATAGAAATAAATTATTGTAAGTAACTGAAACTGAAAAAAACAGGCCAAGCTAGCCATCATTGTTTACGAGAATTCCTAGGACTGTCAGTCTGAAAGAATATGCTGTCAAAAGAACAGATGTCTCCCCCAATTAAGAATTCAAAGTAATAGAAATATGTCTTGATGCCCTTACCTCCGCCAGTCAAGTCAATTAACCTTTTCTTCCTGCTTTAACAAGAGAAGTTAGTGTACGCATGCATATAAACTGGTCCAAATTTGTGAATATAAAGTGATTGTTATTTTATCTCAGGAGGCCAGTAAGCAATTGAGCCCAAAGTATCTCTACAATGTTCACCTCTCTTTCACCAATCTATTCAAGCTATACAGATTGTCCTCCAACCTCTACAATTTGCAGTCAGCAGAAATGGCATGTAAAAGTGTGGAGAAACATTGTGCTTCCATTATCGTGCGATAGGAGACTAGATATTTAGTGTAATAAGATTGTTTATTATGCAAAGTAATAGAATAAGATTGTTTTAAATGCAAAGTAATAGAATAAGATTGTTTTAAATGCAAAGTAATAGAATAAGATTGTTTTAAATGCAAAGTAATAGAATAAGAAGAAAAGGCGTGAACGTTTAGACATTGTGATTCTATTATCCTGCTATAATAGAAGGTAGATATTTAGTGAAATATATCATAAGACTTTTAAATGCAAAGTAATAGAATAAGAATTGTTTTAAATGCAAAGTAATAGAATAAGATTGTTTTAAATGCAAAGTAATAGAATAAGATTGTTTTAAATGCAAAGTAATAGAATAAGAATTGTTTTAAATGCAAAGTAATAGAATAAGAATTGTTTTAAATGCAAAGTAATAGAATAAGAAGAAAAAGGCATGAACGTTTAGACAATGATGCACTGTGGACTGTTGATATATGTTAGCTCATATTCTGGGTGACGCAGTAGTCTATAATTTAAAATAAAGCATAAGAATTGGAAGCAAAGATTTTAAATAGTTACTTCTCCAGGATATGTTCAGTAGCAAATTAATATTTTTTTAAATAACAAAACTTTTAATAACAAAAAATTGTTTGCTAAAGAATATACATTTTGGAGGGGGGGAGCACCCTGTGTGTGTGTGCGTGCAAAGTGCGGTAATCAAGCTGAATGCTTGAACAGTCCTGTCCACAAGCGGTCAGCTGGCCAAGATTAATTTGCACATCGATTTCGACTCCAAGGCAAGAAGGGAGGGAGGGAGAGAAACAAGAGTATGTAACCAGGGACGAACATCAAAAACTCCCTATCATTCCAAAAAAGAAGAAATGCTTGTGCCAAATGCATGTAAACTTTTTTTTTTAAAAAACGCTAAATTTTATATACTGTATATGCGTGTAATTAATGTGTATTTTCCACGTAAATTTGCACAAGAACATGCTTATGCACTTTAATGTGCGCACGTATGTACGTGCATATGTGAATGTGTGCATACGTCCGAAAAGATGGACCTCTCCCTGCTCCAATTATATGTAATAATGACGTGTGCTAAAATAGATCCAACTATATTAATCATGCATGCAGAGAGACGCAGAGAGATTAGGGAAAAGAAAATTGCATATAAAAGTAGGATCAGATAAGAATAACAAATGCACGGATCAATAGCTCCGCGAAACTAAATCAAGTTTGACAATGGAGTGAAGACGAAATGCATGAAAAACAGCTTTGTAGATGCGATTTTGCGGGTCCGCTCTCTGTTACACACAACTCTTTTTATGCTTACGTTTCTGGTAAGCCAACTCGTTGCTTTCCTATATTATCGTCTTGGTGTCTATATGATTGTAAATTTTACCGCATCTGATGCACTTTCAAGTAGATGCAGAGGAACATGATCTACATGTAATGCACATCTGTGAGTAGAAAAAAAGCACTAGCACTGGAATCGAGTATAAATTTCACTTAGTATCATCTGTAAGAGAACAGTCCAAACAAACAGCAGCTACTATAACGCGCGTTTTAAATGTATCGCTGTGTCTTATTGGCTGGATGCTGCCAAGTCAAAAGTCATCTAGTGTGTAGGCAGTCTGTCAATGACGCTTCTCGAAAACACTACTATTAGGACACGCTTAAGATCAATTAAACATTTTGACTATCATCATAATAATAAAATAATATCCATCAAAAGCTAGCATACAACTGTATATTATAGCAGAAATGTAAAACTATCATTCAACATATTAAAATGATTACTGTGACAGAGCAGAGTTGTCTGTCCCGTTTTTTTAAATTAAATATTATATTACTTGTTTAATGTCAGCGTGACATTACCTTCGGATACTGTGTGTTTTGCAAGTACCAGAGTTAAAATAACAAGTCATGAAGAGATGTGCTAGAACTTACTGATGTAATCTAAATCGGTCTTATGTGGATGAGAAGTTTTTATTATCCAATGGTTAAGATTTAGACCAGTCAAAGTGCTGAGATCAAAGTTTACCCTGTTGAATGTGGCGGCTGAAGTCCGGTCAAAAAAGGTGGCCATTAGCTTAATGGTGAGTTAACTGACTGATTGAAAGAGAATGGACTTTAAAATATTTCGTGTGTTTTGCTATTGATATATTATACTTGTTTTATGTATTATGTGAATAGACTATTACTTCTACAATTGTGAATTATGATGCTTGTATGTAATATGTTAAATACATATTCACCAAGTGAGAGAAACGAGTGATTGCTGGAGAATTATTAATAACATAAATATTCTCATCACTTGTAGTTAGTTAGGGATGATTAATAATAATCATACCAATAACTAGGGTGGTGTTGTGTCACAATTACAAAATATTTTCCCCATTTTAATATTATAAAATGGCAAATTAGGTAGACTAGCTAATGTACATCGTTCTAGCTCTTCTTCAAAAACAAGAACTCTTATCAACAGCAAAATGTTACAACAGCTTCTAAGCACAAGACCAGTAAGAGATTCAGTCTGATTCAGGGTTCATAGGCGATCTATGAAAATAAAAACATCAATGACTTTTCAAGAGTCTAATATTATAAACTTCAAAGGCTACTAGTGTATGCAATAAAGTTCGAAAAAAAAATTTTTTTAATGTGTTATAATAAAAGTTTAGCATTTATATCTAATGCAAAGACTATATGACAGCATAAGCAAATTTTAACATAAAAACACAAAATTGTATATTAAATATAGTAATTATAATTTTACATTTATCTAACTATTCAAAAGTTCTGTTCTGTGAGAATAACAGGTCATCTGGTACATCATAAAATCGTTAACACAAGTTTTAATATATGAATCTGATCAAAAATGTATTAAGAGTTTTTTTTTAAACACACACAAAAACAATTGTCATCTAATTTACTCTGTAGATTATCACACAGTTTTTCTGTTTTACAATTTTCCTGAAAAGAATATAATTTCGTAATCCAGTTTTGTTTCCAGTTGCCTCACTTGGACTTTATCAAGCATTCACTGAGTACATCATAAATCAGGTCAAAGTTCATCTAAAACAACATATACAACAAGTCTGATTAAAAATTTACAATGAAGATATGATTTCAAAAAATCCAGTGATGTATGCTTTTAATGACTCAAGCTTTTTGCGTGATTATACTCTATAGACTAAGTGTTTTCTTTTGATTTACAGTTCAGAAAGATATTATGTGAAAGTTGTGGCATTTGCTTCAGTCATTCAGCTTATACCAAATAATTACGGTACATTATAAATTATGACAAAATTCATCAAATAACATAAACAAAATTGGTAAAATATTTACAAGAGTTAATATAAAACAAGGATTACTGATCTAATAATGAAAGCTTCTAATCCAATTTACTCCTGGCTTTTTTTCTTTTTTTTTTCTTTTTTGGTAGCTTAAAAGTTAATATTTGTAATATCATTAGTGTATATACTGTATGCATTTACCTTAAGTGTTAGAGAGCCATCCAGAAGCTCTCTCCCTCTCTAATACTTGTGTGTGTGTGTGTGTGTGTGTGTGTGGTGTGTGTGTGTGTGTGTGTGTGTGTGTGTGTGTGTGTGTGTGTGTGTGTGTGTAGTACATACAGTGAATGGCATACATAATATACAAGTCTTAGCAACTATTATGTATCAGGATGGGTACCTAGTATATCATCTTTATCATCAAATTTCCTTTATTCATCAAGCGATAAACAAAAGTAAGAAATGGCTACTGTTCTCACAGAGTTTTTGTACATTCTTAAATAACATATCATCTATCCACTGTTAATTCTTTTGAAACTCTCACTGATGTTATTATATTATCGTCAAAGTTTTGTTTGCCTACCACTTCAAGGGAAGCAACTCCGAATATGCAAATTTTAGAGTTTTCATATGGGATTTCTATGAATGCTCATAATTATATCCATATCGCACAAATACAGGAAATGCACTTCCCAATTGTCTAGTATTAAAACAAAACAAAAACTGTATCTATAAAAAAAAATTACAAAAAATATGTCTTTGTAAGCAAAAACAATTTTTTTTTGAACCAACAGCAGTATCCAATTCCTTAAGTGAAATTAGTCAAGCGATATTCAAGATGGTGTGTATATTCGCGCTGAAAGCAATTAACATAAAAGCTGTGTGCAGCTGAAACGAAAGAATAAGCCCCATTCCAGAACTGGATTGATATATATATATATTTTTTTTAAGAAGCTAGTTATAAGCCATATCCGAGTGCTCCAAATTGGAATTTCCGGTAGCCTATCTCAGGATGATGCACTTAAAAAGTAAGGAACTGAAACGAAATATCGAAAATACCGAAGTGAAATCCGAAATTAACAAAACTGCGTAGTGGCGGTAAAATGATTTTCACATATTTTCACGGCATTTTATTTAAAAAGAGTGAGGTGGGATATTTCTTTAAAAATCAAGGACTTCTCAAATAATTCAAGGGTTTATAGGCAAATTCTAGTACTTTTCAAGACTACAAAAAATTCAAATACTTTTCAATACGGCTCTCATTTATCAAGGACTTTTCAAGGTGGCTACGAACCGTGTATGTCTCCCTCGAAAGTAACCTAATTCGCTGCGTGTCTTTTACTATTACTCTCAATATTAGAATATTACAAATTGTACTGTGGTTTGTAAGTAAGGTGCTGTAACTGACTTAAACTGTTTAGTTCATAATTTTTTTACTGTAATATCGTCATCTTGGTCAGTTTCTTCGTCTGAATAAATCTTTAATACGGTCTGTTTCTGTTTCTTGTTCTGGTCAAATTCCTGCATGCATGTATCCTTAATGCGGTCTCAATGTGTTCAATCAAACCAGCAGGGAATGTCCATTTGCTGGCCAGGTTCCGTCCACGATTTCAAGAGGACTTTCGAGATGCATTATTTTTATAATAGCAAAAATAGCAATGCCTCTTCTGTGTCATTGTCATTGTCAAACTGTGCATATGTAAATTCATTTATATATTCGCAAATATTTTGGCAAACACAGCTGTTTGTTTCTATCGCCATTTTGCATGGGGATTCATATTTTTGCTGTTGTTCTTATTTATTAATCTGTAATTACTGAAAGGCACATATAGTTTTTATTAGTGTGAGCGCTCTAGAAAATCTGCCATTATTATTATTGTTATTAATGGCAAAGGTGTATTAACTGTTTAATTTATGTTTTAAATTAACCACCAAATGGCTTCATACAATAGACGTGCGATGCATCAAAGTGAATTTTTTTTAATGTTTTGCAAGCAAGGGAGATGTTGTACTGAAGCAGTATGATGAGTCTTTGGAAACGAAATTCAACAAGTAATACAACTGGGAAGAGAAAAATAAACAACAACAAGGAATTCTCATGTTAAACTCGCTTCCGCGATCAAGGGCTCGAACCAGAAATAATATCTGATTCTCACTGATGACAGTGTCAGCAGTAGCAGGGCCCAATTAGGCACGAGCAGCAAGGGACACTCCCATGGCCGTGACGGGTCAAGGTGCACTTACAACCAATGCCACTTTGCCGAGCTCCACTAACACGTGCAATCTATGCCACAGCCCAAAGAGCGCAAAGTAAACCAAAGACCCTTCCCTAGGCGATCAGCTTCGACCTTTACCGACTCTGAATACGTGTAATACATACAAACAACACTTCAATTTGGAAGCGACAAGTTTACGCAATGTATTACGTCGCCTCTCTAGACCAGACGCAAGGGAGATAAATCATCCTGTCTTCGCAGCCATTTCGACAGATTAGTTTGCACCTTGAGTCTAGGATGGCGAGCTCTTTTCATTTGTCCAAAGCGTATTTGATCCCAGCATGCGTGTGTACTGATGGAAAATAAACAAAATGAAAATGCAGATTCATTAGTTTTTGTTTGGTTTTTGTTTGATTCTTTCGTGGAGTTCGGTAATTCTAAAACCAAGGCGCTATTTTTTCAAGCAAGGTCATGGGTTTGAGCCCAGGCCTGGTCACTGAGACTAATGCTTTTCCATCGATCCGCACCCCCCTCCATGGTTATGCGGCCAGGACTGTAAGCGCTTGCAGTTCTTTAGAGATTTACATAAATAACTAATTATTATTATTATTATTCAGCCTTTTTTTCACGACTTTTGTTTGGTTGTCGGTTGTGAACCAAGGTCTCGGAATCTTACCAAGATTCTGGGAGATCCAAGGTTTTACGGAGGATGTGGGCACTTCCGAGGAGCGCTGCTCTGATGAGGCGAGTCTGTGGTTCCCAGGTAGTTTATTTTTTATTATTATTATTATTATTTCTGCACGCAATAGTTCAGCCACAGAATTATGCTCTGAAAGGGTAAGATAGCATGCAATAGGTAAGACAGTTTAAACTTTAAAAGACGTTAAGGTATTTTCATTGTGCAATTTTGAATTGAAAGTGGTCAAAGGCCTACCTAGTCAGATTTTTAACTGCTGACGAACATTTAGAGTGTGCGGCATGTACAGCACGGGGCCCTATTTATCGTCCCATCCGAAGAACTAGGCACTTTTCAACCTCGGCCTGGGATCGCAGCTAGGTCACTTCAGCAACAAGTCAATGTTCTAACCATCTGAGCTATCGCACCTCTTTCCTACGTATTGGGGAAAGGCTGCCACATTTCTTTTCAGGCGAATAATAATGGTTTCAGGCGAATAATAATGGTTCTAATAAAATATCGTGGGCTCTTAAGTCCCTCTCAGCGTTCACGGTTAAGATGCTTGCACAAAAAAACCAGCTTCTTCATTTAAATCTACTTTCTTGTTGCCGCAGCTGTTTAAAATCACTGCCGTGGGTAGCATACGGAGGTGGGAATCGATTGAGAAAGGGGGTGCCTTGACCCCTTCCCCCAACTCTTAGTGTGTTTAAAGTTGTGCTCGATAGTTACAAACTTTAAACGCTGAGGCCCCACCTCAATAACCCATTCCCAAATCGATCCACTCCTCCAATCAGTAATGCTATTATGCTTTTCATCGCCACTCACTTTATCAAAATTTACTCTTTAGGCTCTGGTAAGTCAATTCTGTCCACTTCCAAGCAAAGGGTTAGTCAGAAAGAATAATAATTATGAGGGCGGTGGGGGGTTCTAAAAGTCGAGCAAGATGCTGAAATTAGATTATGCGCTTGTACCAATGTCGGCACTCTTAGGATCGCTACATCAGCCGATTCCTACACTTAGGATGCAGAGCTCGACAATTCCGAGCTAGAAAAGGGACAAAAAAGAAAGATAATCCCGTAGCTAGCAAAAGGACAGAGGAAGGTAATCCTGGGTTAAGGAAAGAACAGAAGGAAACATAATCCTAACTTAAGGGAAAGAAGAGCATGAAAGACAATCCCGAGCTAGCGAAAGGACGGGACTGGTAATCCTAAGCTAGCGAAAGGCCAAAGAGAAAAACAATCCCCAACCTGAAGAAATTATCAATAAAAAGATACCCACCCACCCGCGCGCGCGCGCATGCGTGTGTGTGTGTTGATATGGGAGGTAGGGAATGTCTGTGGTCGCACAAAGACAAGATTTTTATCAAAAGGATTCGAACTGTCTTACTAAACTTTCTGCTAGTGATTTCAATAAATACCCATAATTTATGTCCGTCCATCTTCTATGACAAGACAACAATGTATACGTCTATGTAGAAGTTTTAAGTACACTTCTATGTACTAGTCAAAGTATACGTCTAAATACACGTTTAAGACACATCTATATAGTCGTTTAACTATACGACTATACACGTTTACGAACATGTCTATTTACATTTTACACTATTTAAGCGTTTAACTACATGTATAGAAAAAAGAAAATAAATAAAAACAGTATACTTTTATAACAGGAAATTTCTATGTATTCTATAAGACAGGAAAACTGTACAATGCTATGCTGGGAAAATGTTACGCATGGTCTACGTCAGAAAATATTTCACATCTTTTTGTAATAGGAAAAAACATAAAATAACTTCTACGATTTAGAAAGAAAAGTAAAATAAAAAAAAAAACCATGGCACGCATTTCTTTGGTAGGAAAAATTCAGTATTGTATTTAGAAAGAAAAGAAAAAAAATATGGCACACATTTCTTTGGTAGGAAAAATTCAGTATTGTAGTTAGAAAGAAAAGAAAAAAATATGGCACATATTTCTTTGGTAGGAAAAATTCAGTATTGTATTTGACAGGAAATGTGACGAACTGCTAAGGCAGAGAACTAATGATGACGACAGAGATAATATCGATGATGATGAGTTGTGGTGGGATGATGATATCAATAATGGTAATTAAAAATATAATTACATTCATCAGCAACCAATCATGACGTCTTATATCCGGTTTTGTAAGGAGCAGGAGGGTAAACGCAATCAAGATAGCATAAAAATTACAAGTGCAAATAGATTTTTTTTTTAATTTAAAATAAAACTGAATGAGAGAGAGAGAGAGAGAGAGAGAGAGAGAGAGAGAGAGAGAGAGAGAGAGAAAGAGACATAAAAATGATAAACGTGACAAAGAGGACAGACAAGTACTGACAAAAACAGCATAAGTGTATTTCACATATGTATATCACTACACATACAATCTTAAGCACGGGCAGTTTAAATTTAAAATAAAACTGAATAAGAGAGAGAGAGAGAGAGAGAGAGAGAGAGAGAGAAAGAGACATAAAAATGATAAACGTGACAGACAAAGAGGACAGACAAGTAGGCCTACTGACAAAAACAGCATAAGTGTATTCACATATGTATATCACTACACATACAATCTTAAGCACGGGCAGTTTAAAGATGCCAGAACGGGGACAATACAGCTTCTTTCTTTCTCTTTGACCAGGTTGAACCGATCAAGACAAATTACGAAGTACAATGAAATATGCTGCAACTTAAATATTAAATGCACCATTAGTTTTCAAAGAACTAGCCTTGACAGTCTTTAGAAATGTATATATCACGTCAAGGACAAAGTACGCTTAATTTTAAGCGTGCACCTTTAACTTTCAGTAAAGAAAAAATTCTATAAGTGAAATTATAATTTCATTGTGTTCACCACACTACTGAATATTTAATACGCAAATTGCATCACACCATCTAATACGAACGCTCCTTTAATACGTAAATTACATCAAATTATCTAGTAATGACGCTGCTTTGATACGCAAATTGCATCACACTATCTGTGACGCAACGTCACTTAGTTAATGAAAATGATTATTATTATCAATTAATCTTTCATAACTAATTACAAGTGATGAGAATCTTAATTTATTTTATTAATGATCCTCCAGCAGACACCACTCTTATCTCTCACTTGGCGGATATATTGGCGCTGTAAATGTTTTTTCTCTTCCACGACATCAAAGATAAACATTTACTGTCACACAATGTCCAATATGTGGAAAAATTCTTACTAAAGGTCGATTTTTAATCTATATTTACAAGCCCCCATCCACCCACTTTCTTCTCCAACATAAAGTTATCAATATGCATAAGAAGATCAATAAACTTATTAAATTAACAACCAAATATACACATGACAAATACAATTACATGTAAATAAATTACTTTACATCAATAATTCCACGAACCAACGTTCGATTAATTTTATAATTACACAGTTTATCATAAAAACAATTCAAAATTATGTCAATACCATTACAGGTTAGTTCTATCAGAGATCAGAAATGGATTTACTAGAGATATATGATTATATAGTCTTTTTTTACATGACCTGGATTAAGGCTGCTTCAACAGTCTTTCACTTGCTTGGCAACAATGTCACAATGTCCACGTCAACACTTCTCCCCCTCCACACACAACTATAAACCACTTCTACACATATCAATCTAATACTTTATACAAATCTGAAAGATTTTCTATAATCCAATTTTCTCTTATATTAATAAATGCTACCGTGAAATACAAAAGTAATTATAATTTTAATTATGCATTAAGTTTTACAATAACAAAGTTTTAAAATGCTATTTTTTAAAAGTTATATGAGGGGAAATTATATTTAATATATTTATTTTGTAAATGTTCATGCATTTTCTTTACATAGAGAAAAATACACTCTCAATAATTTATACAAACATATTTGCAAGTGTATGTGCATTTGGGCATATTTATTAATAATAAATGCTTTCCAGCAAATTGTCTACAGCTCTGTTGTTTTAAACGTTTGGTTTTTCCCCAAATAACTGCACTAAAACTTCCACTAGTGACACCACAAGAAAATGTCTTTATGCACACACATTTATGTATATGTGTGTATAAATAAATAAGTATATATATATATATATCAGTGGATAAAGACAGGGTAGTGCGTGTTTTGCTTTTTGAAAACATAATAAACCTGAAATGTATACAAATTAAAATAAAAACAGTGATTTGAAGTTTTTTCAAAGAAGTTGTTTTCTTTAAAAATGTGATGGCAAACTATTGCTGACATTATTTAATGGTTGTATTCTGTAAGTGTAATGTTACAAATTAATATTTGCAAGAATGTTTATTTTAAGCATTTAAAATATAAAAGACTTTATCATTACCCAATACTTTTAAAAAGAATATAATAAATGTCTAATAAATTATTTAATATTGCTATATAATTTACATTGTTAACCTAGGCATAGTTTGAAAATAATGAATGCTTTCCAACACATAGTCTTCAGCACTGTTGTGTTAAGCTGGTATTTTCAAAATGGTTGCATTTGAACTTCCGTTAGCAACACATCGGCAATGCTACCACTGGATGTCCTTTGCATTTATACAGAGCTCATTGGCTTATACGACTCTATGCTGAATTATGATCATCTCGGCAATATCTGATAGATAGATAGATAGATAGATAGATAGATAGATAGATAGATAGATAGATAGATAGATAGATAGATAGATAGATAGATAGATAGATAGATAGATAGATAGATAGATAGATTATAATACCAGCAATATTTTTTTTTCAACAAACTTATTAACACGCTGACGTTTTGTATTTGTTTTATTTCACTTTAATTACTTTTTATACATTTGAACCAGAACCTTGTTGAAGCCGTCTGTGACTTTCTAATGGCAAAACCGTTTAAATGTTAGACAAATTATCGTGTAACTGGCAGGGCCACAAACGTGGGTAAGTATCTGTTTATTCATCAAAGTTGAAATGAAAGCGCCTGGTTCCTGTTTTAATGTTTCAAGAACCGAAAATCCGGAGCATGTTATAGGCCTCTTTTTTCTATTTCTTTTTTCCTATGGTTTTGGGCGGAGGAGAAAAGGGGGAGATGGAGAAGCACTTGCCAACGAGAGGCAAAACAGTTTCTAAAGATACATCGACGTAAGAAGATGACCGAGATGAAAGGCGTTTGATAACAAACTGAAAATGCCACGCACTTGACTAAAATTTCACCATGCGGGGAGGGAGAGGGGTGGAGTGAAGAAACACACACACACACACACACATATCCTATATATACAGGACTGCAGCTGCCAGATAACAATTCACTGCCATGCTGCGAGGTTATTAGTCACGACTTCGAGATAAGCAACCAACCGTGTAATGCAACTTATACAGTCAGGTCATAAATGTAAAATGGCTTACTTACCTATTATAATTATGCCTGAAGTTTAAAAATAATATATGTTAATATGATACAAAACTATATCAGCAATTAAATTGTGTAGGTATCCGTCTCAGACCTATAAATAAATAATGAATAGTTATCAACATAAATTTACAAACTAGCCACACCTTATCCTGTTGAGCGCTGTATTTTGGAAGTACCCGACCACACCTCTAAATCTGCAACATCAATACTGAATGTGATAAGTCTGTTTTAAAACGTTATGTAATTGGGACAGTAGGCCTCTACACAACAACAGCTACAACTACGAAGGATAGAGAAGGGCGCATGATTAAATACTAACTGTAGAGAAAAATACAAACAAACAACAAAAAATTGGATGAAGAGAAAGAGTAATCAAATAAAGTAATAATTTAAATAATTATTAAACTCTGTTAGTGTGACCCATGTCTGAGGAAACATGCAACAAAATAGGGATATCACCTCCCACGCGCGCGCGCACACACACAACTCTCTCTCATACACACACAAGTACACACATATACACACACTGTCGAATTTGTTGTAATGACATGTTTGCTGTGCCGTCATGCGATATATTAAAGACCCGGACATGATCGTAATATGTCAGTCACGCCACTTTCAAATAACGTCATGGCAGCGTTTATCTGGTTATCGCAATTTTGTTCTATGTATGTAAAAAGCTAAGTAACGAGGTTTTTATTATTGTTAGCAGAAAATTAAAGTTTATCGTATTCTCACTAGTACACTGTCGAGAAAAATATATTATCTCATTCTACTAGAGTATTAATATGTTAGAGTATTTGCCATGACGTCATTTGCAAAGAGGCGTGACTGTCATATTACGATCATGTCCGGTCTTTAATATATCGTCATTTAGAAAGTGACCTGACTGCCATTTTACAATCATGTCCGGGTCTTTAATATATCATTTAGAAAGAGGCGTGATTGCTATATTATTATCATACTGGTGTCTTTGTTATATCGCCATTTACAAAGAGGCGTGATTGCTATATTATTATCATACTGGCGTCTTTGTTATATCGCCATTTAGAAAGAGGTGTGATTGATATATTATTAGCATGCTGGTGTCTTTGTTATATCGCCATTTAGAAAGAGGCGTGATTGCTATATTATTATCATGCTGGCGTCTTTGGTAAATCATCACTAGAAGCGTATCGTAATGAACTAATGACCCGGGCAGTTCTTTAATTAGACTTTAGGAGTTGCGGGGTGTGCCAAGCCCGCCAACCCTTTCTCATCAAGTGCGTGGAAAAGCTGTATAGGAGTTTAACGGTATTCAACTTTGAACAAAATACTCCTACTATTTGGAGAAGTGCTAACCAACGACAATTACAGCAACGATGACGACAGAGATGATATCGATGATGACGAGTTGTGGTGGGATGATGATATCGATAATGTTATTTAAATTTTTAATTACAATCATCAGCAACCAATCATGACGTCTTATATCCGGTTTTGTAAGGAGCAGGGGGTAGACGCATTCAAGATAGTGCACAAACTGACACGTGCAAAAAAAAATATTATTTTTTAATTTTTAAAATAAAACTGAATGAGAGAGAGAGAGAGAGAGAGAGAGAGAGAGAGAGAGAGAGAGAGAGAGAGAGAGAGAGAGAGAGAGAGAGTGTGTGAGAGAGTAAGTAAAAAGAGACATAAAAATTAGAAACGTAACAAAGAGAGGGCAGACAAGTACTGACAAAAACAGCATAAGTGTATTCACATGTGTATATCACTACACATACAATCTTAAGCACGGGCAGTTTAAAGATGCCAGAACGGGGACAATATAGCTTCTTTCTTTCTCTTTGACCAGGTTGAACCGAGCAAGACAAATTACGAAGTACAATGAAATATGCTGCAATATTAAATATTAAATGCATCATTAGTTTTCAAAGAACTAACCGTGACAGTCTTAAAAAAAATTATATATCACGTCAAGGTCAAAGTACGCTTAATTTTAAGCGTGCTCGTTTAACCTTCAGTAAAAGAATAAATTCTATAAGTGAAATATAATTATGTTCATCACACTACTGAATATTTAACACGCAAATTACATCACACTGTCTAATTCTGACGCTCCTTTAATATGCAAATTACATCACACTAATACTGACGCTGCTCTAATACGCAAATTATGTAACACTAATACTGACGCTGCTCTAATACGCAAATTATGTAACACTAATACTGACGCTGCTCTAATACGCAAATTATGTAACACTAATACTGACGCTGCTCTAATACGCAAATTATGTAACACTAATACTGACGCTGCTCTAATACGCAAATTATGTAACACTATCGCTCTCATGCTGTAAAAGTATGGCGGTCTCTTCAGGCCAATTTCAACGCGGAACATTAATGACGTCTAAAGCCAGTAACAAGTTACAGCAACAGACAGTGTAACACACAGGGAATATGCAGGAGTTTGCAACAATATCCGCTCTGTAATTCTTTAAGTGTGTTTACTTTTTAATTTTTTCAGAAACTACCATCCACAATCAATCCGAAGCATTAACGATATAAGAAGAAGTGGGGTTTTAAATTTGCAGCCTCAAAAAAAAAAAAAAAACAATTCTTGTAATATTTGTTTTGTGGCAATCGTATGTGTTGCCTACATTCAGTACAGTAATACGGTTAAGGTTTACAAACGCGAGGACACCTGCTACTTGATAGGCCACGAAAAATAAAAGCCGTACATACGACTAGCAACTTGCAAGCTACGCGGTGAATTAATTATACATTATTAATAGGAACTAGCACCCATTTTTCGCTGGCCAGCCTTCACCTTAAAGTGACAAATTTACTGCAGGTGTTTAACAGGAATGAAAACGGAAATTAGCTATCAACAAGTACTCCTATCCATTGTTATTACAATCTCAGGCGAAATCCGCCGAGTCTAAACAATTCCGCACAAGGACAATATAAAGGTGGCGCCATTTTAAGCACTTTTCAACCAAAGGGCACACGTCTGTCTCTGGTCGAAAAATCCAAACTAGAGAATTACTTCCCCTGGCCAGAGACGACTGGAACACCACACATTCCCACGGAAGTAGAATTCAGGCCGCATTCGCACGAAACTTTTTTATTATAGAAGACGCTATCGGGTCATAGTAACACATATATCACACATACAAAGGGGGGGGGGCAAAAGTCGGGGCACACCTGCAATTTTTCAGTCATATTCAGACGTTGTTCATTTAATGATTTATCTTTATCATGTCTTGGGTTTTTGTTTTTTGTTAATTTAATAATGAATGAATACCAAATATGCTTGTAATATTTGTATAATATTAAAAATTACAAGCGTGACGACTTTTAAGGGAGATTTTTTTAATATTGTAATTAATGCTCTTGCTTTACTGGCAAGTGCAATCACTTTCTATAATTAAGAAGAAATAAAATTCATAATTTTGTCGCATATAAGCAAGTACGGGAAAGTTAGAGAATATGTGGGTTTTTCTGGGGGTGGGGAAGAGGGGTCCTAAGTAATAAAACCAGATTATATAAGACGCGCATTGCCAAATGAGTTTGTTAATTCAAAATAAGTGCAATTAAATGTATTACACATTAAGAAAGAAGTAAAACAACACTATAAATATACTGGCAAACTTGGATGCAAACATGCATGTATGGTTATCCTTAAACACTAATCCATTCTGACATCTTAAAAGTGGTTAAATCATGTAATGATAACGAAGATATAAAGGAGCATTCACTCTCTCTCTCTCTCTCTCTCTCTCTCTCTCTCTCTCTCTCACACACACACACACACACATCGACGCATAAAGTCAAAGCAGATGTATGCTTACAGTAACCATAACACCTCGAGAATGTTGAAAAATAAAACCCCAAATGGCAAATAACGTAAAATGTCAACACAAAACATATATAACTGGAATGCAGGAATCGATTTACAGTCACACGCTTACAAAGCAATTTTTTTTTTAAATTATGGCAGAGTTATCCTGGCAGTTTGACAAAATTCACACCAGAATGTAATCAAAGTCTTTAGTCCAAGATTCAGGTCACTCCCTGAATTTGGACTAACAAAAATATTAACACACACACACACACACACACACACACACACATACACACCGGTAGTTGAACTCTTGATATACTTGAACAATCGACTCTGTTCAAAGGATGCACATTATATCTTACTAGCGTGTGTCGTACACTGAATTAAACTTCTGGGAGGTTTGAACATGGCAGAGGGTAATACAATCCAAGAAATATATAACTGCAGATACATGTACATATAATTATCTTTTACTTTTACTTTTTAAAATGACTGGAACAAATCAATGGATGAAGAAAATGATGCTGTTGTTGACATGGCACACCTATTTAAAAGCTCCGTCAAATGACTGCACCAAAACTGGATCATTAATATTCTTTTCTTAATTTTGTTCTCCATCCCCCTCTCCACCCCAATCTCAACAAGAAATAAAGAAATACTCCGGAGGATCATTGCGGCAGAGGGGTGGAAGGATGTAAATTAGCTGTTAAAATGCATAATATTATTTTCCCTATACACTGCCAAACCGATATGAAATATGAGTGTGTCCTTCCAGAAACAGGATACCGTCATAGAATTAGAGCATTTATCCTGGCCCACCATCTGTCACCTTGAAAACTAATTACCTAGGTATCTTAAACAGTAGCTCTGTTCTTTTGGCAACGTGCCTGCAAAAGCCGCCAGTCTAAAAGTCTACAGTCTGTAACATTTCCAGGACGACCAGGAAAATCAAATCGACATCGATTTTGTGTTCCGCACTGACTTTTCGGAGAAGGGAGTGGGGGGGGGGGGGTAGTAGAGGGCTGTCATAGAAATTTCCAGAACAATTCATTCATCATTGGAAAAGATGAGATATAATTGTATTCGGGAACAATCAAACCTAATATGTATGTATATTTATCGCCACGGACAATATGCAGACTGTCGGAAGAGAGGTCCAATAATAATAATTTTAATGTACAAAGGGGGGGGGGGCGCTTTAGCATTCAGTTCGAAGTTAAAAGCAGTTCCTATCTCACTTTAGCCAAATCACAAATCACAATTGGTTTCTGCTAATGACGCAACTGGTATATTAGCACACACACACACACACACACCAAAACTCTTACAAGTTTAATTTCAAATAAAATAAATAAATTAAAAAAATAGGCCTTTTCTTCCTTATGAATTTGTCATCATAATGTTATGACACCACTATCAGACTTAAAAAAATCAAAGATATCAGCATAAGTACTGAAAGGAAGAGATATATACCATTAATCTGAGTGTTATAATCTTAATCATATCACGATTTTTGTTACGTACAGAATGTTAGGAAAATTACTAGTTCTCATTTGTTATTTATTAATCACGAAGAGTGGAGGGGGAGGAGGAATGAACAGGGTTTATTAAACAGATTAGCACAAGAAAACAAAGTCAGGTTACAATGAAAGCTTAGCGATACTTATTAATCAGGTTGGCTCCTGGATGGAAAAGTGGAATAAGGAGACAATGATGGCTGAGTGGGCCTTTCACATTACCAGTTTAATTAGTGGGCTAAAGATAACTCTTGAGAATCTTGCCAAACTCACTCACAATAATGCAGTTTCGTTCGAGCGCTCATGAAAATTGTCCGCGTGTTAACAGGGAGCATCGCAATGAAGCCTATATTAATTAAATAAGCAAGACTTCACGGAGGAAGCACGGGTCGCCTCCCTTGTGGAGGTAACCGAGTGTGATGGAGACTAATCATCATTCAGTCTGCCCTCGTCAAGTGAACGCTCGGGCCTTTAGCCTACAGCCCTACAGCCTGATTTAACCGAACATTCGCCTTCTCCCCTACGCACTCCTCTTTGGGCCCCCCCGGTCGATCTTAGAGTGGTCGTGTGTAACTAATACAAATTTTCTGAGCCAAACTACACTAAAAACTTTATATAATGGAGTTGAAACAATCAACCATCAGACGTGTATGAATGTTGAGGATGAAAGAAGGACAAACTGTGGCTCCAACGATTAGTGTTCAAAGAATAAACGTCAACTTTCGCAGAGAGCACTGACACTCAGTGTTGGTTAGCTAAGGTATTTGCATTGTCTCGTTCACTTGAGCTCGCAAAGTTGAATCGTCACTTCGAAAGATTACAGTTCCTGGTCGACCGATGTCTTTCTACTGACGACGGCCGAAGTTTGTCCATTTTTCGGACGTAATCATGTGTATCGGTTAATTTTCTTAACAGATTTTTTTCAAAGTGGGGCGGGGGAGGGCTCTGTTGGGAAAGGATGGCTAAGTCTATCTTATCAGTCCCGGATCGTGGGTTCTACTGTTCTACGATGTATGTGATGAATAGAATTCAACTTTCCTCATCCTGCACGTGAGTTGTGTGTGCAGTTTGCAATCCGGCAAATTACCTTTTGAGTTCTGACAGTGATGGGTCGTTCACCATTATACTCTTGTCAGTCGTTCACCAGTTTGTGTTTTCAGTCGTTCACCAGTATACACTGATTTGAGATGTTCATCAGTATGTTTTCAGTCGTTCACCAGGTGTGTTTTTTGCCGTTCAAAGAATGTTTTCAGTCGTATTCAAGAACGTTTCATGGGGAGGGGGAGGGGTATCTAAATGTACGATGACATAGAAACAAGCACTTAACTCCAGGTTAAGTATGAGCAGTTGGAGATAATCAACCGTATAGTATTAAGGTGAATATTTTTATACAATAGCGTGAAAACAGAAGCATTTTCCAAAAATTTTTTTTTAATTTTTTTTTTTAAGTGTTCTCCAATCAAAATTAAACCAAACCAGAACATCTTGTCTTTAGTCTCCAATCCAAGACAAGATGTTCTGGTTTGGTTTAATTTTTGGCTTAGTCTTTTTTGTTTCAAAAGGGTGGATGAAAGATGATCTAAAGGACAAACTGAACTGTAATTAAAATATTCAAGAAACAAATTTCCATGAACTCCACCATCTACACGCTCCATTGATCGCCCAAAAGTGCAACAAAACGAACGCTAAGCGAGACCATAGAAACTCACGCAATGAAAGTCATCAAAAGGCCGTGTTCTATCTAGTATTTGTTCCTGCCCCGAGGATCAATGAACAATTAAACGGTCGACACCAGTGAACATTGTTCTCTGACTCGCAGAACCGGTCCAGCACGGCCGATTCGACGGTCCGTGGCCATGCCATAACGACTTTCCATACACAGCGTGCACAAGGAACAGAAACTTTCAATGAACGTCCTGGGCTGCTGACTGCAGGAGAGTCTGGAGAGGCGGTCGCCATCCCCCACCCACGCCCCCAACGTATTTTATTATTTCCCACCACCACCAGTCTTGACTTGAGAACCAGATCAGCAGCACCATTCACAGCTCAGCGTGGGTAACACTTCCGAAAAGAGCGCTCTTTTGTCCTCGCGCAACTCTTGCACGCGTCGCGTGTCCGTACGTTTTAGGATAGCGGAAGAAATAAACATTTCAATAGGAACGTCAACGGGCTCTGATGAAATTGCATGCTGGCGATATGGGTCAGGGGACCTGAAAATACTCCTGGAAAAAAGTAGGCGACCTTTAATTTGCGGCTTTCCGCCACAAGAATTCAAAGGTCGTGGCTATGTAACTAAGTCCTGTTTGCTAAAGTGGACGACACGTGGCATGGCAGCCAAACCCGGGTTCCAGACGTGTAGGGAAATTGTGGCGTTCCCATAGATTCATTTGAATACATCAAGACCAGTTCCCCGGTTGCTCATATCTATGGAGGCCATAATAAGAACCATAGTCAAGTACACTGTTTGCATAATAATATCGATATAAAATATTTTCAATAAAAAAAAAACGTTTATGGTGTACTTAACAATTGTTTAGGCTCGTAATGACGTATGGTGTACTTAACAATTGTTTAGGCTCGTAATGACGTATGGTGTACTTAACAATTGTTTAGGCTCGTAATGACGTACGGTGTACTTAACAATTGTTTAGGCTCGTAATGACGTATGGTGTACTTAACAATTCTTTAGGCTCGTAATGACGTATGGTGTACTTAACAATTGTTAAGGCTCGTAATGACGTATGGTGTACTTAACAATTCTTTAGGCTCGTAAT
Source organism: Sinotaia quadrata (assembly GCA_028829895.1). Lineage (NCBI taxonomy): Eukaryota > Metazoa > Mollusca > Gastropoda > Architaenioglossa > Viviparidae > Sinotaia > Sinotaia quadrata. The sequence goes on along the minus strand of CM054181.1, from coordinate 17,598,704 downwards.
GACGTATGGTTACTTAGCAATTCTTTAGGCTCATAATGACATATGGCTATGCCGGCAAGAAGTAAGTGGTCTTATACGTCTATTATCAAAGTCACGTGGTATCAACTATACAGAGTCGTCATTTCGTAATTTATTATAAAACTAACGGCTCAAAAAAAAGGGTTGGGTTGGGTTATTTCTTCGTTAAAGTGCACAATGAGAACCACTTGCCATTTATCTGACTTCATTTTGAAAGTATTTTATTCAAGTGTGAAGCTGTCCGTCTCACTGTCACGACCAATACCTACGATCCAAGCTCGACATCAGTTTAGAACATGGAGCTCGCCGCTGGAGACATCTACCCGGTTAGTTGCGGAGTAATAAAATGAAATCAACACTGATATTGACAAGTGGATCGCCCAGTTACAAAGCACTTGTCAATAAACATTTACGATAAAGTGAAGCATACTGGTGTGGCGATTAAAGCTACAGCATCAGAGAATGGAATTATATACTTCATACAAGCTATATCACTGGTCAGTTCGGGTATGAGAAGGTCAAACCGAAAACTTGACCTAAATTTTACGTAAGACGTTTTTCTCAACCACCAAGAGCGGAGGTGGGGGTGGGGAACGCCCTCAAAATAGATGATCTGATCACCTATCCGCATAAAAGACAATTATGTTTTATAAATGGGAGGGTGGGGGGGCAATGTGTTGTGCTTTACACATGCTTCCATGAGCGTGTAAAGCGACAAATGTATTCATACTCCTTATCACTTAGCTATTCTGTAAGGTGTGGGGTGAGTGGGAATGATGGCAAACAAAAGTATCTTCTCACCAGTTAGTAGTAGTAGTGATAGTAGTAGTCGTCGTTATTATTATCATTATTATTATTCAAATGCAATAAAAGTTGAATGTTCACTCTTAAGAATTGGCATACATACACTTCACTAGGTGTCAGTCTTTGGGTTTTAAATACACGCAGACTTCTACAAAGAATAGCCAAAATCGCAAGATCAAAATCACTGATAAAAGCAGTGTTGAAACAGGAACCATAACTCTCACAATGGCCTCCGTCTTGTGTGGTGTGGTGTGGTGTGGGGGGAATATAAACCCCCGCCAGGAAGGAACGTCTCCACTTGCGACAGAAATTCACACCAGTCTGCCACCATGTGGACACGGCATAATATGAGAAGGAAAATCAATTGATCGCCGACTTTGCAAGTACGGAGTTCGTGATCCCTTCGGGGCACCGGATATTGTAAATAATGAATGAATGCAAGCGGACCGTGATAGGGTTCTGTGCTTTGTTTACTCGTATGAACGAAGCTACAACTAATCTGAAGTTGTTAGAAATAGTAGGATACTACACCTAGAGAAAGAATTTTTTACGAATTCCTGTTTTCATTAAAAATAAATCCATTCTACTCATCATTGGTTTTAATTTTTAATTTGAATTTGGTGGTCAAATGCAGAAAACTCAAGGTCGGGAAGTGCGTGTGTGTGTGTGTGTGTGTGTGTGCGTGCGTGCGTGCGTGCGTGCGTGTGTGCGGGGGGTACTTCGAGCTGAAGCCGATTTCCTTGAGACTCAGAGGAGGTTCCCCACCCCACCCCAACCCTTCATTCGTGTCTTTACGTAATGCACTATAGCGGGTACAATCCACAAGTCGTGTCCAGGCATTAACATCGCGCACTGTACCGAATTATGTCCTGAATTCAACAGCGCCCCATAGACACTCCAAAGCTTTAATCATCTAATGTTGCAAAATTAAACACAACACTACAGTGATTTTTAAAACCTTAACACATCGCTACGGCTAATTTGAGTCCCCAGAGAATTACGCTCTCTCCCAACATTATCAATATTTTTTTTTGAAGTGACGCCAAAGAAAATCCTGCAGAGCATGCAATAGTTTAATGAAACTAAGGTTAACATAAAACATATTTCCATCTTAAATCAGTTTAAATAAAACATATTTACAACGGAAATCAACTTAAATAAAGCATATTTCCAAATTAAGTCAAGATAAAGCATATATGCAACTTAAGTCAACTTATAACATTTACAACCCAATTCAAATTAAAACATATTTACACCTAAAACATATTTACAGCTTAGTTCAACTTAAAACATATTTACAACTTACTTGAACTTAAAACACATTTACAACTTAGTTGAACTTAAAACACATTTACAACTTAGTTCAACTTAAAACATGTTGTAAGTTCAACTTAAAACATATTTACAACTTAGTTCAACTTAAAAAATACTGAAAAGATTCCTATCATTCAGACTCTTCATTTATAAAATAAGTGCGTAATTTGTAGCTCGGTGACATAATACACGCACGCACGTACACACACACACACTTTTAAAAATAATTCTGTAATTGTTATTTATGAAACATTATGGCGCATGTTGCATGTCGAATCTTGCAGCAAGCCTGCAAGATTACTGCAGATAAGACTTCTTCCCCAGACGTCATAGGCAATTAAGGAGGCCATGCACGTGCAGCTCCTTACTGGCTGGCATGCTCAACAATTCCTTACATTTATTCTACAACAAATGCCTTCAGTGTTTGGGAAAGAAAACAAAGATTTTCGCTGCTTAACAATTCTTTACATTTATGCCACCTCAATTGCCTTCAGCGTTTGGGAAGGTAGGGGGGGAGGAGAGAAAACAAACACTTTCTTGATGCGTCTGTAGTCGGTTCAGAAATGTCCCGTTGTAGGGACTTTTTTTCCAACTTCTTGAAAACCAAGTCAACACTGTGCTATTGTGATGGTGGGTGGGTGGGGGTACGTTGCGTAAATTGTAAAAACCAAAAATAATTTTGTATCAGTGATGTTTAAATCAACATGCGGTCATGCGCAAATTATACTTTATCGAGAAATCGCAGTTACGTAAAAGTGATATTAAAAATATACATGAGACCGTTGCCGTTACATGGAGAAAGCAAACTACTACTGCTGGGCACTACTTGTGATTACTGTTAAAGAATAGTTATCAAATATCAAACTTGCTTTTCTGAAATACGGAACTATACAATAGTTTGCTTGAAAATCCACTAGAAGGGATCAATCCTTGTGCTTAAAACCCGCCGCTGTAATCATTTTTAATTTAATGTCGGGGGAATGTTGCTGTATTTTAATTATTTTATGACCGATGAAATGTTGCTATACTTTAATTATTTTATGACCGATGAAATGTTCATGTGCTATGATTATTTAATGATCGATGAAGTGTTGCTTTACTATCATTTTTAATGGACGATGAAATTTTACTGTATTTACAATTATTTTATGACCGAGGAAATGTTGCTGAAATATAACTATTTTATGACCGATGAAATGTTGCTGTAGTATAATTATTTAATGACCGATAAAGTGTTGCTGTACTATAATTATTTGATGACCAATAATATTTTGCTGTTCTGTGCTTTAATGACCGATGAGACCTTGCACTTTTATAAAGACAGATGTGCTTCTATAAAAATTAAATTAAATTTAAATTGTGGCTTAGAAAATTCAGTATCGGTTCGTTTTTATGGAATTAGTTAAATGTTGCAGTATATATAATTTACAAACAACTAAAACTCATATCTCTATCGATGGAAATAGTGTATTTCTGCATTACATAATGTATGGCCAATTAAAGCTTAAATCTATTTCAAATGGGAATAATGCATTTTTCTAACCCTGCATTATTTGTTAATGTGTGGTGAACTAAAGCTCAGATTTATTTTAAATGGGAATAATGTATTTTTGTTACCCTGCATTAATTGTTAATGTATAGCCAATTAAAGCTCAGATCTATTTCAAACGTGAATAATGTATTTTGTTCCCCTGCATTACTTGTTAAAGCTCAGATCATTTCAGAATAATGTACAGTATTTTTATTATCTTATACCGATTGAAAATTGCGAAATTTTGTAATACCCTACGGCGCCTCTGAGAGAAAGCCGCCGTGCCCACATTGTGAAACACTGCAGTTATGTAGCAAAGCGTACAATCGAAATTATAAAACAAATACTAAATCCTTAGTGTGTGGTGTGTGTGGTGTGGTGTGTGTGTGTGTGTGTGTGTGTGTGTGTGAGAGAGAGAGAGAGAGAGAGAGAGAGAGGGGCAATTTTGAAACTAAATTTCACATGTTTTAATAATATGTTAATATGTTTAATATGAAAAGTGTTCTCAAATTTCTAATCAACTCAAAAATTCTGCTCAAAGGTAAAGGTACCAAAATATTTTTATGTCCATGGTTTTCGATCTGCCTACAGCGGAAGTAACCTTTGACCCAATCTTTACGAAAAAGTCCGAGCTGGTTCTCGGAAAATACTGAACACTACATACGGAGAGGACACAAGGGAAAAACACTGTCGCCAATCGTCCGCCATATTGAAAATCCCAAAGCATTGTAAAGTTAATGGTATTCAATATATACCCAACTTCATTGATCTATAATTCAATAAAAAAATAAAAAAATTAAATTTACAATACAAACAAGAAGGGAAAATATCCTCAGGCCCATCATATCAGATAATAAATATAAATGAAATGTATACATGTAGCGATAACCTTACTTGTAGAATAGTTTACTCGGTCTACTTAAGGATTCCATATTTATGAAAGATTTGGAAAAAAAAGTGCTTATGTACGACATAGATTCAATACTGTTCCGTTTTTAAAAAAACGATTCGATCCAGTCTTTTCCTCTACATTGTAGTTCTTGTTGTGAAATTGTTCCACTGAAAGCTAAGAGTTAGTTCTACACTGTAGTTCTTGTTGTTAAATTGTTCCACTGAAAGCTAAGAGTTAGTTCTACACTGTAGTTCTTGTTGTTAAATTGTCCACTGAAAGCTACAGAGTTAGTTCTAGTTCTACATTGTAGTTCTTATTGTTAAATTGTTCAATGAAAGTTACAGAGTTAGTTCTACATTGAGTTCTTGTTGTTAAATTGTTCACTGAAAGTTACAGAGTTAGTTCTACATTGAGTTCTTGTTGTTAAATTGTTCCACTGAAAGCTACAGATTTAGTTCTACATTGTAGTTCTTATTGTTAAATTGTTCCACTGAAAGCTACAGATTTAGTTCTACATTGTAGTTCTTATTGTTAAATTGTTCCACTGAAAGCTACAGATTTAGTTCTACATTGTAGTTCTTATTGTTAAATTGTTCCACTGAAAGCTACAGATTTAGTTCTACATTGTAGTTCTTATTGTTAAATTGTTCCACTGAAAGCTACAGATTTAGTTCTACATTGTAGTTCTTATTGTTAAATTGTTCCACTGAAAGCTACAGATTTAGTTCTACATTGTAGTTCTTATTATTAAATTGTTCCACTGAAAGCTACAGATTTAGTTCTACATTGTAGGTCTTGTTGTTAAATTGTTCACTGAAAGTTAGAGTTAGTTCTACATTGTAGTTCTTATTGTTAAATTGTTCATTGAAAGTTAGAGTTAGTTCTACATTGTAGTTCTTATTAAATTGTTCATTGAAAGTTATAGAGTTAGCTCTACATTGCGAGGGGTGGGTGGGTGGGGAGAGTCAGTTAATACTGTCTTTACTTAAAGCTCAGTGCTTCGTGGGGGAGCCATTGTTCCCTATAATAACTTATGGACAGCTAAAGCTCGAATCTACTTTAATGTAAGTGATGTATTTTTCTTATCTTGCATTGCTTTGATAATGTATGGCCAACTACAGATCATATCTCTTTCAATGTGAACAATATAGTTGTGTTGTCTTGCGCTGCTTTAATAATGCATGGCCTTCTGAAGCTCAGATCTGTTTTGATAGAGTAATAATGTCAAGACGTGTTGAAACTTAACCTTTTTTCAAAAATTTATGGGCACATGAATTGGATATAGTATTACAATTCTGTATTATTATGTGCAGAAAACAATTTTCTCGCACCCTACCACACACACCTACCAAATGCAACAGCTAAGAATATGACCTGAACAAAATAATACAAAATCTGTAAGCGGACTTTAACAGGTGGTGATTGAAAGGAATAGCGTGTGTTTGAGGGGATGGGGGGAGAGGATACGTGAGATGTTGAAGGCGTGGGAGAACTGTTGTAATGAACATAAACTGTTACTTCTTATTTCTAAAACAAAATCTCTGAGACGCAACAAATTTACCTTTATTACCTGTAGTTGTGGTAGTAATAGTGTAATATATGTATGTGTGTGTTGTCTGCGTTGTGTGTATGTGTGTGTGCGCGCGCGCGTTTTAGTTGTTGTTGATTTGTACATGACTTTGTGTTTTATATTCTAGTGTCAGAGAAAACCGGAACATGGTGAACCAGTAATAGCTCTTCTTATCTACGCCAATGCCATGAAATGCATCAACATCATCATCATTTTACTTCAAATAATTGGAACCGATGTTAATTACTTCTTAATTAGTAATAGTATTATAAAATCACTTTCACTAGAAATTAGAAGCATTTTTTACCTCCCTCACCAAACCTCCAGCAAAGCTCGCAATAAGCCTGGCTGAAAAGAACTGTTAGCCTGAACTGACGTCTAAACATAACTAGAATTAAATGCGTCTAGTTATTTGTGTGTACGTTAGCAATATAATATCGTATAAAGGCGTGATATTTCAATCGACAAGCCGCTGTTAAGAGTCGTTGATAAATGTGGTTCTCTGACGAGACTGATACCAGCCTCCAACAAAAACAGGGGCGTGCCTTTTTCACCTATAAAAGTCAAGAACGAGAGGCTTCAATCTATACTCCTTAAATGTCATACTTACAAGAGAATTTCAAAGGCATGTGTTTATAAAAACTCTTATTTACGTCATCTGGTTGACACCTCTACTGCAAGGACCTCTGTGTTTTTCTGAATAAAAATATATATGTACTTACATAACGGTTCAGCATCTCAAAATAATAATCATGACTTTGATTCATCTGTTTAAACATTGGTTATTTGACATTCGGCGCGAATCATTAAAGGTCAAAGGTGACGAGCTACCATCGACAAGCTCGATTCAAGGGCACGAAGCGATAAGAAGCCGAGCGCTATTCGTCGATCTTCTTAGCTCCTTCTCTTGATTCGCGCCAATCCTCAAATGCGTCTCTGACTCGCACAGATGTCAAATGACACTTTATGAAAGTGTCGACAAGAGGGACAAGAGGGAAATATTCGAGACAAAATGCATTGGAATGTTGCTCCCCACTCCACCCCCAGTAGGTATATTAAGGAGCCGCAAGCCATCAGAACACAGTGCCAAGTCTCATATTTGATCGGGGGGGGGGGAGGGGGTTGAGAGAGAGAGAAAATCAAGCCCTGGCAATACGTTCAAATTGTAGAAGACCTCACGCATATGTATGTGTATAATCAGTACTAAACAAGTGTCCACGTCTTCTAGGTTTCTCACGTGTGCTCGTAAGAAGCACTCAGTTCCTGCCATCAGCCTTTAATCCTAAACAAATTTAGAGCAGCATTCAACTCCATGTTTAATTTCAATTCTCTAACATGAACCTTTAAGTTTACATAAGCTTACAGCAGCATTTAACGTCGCTATATGCGTGTTTTCAATTCTTCATCCTTTATTCTACAAAGTTTACAACAGTATTCAACGTCACTCCAATTTTACTTTGGCATTCAGCACCACTCCATGTTTAATTTGGCACAGTTGGTTGACATTTAACTCCACTCAATATTTAATTTGGCACAGCTAGATGGCACTCAATGTTTAATATGGCATAGTGTTAACTGGCATTCAACACGACTCCCTGTTTAATTTGGCACAATTGGTTGGCATTCAACACCACTCCAGGTTTAATTTGGCACAGCTAGCTAACATTCAACACCACTCCAGGTTTAATTTGGCACAGCTAGCTAACATTCAACATCAACAATCTAGCACAGTGGTAGTTCGGTAACGGTATAGGTCTCCCTAGATCAGGGGTCTTAAACACGCGGCCCACGAGGGTATTTTGTGCATTTTTCTTTCGCCACCGCTGATGTTAATGCCGTCTTAACCATTAGAAGTTCTTACTTATTTATTCGTAGTCTTTTGATTGATTTACTTGCCGCGCCCAATGCGAAAATCCGGTTTATATAGTGGAAGTGATCAAGTTGATTTTGCTACATTTTTATAAAAATAAGTGTCCATATAAATGTCTTCTGTTTCAAAAAAAAAAAAAAGAAGAAAGGTCGTGGACGAAAAGAACTTTTTTCAAATGGGAAGATTTATGTTTAGTCACTGAGGTTAGCGGTAAAATTCAATGTCTCATTTGTCAACAGACGATAGCTCTTCCAAAGGAGTACAACGAGCGTCGGCATTTGAAACAATGCACCATGGGAAATATGATGTGTACGTCGGCATTACAAAACAATGCACCATGAGAAATATGATGTGTACGTCGGCATTTGAAACAATGCACCATGAGAAATATGTGTATGTCGGCATTACAAAACAATGCACCATGAGAAATATGATGTGTACGTCGGCATTATGAAACAATGCACCATGAGAAATATGTGTACGTCGGCATTACAAAACAATGCACCATGAGAAATATGATGTGTACGTCGGCATTATGAAACAATGCACCATTAGAAATATGATGTGTACGTCGGCATTATGAAACAATGCACCATTAGAAATATGATGTGTACGTCGGCATTATGAAACAATGCACCATGAGAAATATGATGTGTACGTCGGCATTACGAAACAATGCACCATGAGAAATATGATGTGTACGTCGGCATTATGAAACAATGCACCATGAGAAATATGATGTGTACGTCGGCATTATGAAACAATGCACCATGAGAAATATGATGTGTACGTCGGCATATGAAACAATGCACCATGAGAAATATGATGTGTACGTCGGCATATGAAACAATGCACCATGAGAAATATGATGTGTACGCGGGCAAAGTTAGAGAAGACAAAGTTATGCAACTTAAATCAGCATTATACAAACAAAGAAGTTTCTTTACCAACATCAGTCAATCCAACGAAAATTCAGTAAGAGCAAGTTTTGCTATAAGTGAACTGATAGCAAAGTCATCACGGCCCTTTACAGATGGCTTATTCATAAAGGAATGTCTTTTAAAGGTAAGTGACATATTTGTTTCTTTTTCGCTCGTCTTATGTGTAAATGGAATTTCACAAACAACTTCATTATCTATCGCTTTCTCCATACTAGTGATTCATAAGCAAAAATATTAATTCAGGCCGCAACCCAGTCAAATATATGTAAGAGGTGGGGTGGGGTGGGTGGCGAGTGGAAATGCATGGCAATTACAATGAAGTGATATTTTTAATCTGACCAATCAATAAATTCACACACTCAAACACATGAAAAAAAAAGTATGGTGTGAAATTTATTGATTTTAGTTGACCATTCTGATTTAAACTCGGTGACCTAATAAGATGATCGAAGATTGGATGATTAAGTCATGCTTTTTCTGTCCCGAATTAGCAGGACATTAGTCATCGTCACGTGACGCGAGAAACAAACACGATGAAGGGCACAGGAAAAGGCGGATTTGCGGTGACGGGCAATCTCAGACACCTAGTTATTGTTTTGGTAGTTTGTTGTTGACAATAGGGGAGATAAATCATGACTTGTGACTTTAGCGTTTTCAGGAACTAGTTTACAACATAATTAGTTTCGGGGAGACGGGGCGTCAGCCTGAGTCACAGTGGCAAATGACTGCACACGAGAGAAAATAAATGTAACGGATAGCAGGTAAGCAAACCACCACAGCCAAAACCACATTTAAATTGCCAGAGCCTGGCCATTTCTTGTTTCTGTCGGTGGCATAATTGAAAAACTGTTCATCATAATTGTGAAATACAGCCAGCCAGTAATCATTAAATAACGAGACTGGGCTAAAAGAAAAAACACGCGCGAACACAACGTGCGCACGCATACACATATGTAGAGAAGAATATGAACAAACACACACACAGAGAAAAGCTAGGACAGACTGAAGAAAAGACAAACTGAGACGCACACATGATAAGAGAAGTTCATTAAGATGGGGGAGGGGGTAAACGCAATTACGGGAAAAGAGACATTTCAAGGATTGGAGAGAGAGAGAGAGCGTAATTTACAGAACGAAAAAGTATACTGAGAACGAGTGTGGAGGAGATGAAGGGAGGGGAAGAGAGAACAAACACAGGAGGAAAAAAGACACTGAGAGAAAGAAATAAAAGGATAAGGAAACCAGAAGCATAGTGCCGAAACTGGATAGGGAAAAAAACCGGCTGAAATTAACATGTATATATAAGCCCGCACAATAAACAAAGAAAGAAATTACATGCATGCACAAAGATGTGGGGGGGGGCAACACACACACACAAACGGGGGGGGGGGAATGAGATCAATGAGATACGCGTTCATGTATACACCCGGAAAAGAGATGTCGAGACACTATGCATATGCGCAATTCGGGGGAGCTCGATGACTCTACGGTGAAGACGCTAACCTTGCATGCGGAAAGGTCAAGGATTCGAGCCCAGTCTTAGTCATTTGGGATTTTGCTCGATCGACCCACACCCACACCCCGGCTCGTGAATGCTGAGCTCAGTAGCCATGGTCGCTGTAGCGCTGAGAGCTCTACAGAGAATTAGTACAAATAAATACTCATATATAATATTGATTACTATACCTGTACATACGTGTGCTGAAATACACCGACGCAAATGGAGATATACACTAAAAGCAAAAAGCCAACCTCGTAGGACAAGAGATAAGCGAGAGAAAACAATAAGCCAGGGTTCAAATACTAAGGGGAGAGAGAAAGATAGACTGACAGGTCACAAATGAAAATTGTAATGAGACACGTAAAGACAAAATAGGCTGATAATATACACAAGAACAGCGTGGAAGAGTGACACATGCAAGAACAGCGTGGAAGAGAGACACGTGCAAGAACAGCGTGGAAGAGAGACACATGCAAGAACAGCGTGGAAGAGAGACACGTGCAAGAACAGCGTGGAAGAGAGACACGTGCAAGAACAGCGTGGAAGAGAGACATGCAAGAACAGCGTGGAAGAGAGACATGCAAGAACAGCGTGGAAGAGAGACACGTGCAAGAACAGCGTGGAAGAGAGACACATGCAAGAACAGCGTGGAAGAGAGACACGTGCAAGAACAGCGTGGAAGAGAGACAAGCAAGAACAGCGTAGAAGAGAGACACGTGCAAGAACAGCGTGGAAGAGAGACACATGCAAGAACAGCGTGGAAGAGAGACACGTGCAAGAACAGCGTGGAAGAGAGACACATGCAAGAACAGCGTGGAAGAGAGACACACACAAAAACAGCATTGAAGACAGACATACAAGAATACTGAGTCATACAAAACAAAACCGAGGCAGAAATATATACAACAACAAAGAGGTTGTAGACTAAGATGCACAAAGGAACAGAGACACACAAAAGAAAACAGAGACATATACAGAAGAGAGAGGCTGAGATACACACAGCAACAGAAAAACAGACACATGCACAAGAAAAACAGCGACTGATATATACACAACAAACGCTAACATGGACAGATGAACAGAGAAGTGGGATATTACAAGAAAACTGAGCTTGCGACACACAAGGGGGTTGGGGGGGGATTAAAAGACAAATGAACAGAGAGACTGAGACAGACATAAGTAAAGAAGGGACGCGCGCGATTAATTTTTTTTTTAATTTAAAAACCCGACAAGGTAAAGAGAGACACACACAGGGCAACCAAGAGACTACGCATGGTAAGAGAGACAGTAGGGGAGATAATTATTTACCAGTTCTGATAAGTGACACTCGTCAGCATTTAAAATGTCCTTGCTCATCTACCCCCATCACCGCACATAAACCCAAATCACAATTAAACAAAAACAAAAGTACCGAACGCACATGGAAGCTATATAATTTCCAAATGAGCCAATGTCTGGTGACAAGGCGAACGGGGGGGGGGGTGAGATGTGGGAGCACTCTCCGGCAATTTATTTCAAGGAGACAGCAAGCCAAAATCAATTGAGTCCACAGCTGGGTATTTCACGATGCACATAAATATAGATGGTTCTGCCAAAATACAGCCGAATGGATGCCAGCACGGCTACTCTCTTAATTCGAGTAAGACAGCAAGAAGAATGTCTGTGATCAAACCAAAAGCTTGTACAATTTGATGAACGCCCCATGAAGTCTCCTACATGTCGGTGATCAACACAAAAGCGTGTACAATTTGACGAACGCCCCATGAAGTCTCCTACAGGTCGGTAATCAACACAAAAGCGTGTACAATTTGACGAACGCCCCATGAAGTCTCCTACAGGTCGGTGATCAACACAAAAGTTTGTACAATTTGACAAATGCCCCCATGAAGTCTCCTACAGGAGACAAATGCATGTACAATTGCGCGTGGTCGGTACACTTTGAATGTTTCCCCATCCACCCGCCGCTCATATTTTTATGAACGGAGAATTTGGGACTGGAAGGCAGTCCACCAGGATAGCTGTAATTAATCGAAATTGAATCTCAAATACATAAATCTACTCACCTGCCCGTTAAATGGCCTCACAGGTACACATACTTCTACTCTTCATGACTAATCGGTTTTGTGGCATTTACATTCTTACAACTAAACAATTCATTTTTATTATTCCTCTGAGATTCTCGTTATAAAAATTCAGCTGCTTGCTTGCTTGCTTGCTAATGTAGGGGGCGCTTTCGGCTTCCGCCGCTTTCGCACTGTTTCAGCTGCTGGATGGATGGAGTGTAGGGGGCGCTTCCGGCTTCCGCCGCTTTCGCGTTTCAGCTGCTCAAAACTGGGTCCCATAATATACCAATGACCCGCAAAGGGGGCGCAACTCTTAATAGACATCAGAGTTGTCCCCTGTTCCAGTGGCAATGGGTTATGTAGACTTTTACAGATGGCACTCAAACGAGTTTTATTCGTTTCATTGTAACATTTCATTTTCACTTCCAGAAGTTTCTGACTTCGTAGACGAGCACTTGATTTCAGATCTTAAAAGGAGATATCATGCCACTGGTTGTTTTTTAAAATGTTATCTCGGGTGGAATTTTACCTATACAAATTTCTCCCTGGAAACGGGCAGTTGGCGACAAAACACACCTTTTGCTTTCCACATGTAAAAATGTAGCTTAGTCTGCGCAAATTATATAAAACTGGAACTAGATTTTCATGTCGGATGGACATCTGACAGACTTTAACACTGAAGGGAAATGTGTGCAAAACAGAACCTTATTTTATAGCGTTGGATGGACATCTGACAGACTTTAACACTGAAGGGAAATGTGTGCAAAACAGAACCTTATTTTATAGCGTTGGATGGACATCTGACAGACTTTAACACTGAAGGGAAATGTGTGCAAAACAGAACCTTATTTTATAGCGTTGGATGGACATCTGACAGACTTTAACACTGAAGGGAAATGTGTGCAAAACAGAACCTTATTTTATAGCGTTGGATGGACATCTGACAGACTTTAACACTGAAGGGAAATGTGTGCAAAACAGAACCTTATTTTATAGCGTTGGATGGACATCTAACAGGACCTGACCTATTTGATCGTGTCGGAGGGATATCTGACATACGCTAACACCAATGCGCAATCTGTAGTACAAAAGAGGAACTATGTTATGTCGGATGAACATATGACAGATTTTTACGCCAATGAGGAATTTGTGCAATTTATGCAAAATGTCACTAAATGACATCTAACGAGACCTATTTTGTCGCGTTAGATAGACAACTAACGGCGATATAGCTATAGTCCAAAGGGATAGTGAATGAGTTAAGTCCACCAGCTTGAGTTAATGAGCACTCGCTGTAACTATGCCACTAAATGCTCTTTTTGTCCATAACAAGATGAATCGAGCAATTTGCCATTTTGGGAAAGGTATACAGTGTCAATCTTAAATAATGAGCGAATCCGACGATCTGACAAAACTCAGACCATTCAATGTTCCACATCACATGAGTTCGCATATTCTTTCCACACACATTAAAAAATACACAATTAACAGCATGCTTAAATATATTAAAAGCACTTATTTGGTGCAAATTGAATATCACTATTTGCGATCTACACTGAAGGCAAACGTGGCACTGTCCATGTATAAGTAAAAATATATAAAAGTGTTTTGAATCAAAACACGAAACTTCAGCAATCGTTTTTCTTGAAACTTCAAAAAGAACTAGCTATACAGCAGAGCATTATTTGTCATCATATTACAAGCGAAGTCTAATTTTACAGTTTCAATTACAGTTTTGTCGCTGAAATCGAATCTTACAAGTACTATACAGTAAGAAAGAATATGCGAGATGGCTGTATGTCTATGTGTGTATATCTGTCTAGATGTGTGTGTGTGTGTGTGTGTGTGTGTGTGTGAGAGAGAGAGAGAGAGAGAGAGAGAGAGAGAGAGAGAGAGAGAGAGAGAGAGAGAGAATAACAAGCTAGACATCAACAACTTCCAAGAGGCCTGGTTTGGAACCATCGCAATGCTGTATTGATCAATTCCAGCAGTCTGCCACATCATCCTTCCCGGCCACGCCGCACACACACACGTAGAAAGAAGAGGAGTGGGCACCATAATTATGCTCCGTGCACAGAAAATCGTCTGCCGTTCGCACATCAAACCACCTGCCCAGACCATCCATCCCAACGCCTTTAATTCTCGCCAGTACGCTCGTTACTTCTTCAGTCCTCGCTCCCAGCCTATGACCAACACCGCAGTTCATTACCATTCTTATAGAAATTAACTCGTGGCTCTCGTGGCGCAGCACGCTATTACCATTTCGTTCGAGAACTGCAATCGAGATCATTTGTATAATAATCCCAGAACACTAGTGTCGACGATTCTCTCACTTTTAAAAAAAAAAAATCTCTATTCTTTTCTGAATTTTCTTGTAGGTTGTGGAATAGGTTTTTTTGTGTTTTTATTAAAATTTAATTTCACGTTTCAGGTTTGTTTCGTCTATTCGTTATCTGGATTCGTTCCTCTTTTGTTTGTTTGTTTTTTTGGGGGTGTGTTCTTGTTAGTGGTGGTGGTGAATTTAACAAATTAAATTCATATTATCGGGTGATTGGGGGAAGGGAGGACCGAAGGGAGACAACTATATGAAAGTAACGCTGTTTGTTGAAAGTGATGCTGACTTTTGTTCCCGTTTCTACAGTGAAATGGAGGGAAGGAAAGAACTATTAACGTGTTACAAGACTCAAGGATAATCAAAAAAAACACAAGTGTGAAACACTAGCTCCCGAATACACCTATATTTCCACCTGCTCGATCTCGAAAAGCCATTAGGTCTTTAAATCTCTTACACTGCCAGAATAAAATAAGCCATTAGGTCTTTAAATCTCTTACACTGCCAGAATAAAATAAGCCATTAGGTCTTTAAATCTCTTACAATGCCAGAATAAGCCCCTCAGAATTAGGCTTGTAGTCACATACACGCTAGAAAATGCCTCTTAGCATTCATTAGACCCTTAAGTCATGTCAGTATTCGGCCCTTAAATTATGTTAGCTTTCGGCCTTTAAGTCAAGTCAGCATTCGGCCCTTAAATTATGTTAGCTTTCGGCCTTTGTCAAGTCAGCATTTGGCCTTTAAGTCATGTCATCATTCGGCCTTTAAGTCGTGTCATCATTCGGCCTTTAAGTCATGTCATCATTCGGCCCTTAAGTCATGTCATCATTCGGCCTTTAAGTCATGTCATCATTCGGCCCTTAAGTCATGTCATCATTCGGCCCTTAAGTCTGTTACGTTTCCAGTATTTATTTAAAGACCCTGCTTAGAATAATTAAAAGACTTTAAATATAATTAATTCTTCCTCTCATATTCTACGCAGACTGGTTGCTCAATTTATTATCTGACTAATTAAAAGTGCGTCTTGTAGTTCAGACGACAAATTTACAGACTAATAAACTGCGAACTTTTAGCTAGATTTGAAAACAGTTAAATCCCTCTAAATTAATATGCACTCGTCATCAATCTTTCTGCTCATCCGCCCCCATTCAAATCTAAGAATTAATCTAATTGGTCTATTGTGCATAGAAATCAACTACTAAGAGGTATTAACAAAGAAAATAAGATTTAATAAAGTTTAACAAATTAACAATAAATCGAATGCAACGCGAATAGTCTTCACTCTGTCTTTACGCGCCTATGCCTGATTTTTGTCAATCTAAATTGCCAGAAAAGTGTTCCTTTGAGATCTGTACACTTGATTTTGCACTTAGCTCTATTCTTGTATCCTTGGTCTCAACACTCAGTCATGCCGGTTCGTTCCCTCAGTCCCCCTTTAACGACACACGTGGTGCATAAGGAATGATGTCCCTTTGTTAGTGGCTAGGAACTGGAATTTTTGCAGCATGGCCCTCAGAGTGGATTTCGACACGCTTATACCAATAAGCTAGTGCAGGTGAGGCATGGTGAAACATGAACCATGAGCCGACCTGTGGATGCAACGTGTTTGGATATAATTCTCAACCTAACAGGCCCTACTTAAGCATGGCTCAATTAAATGCGCTGAACAAAGAGTTTCGACCTCGTGTCGCTTACAATTAGATTTTAGACAAAATATAATCGTCTCACATGTGTTCCATTTAACAGTCATGACGTATGAAGCAATAAAATAGATACAACGTTAAATTAATGTTCATACAAAGAGGTAATTCAAACCGACAGAGCGCTTCACAATTTACAATTAAAATTACACGCAATAATTGAATTACATGAAGAATTCATATCGAGCGCAGCATTCTGGCTCTTAGTGAATTAAAACAATATAAATTAAAGTACAGAAATGGAAAAATGGTTACAATAAATTTATATTCCGTAACATATAGGTTTTCAGCTATTTCTCTGAACCATGCTCAAGTGTATATGGAAATCATATAATACATAGCACAAATACATACTTAAACAATACATAGGCAAATACTATTAAATAAAATGATACCTTTGAGAGAAGTCGAAGGGTACCTTGATTCTCTATGGCGTCGGCTGCCTCTACGACCCGAGTAGCTGATGGAATTAGCTAAAATGTGCTCGAAGTGAGGGAGCGGAAGCGTGTAGGTACATATATAGAAAGGTATATTGCGTATCACGTGACTGTTCGCAAAGCATGTGGTTGGTTCGAGAACTGGACAATGGTCCTAAAGTTACATAACATCTTGACCTGTTCTAGAAGCACCTAGAAAAAGGAAGCTTTGAACAAAGGGCCAAGGGTTTCAAATATCCGAATTTGAAGTAAACAAGGCAATGTGGGTCATCAGGTCGGACATTTTTATCAGACTTGTGACAAAGTCACTTATAAGCTTTGAATGTCACTTCTTCAAAAAGTCAGGGCAAGTAACAGCGCGTACCTGCATTCTGCTTACAATTATAGTTATTGTCAAATATTTTTTTTTAAATCCGTTACTTATTTTTTAAAGAATAAACAGAATTTAAATAAATAAATCATGACTTGAAATCCTCCCAATGCGACGTTTACTAGAATCAATCAATATTTTCGAAATAAATGTCTCAATAACAGCTAGAAGTCAGTTCATCTGGGGATCAGCTTTTAACTGAGTGTTTCAAATAACTAACGGCTTTTCCTTTTTTACTATTATTATTCTTATTCTGTTTCCATATTAGAAAACACACACGCGCACGAAAGTTTTTACGATTCATAATCAAGCAATGCGTACAGAGTTTTAATTTCAAGGAGGAAGATAAGCGACAAATTCATTAAGCCTTTTGCAAACGTATTGCATATTTTGAAGAATGCTTGGGGTTGTATGTGTATCGCTATGTGTGTGGGGGGGAAGGGGAGTGAGGGAGTCATCGCAATGAAGAGGAGAGTAAATCTACCAAAACTAAGTGCCTTTACTTGCTCTCCTTCAAGTTTCAAACGAACTCGCGAAATCCGAAATGGCGCATCACACGTGTGCAACACACTCGGTCCTGGGACGCAGCTGACTCATCAGGCACATGCTTGCCAGCGCAGCACAGCACGGCCAGCTCTGACCAGCAGCTTCTTAGGCAGGGTGTTCAGGCATGGAGACAAGTCGCGCTACGGTACTTGTTGTATCCTTGGTATTAAAATATATGTGTGTGTGTGTGTGTGTGTGTGTGTGTGTGTGTGTGTGTGTGTGTGTGTGTGTGTGTGTGTGTGATTGGAAGACAGAGTATGTGCTTGTATCTTGATCCTTGTAATTGTAAATAAAAGTTTATCCGATTCAATTCCCTCCAAACAATCCTAGCCCAATCGATACTGTCATTAAAACTTTGTGATTCACTGATGAAATTTATTTTATTTTGTACTTAATATTATTTTTCCTTAGTGTCAATACGTATAAAACATCAGTTGTATTAAAAAGCAGTCGCAATGAGTGTGGGTGAAGCGGGTGGATGGTGGCTGAGAATGAAAAAACTACGCTATTCCCAGTCACGAATAGTAACAAACTGCCAGGTAGACAGGAGCAAAAGACTTTCTCTCACAACGGAATGAGTGAAGACGCCCGAGTCAGATTGGGATGAGATGTAAGTGCAGGTGCCGTGTCTGCAGAGTTTTTTTTAGACAGATAACCACGGAACCGGAAACACGACCGCAAGCCAATGACATATTCTTCAATTTTTCAAGGCTGAAAAGCCGGCACTTGTCGTGTGTCCGTTGGTCAGAAAGGGAACCTTCCACTCCTGAACTTTAATAATTGCAGTAATGTTGAGCAGTATTTAATTGGAATAAATATTATCTGTGTAGAGAAACAAAAAAGACGTCCAACCAACTGTGGACACGATCTCGCCAATTAATAGTACGATCATTACAAATATATTTAAGTTCAATACCACAATATTTATCTCAAATGATATGACAATGGATCATTTTATTAATAAAAGATTTTTTTAATTTAACCATTGAAATTAACGTACCGCACACAATAAATTAAATAGTAATGGTTTATATTTCAACAGAATTGGCCACTTTCTAAATATCATTATAAAACCTACTCCTCCAAAAACTAGTTTTAAAGGAGAGCTCTTTTGTCCATATGAAACCCTTCTCTTCTATTCAAGGCTAGCAACTTTCGCCATCTGCCATCATAAGCTTTGTCAGAACTCCGAGAGGTGTAGCACCACAAAGCAATACCCGTCAACAGTAAAAGTGTTTTGTTTGGGTGCTTTTTTTTTTGTCTGTTTAGCTCAGCTGTTTTTACCCTTTCTTCTTTCTTTTTTGCAGGGATTGGGGGATAGAAGTGAAGAAAGGGAAAGGAAGGGGGTAGACTTGAGCGCCATTTTGTATTCATGCTGTCTAGTGTTAGTATCTATAAAACCCCTTTCGACGTAAAGCGGAGCTTTGCTATGATTTTTGTGAGGTCTAAAATTACTGCTGATATACAGAGCAGTATATTCCATTTTATACACACACCAATAGCGTTCGTTTCTATTATTTTTACAGATGTATGGATGTGTAGTAACATCTTTACATATATGGATGTGCAGTACATCTTTAGACGTATGGATGTATAGTATATTTTTAGACGTATGGATGTGTAGTATATCTTTAGATATCATATATGGATGTTTAACATGAGTGGTACGAATATGTAACTTGATCTGTACGGATGCATAGATTCAGATGTATGGGTATATAAGCTGTATGGATGTATAGATTCAGATGTATGGGTATATTCCTTGAATTGTACGGATGCATAAGTTCAGTTGTACTGATGTACAGATTCAGGCGTACGGACGTATGCTCCATATTCACATTCACGTATTTAAATTCTGCTGGCTTTTAAACTGGCCTACACGTATAAAAGACCTGTTTTTATTCTCCCCCCCCCCCTCCTTATCGTTCGTGTCTTTTAAAAAAAATATCTTATTTTAAGAGATAATGATGGCGGTGGTACAAATCGTGGCAGCGCTCTTTAATTGGCACCAAATTTATGAAGCCTGGCACTAATTCCTTCCCTATCAGAAAGCACATGTTTCCAACATGAAAATCAGAGCAGCATAATACAATGTCAGACTGGTTCTGTTTTTCTCGTCTTCGGTAATATGATACGTGGAAAGAAACTTATCAAATCATGTGCGAGTAAGAGAGAAAGTGTGTGCTGGGAGGGCGGGGGGGGGGGGGAATGTGGAATATATGAGAAAAGTGTGTGTGGGACAGTGTGCGTGTAAGAAAGTGTGTATGCGTGCGTATGAGACTGTGTATATGTGTATGAGAGAGAGTGTATGTGTGTGCGTGAGTGCAATACATTTTACACTATACGATCCAAAGTTTGAAGTTACATACAGTAACGTGAGATTGAAAAAAATGTTTATCAAATCGCGCGCGCGCGCGCGCGTGTGTGTGTGTGTTTGTGTGTGTGTGTGTGTGTGAGAGAGAGAGAGAGAGAGAGAGAGAGGTACTCATAAGAAATATTACAATGCCTGTCAGCTGCAGGAACGTACTGAACGTATGAAATTTGACTGAAGATGCATCTATGTGTATGAGTGAGTTAGTGTGTGAGTATGTTTGTTTGTGTGCAAACAGTATCAAAACGATTCTCCTCCCTCTTTCAGCTAAGCTATATGTAAATAATAATAATAAATATGTAAGTTATAATGTATATGTAAATAATGAAATATGTAAGCTATAAGGTATATGTAAAGAAAATTTAACAAAATAATCTTGTGTATATATACGGTGTGTGAGGGAGAGACTGCGCGCGCATATTAAGATAATGAAGTCATCATAGATAATCAAATGATTGCATAACCATACATTAACTATGCTCTTATGGATTTTTTTAAAATATAGTTTTAAATAGCTGCTCAACAAATTCTCTGTGTACTTGTTGCAAACACAAGGCTCAACATACCCAATACTAAACAGCTCAAACCAACGTATAATCGTCAGTTTCTGAACAACGAAACTTGAGCGCAATTTCCAGCCACAGATCACCACGTTCGCGCCTTGCAAAATCCTGAGAGATAAAACTTTTCAACGCTCTCGCCCTAATCTTTTGCTTTAAGCTCAAAAATGATAAAACTAATTAACACTTCAGTTCCTTCCACAAGCCCTGTCTGCCCACGCATCAACCAGATTTTTTAACACCACACGTAAAATGGCAATCCGATTCGTCGAACCCCTATTGACGCAATCTTCAGGTTACAGACCTCGTCCGTATGTTTGTGTGTTGGGGGGGGGGGGAGATATTTCTTTTTGCACTCACAATACAGTGCGTGTCAGGCGAAGGGAAGAAAGATCACGGCGACCGGTGTTTACTTTTCCATTGTCCAACCACTGGGGATCCACAAAGAGCCACAGCAGGCGGCGAGCGTTGAAAACGGGAGTACGGCAGTCGGGGGGGGGGGGAGGAGGAACCTCCACAGGTGTAAGAATCTACTGCGCTGTTGACAAAGATCATCACGCGAAACAAGCCCGCAGACAGAAAACCGGGACGAATCTCTCTCTCTCCCCCCGCCCCACATCCGATAGATTAGATATAAAAATAGCATCAACTGAATCAATCAAATATATTAATACACAGCATAAATAATCCAAGACTAGTGGGTGTGTTGGTAGGGGATATTAGTGACCAGCCAGCAAGTGTAGCCCGAATAACGGGAATAAAAAATGTCAACCGAGACATCCGACTACAGAAATAACATTCGTGACTAACACGTTACTGAAATACACGGTTGTAAATACACGATTGTTTTTTTTATTCAAGGAAGCCGCCATTAATTCTAGAAGCAGAAGAGCAACCATACTGAAAGCAGTTTTCTGAATAGCCATATAAATGGTGACATTAAAATAATCAAAAGCTAAGTACCGTGCCGAATTGGAAAAAAAAGAATGAAGGCGGTAGAAAAGTCAGATGGTGTTTAAGAAACGGAGAAGATCCAATGAAATGGCAAGAGGCACTTCAGGTTAGCTGAGGTTTCATTATTACCGCTTTTTTTTTTTTAAGTATTATGTAACAACATATCGTTAAATTCTTTCTTCACTTATTTCTACTTTCATATATACAAAATTACTTTTAAAGTTATAAAAGACTTTATATGTACAATATGTTCTCAGATACAGAGTTCGCAAAACTACAAAGACAACCAGAATAACATATGGAAAACGTGTATGGAAGAAAGATTAATTTATGTTCTAAAAACGTTCAGACATGAAACAATAGTTTCAGTAGGCGTGAATCAAGAAAGCGCAGTAGAAAATTAGATTATTCAACATTCAAAGTTAATAACCGTCACAAACATTACCTGGCTTTAAACCCTTAAAGACGGAGTCAGTGTTTGTGCTTACGTTCACATCTATTTAGTGCTGTTTATCTGCTGTGGAAGAATATAGCCAGTATTTCATTAATAGTACATGATCTATCAACCTGTATTTCATTAATAGTACAAGATCTATCAATATAGACTATCCTGTGTAGATATAGCCTGTATTTAATACAGAGTACAAGATCTATCAATATAAAATTCCTGTGTAGATATAGCCTGTATTTCATTATTAGTACAAGATCTATCAATATAGAATTTCTGTGGTATATATAACCTTTATTTCATTAATAGTACAAGATCTATCAATATAGAATTCTTGTGTAGATATAGCCTGTATTTCATTTTTAGTACAAGATCTATCTATATAGAATTCCTGTGTAGATATAGCTTGTATTTAATACATATACAAAATCTATCAATAGACTATCCTGTGTATTTCATTAATAGTAAAAGATCTATCTTTATCAATATAGAATTCCAGAGTTCAAATGGTAAATTAATTCTAAATTCAAGGTTTTTTTTTAGGATTTTAATAGATGTATTCACATTATATGTATATATGAACAAAATTAGGAAGATGATCATATTCAAATGTCATATAACCTTCGCTCAGTATTTTACATTCTCCTCCTTGGTGTGTGGTCTATAAATTTAGTAAAGCTGTGTTACACGGTTTCAAAATTGAGGTAAACAAAGTGGTTTATATCACCATATGGTTGTCTTCCTATCTGACGATGTCAAATGAAAGCTCCCTCTAGATCATGGTCTTTCATTAATAAAAGTGATTTTTAAATGGTCATTTGTATAAATGTAACACAAGGTTAAAAACATTTGATTTCGATGTATTTTAATCAGTCACTTGTGATCTCTTGTACTGAAGATCAAGCGCACGTATATCTGATTATCTTCTATTTATTGTGCTGATCAACAAGCCATTCACAAATAATTGTTATGACCTCTGACATACTTGACTTTAATTAGGAAGCCGTAATTCTAGCATTAGCTGGACTTTTCAAAGCATGAAACCCCAGGGGTTTTTCATAACCAGATTTAATCTAGCAAAAAGTGAGAATGCCATCTGAAACTTCTTAAAGTGCAAGAAAAAGCAACTCTTGTGAAGTATCAGTGTATCTACAGACCCATCATGACATCATGCAAAATTTGCTAATATAATATGCCAGTATAGTACGAAGTCTGATTAGCTTATATAATAGCAAGCAAGTTCAACGGTTCCTGCTAGTGTAGATGTAGCAAAAAAACCCCTGAACCAACACAACCTCTAGAAATTCGGGTTAACATTCCAACTGCCCAATACATTGGCTAGTGTAAACTCTGCAACCTAGAGCTAAGACTGCAGAGTGACCGAAGGTTGCAGAGAATCACCACATTCTAAACTAAAAAAAATAACTACCAACCACAACGAATGCAGGTATATCGCCTACTCCTTTTTTTAAAATGTACTCCATTGAAGCTTTTTAAATTAAGAAAAGCTTCAAATCTCTAAAGGGTGGGCATTTAAAATCGGTGCTCTCGCATACCTAAGAAAACTACATTATTCTAAGCGTGCTGAGCTACAAAGTAAATGAACTATAACAATGAAATTCAGAGTAGATACAATGAAATTCAGAGTAGATACAATGAAATTCAGAGTAGATATAATGAATTTCTGAGTAGATATAATGAAATTCAGGGTAGATATAATGAACTACAGAGGATATATAATACCCTACAATAATGAACTACAACACAATAAACGAATAATGAACTACTACAACTACAACAGAGCATACATAATGAACTAAAATAATGAACTACAGATTAGGCATAATTAACTCTAGTGTAGAACTAATGAAACGTAATGGAGCATGATTGAAGTCAAATCAGCTATGCTAATCACTGACACATAAAACTAAACCAAACATCAGTTAAACAAAACTAACTAAACATGTGAGCCTCAACAATTTTAACATAAACTGATAAAGATTTTTATAATACCAACTACTCTATGTGCAGTTGGTTTTAACTATCAATCTAAAAGAGTAAACTCAATGTCTGAACTGATAATACATGCATCATTAGAGGTAAATGTTAATCAAATTTGCTAACTTTAGAAAAAAATTGAAAACTATTTCACATACAAATAAAAATCCTCCTATAGTTTATGTTTTAATAAGTTCAGTCTTTATCTGCAAGATTCAATTAAAATGCAAGGGTCATTTGAAAATTATATAGTTCTCATTTACTATTTAGTTACAAAAAAAGCACTAATCATAATATGTCAAAAGTAATATTTAATAATTTATATAATTAGATTAAAACTAAATAAGTTCTATAATAATTACCTGCTGGATTGGAAAAATCTATAGCAATCAATAATCCACCACATCAAACAAACATACACTTCAAAAGATGTGATAACAACAATAATCAAAAACTGATACTGTGATAGATTACAGAAAACCTAAGATTACAGCAGTAGGGCATTATATCTCTATAAATAACATTACATATTAATGATTTATACAGCTCTACAAATATTAAAACAGCAGAGAGTGATGTTAATAACATTACATATTAATAATTTATACAGCTCTACAAATATTAAAACAACAGAGAGTGGCGTTTACATTTCTTCAATGTCTAAATTTAACTTATTTCTCAATGTAGAAAAAAGCCTAATGGTACACACATATAAATGTTTTATAATGTACATACTATATCGTGTGTGCATGCATTTGTGTATATATATATACTAAGGCCATCAAGAGAAAGTTCGGGCCCCAGTATAAAGAACTTATACAAAGTTCAACACATGTATTTTTTCATAAGTTATGTCAAACAAGGCTGCAGGACTGATTTCCTATACATACAAAGTATGCAGTATATATCCAATATTGTTTTTCTTTTTAAAAATTTGGTTTTGTAAAATATTTTTTTAATTTTCCCCTTCATGGGCCCCCTTTGAGCTCCATGAGCCCCAAAACAATGTACCGGCTGCACCCTTCCCTCCTCAGGCCTGATATACACACTTGTATATATGTTTGTCTGTGTGTGTACATGCAGATAGAGAGCATGAGATATTTCATTCTGGGTGTCTGTGAAAAAGGCTGAGCATAAAAAATTATATGTTGTTATGCATAGATGAAGACTGTTAACAGAAACTTATATTTACTTTTTTTTTTTCCAGTGGTGATGGTACAGAACCAAATTCTATGCATATTGAGTGCAGTCAATAGTTGAACCCCAACTCTCTTCCCAGAATATTATCTCACTTTTATGTACAATCTTGAGTTTTCCCAGAACACCCATTCACAGGAGGGGAAGGGCAGCATTCTCACTCCTTGTTTACACTTACAGTGAGATAAACCCTTAACACATCTGCGAACTTTCTCAAGGCAAAATGATAAATTAATTAACACTGTTCTTCATTCTATCCTGTGATGGGGTCATGACCTTACAGATATTTAACCCCTTCAACTGAGAAATTAGCTTAAGACAGTGCAGAAATGGCAACATATATACAACTTCAGTAAAATTAGCAATTACAATAATAAAACATAACTAATCTTAGCTAGAAATAATACTCAAAATTGTTAAAGGCATATATAATCTATACTTAAAATTAGCATTGTATTTTTAAGTAATAAACAACAACCCTTGCTCTAGTAAAACAGACTCATTTAATTATGCTCGTTAATATTTAGTATATCACCATAATATAAAACTACTGAGAAAAAAACAACAAAATAAGTGACAAAAATGAATCTATACTTTGCTTAATAATTACAAAATTACTAATTAAATCTAACAGTCAGATTTGGATGAGTGTTTCCAGAACAAAATGACAGTATGAATCCTAAAAACAATCAATGAATGACAGAAAAAATTAAAACTGTCAAGAGTAGATTGTTGCATTTTTAATTTTTACGGTTATGAGTTTCCTCAACTAATTTATGAGCCATATTATTAAATTAAATTGTGCATCAGAATTGCTACTGAAAATACAAACAAAACTAATTTAAAGACTATAGGATGATAATATATCAAGAGAATGCAAAAGAAATAATTTAAGTACATGTAATTCTAATGCAATTCTTATAACTCTTGCAGTCTTGTGTCCATTCAATTTCAAAATAAAATAAAATATAAAATATAAAACTGTTAGAAACTAGAAAGGAGAATATGTATGAAAAATAATGCACAAGTCTTAAATTCCATTCTAATATCAAAATCCTTGATAAGAAGAAATAAATTAATGGGATGCTTGTGTTCATCTTTAAAGACAGTTTTATCAGTTCTAAATTTGATATCAGAATATCCAGTATGTCCAGAAATATAATGTTAAACAAGAATACACTCAAGACAAACAAGAAAAGAGCATGACAGTGTGCTAAGTATACAAAGTAAATCTTCCATTAATTTGTAGCACCAATCATGGGTACAAATTTTATTATTAAGATAATCATAATATTAAGTACATGTAAATGTAGGCCTATATGTCACAATGTAATGAAATTATGTAAGTTAATATTATATTATAAAGTAATTTTATATCCACAATAAATGTAGCAAGTACAAGCCCACAGGTCTTAGTTTCAATTTTGTGGATAGAAAATCCAACGGTATTCTGTGAAGGAGGACGGAGGGGTGATGGGGGTGAACAACAGGAAAGATGGAAATTAAGATGCGACTGACATGTGTCGACTGTCAAAGACATTGTAATCTAGCATACGGTGAAAAGGTTGCCGCACAAAAATCGTAACACTGCTTGTAAGGTCAGAGGTTACGAATGTTATTACGAAAGCGCTGATTAAAGTGTCCCAGGAGTGTGTGTTCTCGCTAACGTACAGTGAATAAAATCTAGCACTCACCTGGGTCGTGTAGGGTGGATTAGGCAAGTAAATGCCATCTTCATAAAGTTTATCCCTTAGAATGTTCTTCAACTGCAGCTTAGGGTACGTCAACAGCGCCGACTTCCCCACATCGTACGCATCCACACGCCGATTACCACAACCACCACTATTCACGAAATACCCACTTGTCTGTATTGACTCTACACCAGACGCGATGGTCGTAGCGGGCGCCGGTGGTGTGACCGGGACGCTGGAAGCGCAGCAGGCAGATTCGGATAAAGCCTTGTCCATACCCCGGGTCCCACCACTTCTACTACTACTACTACC
Source organism: Sinotaia quadrata (assembly GCA_028829895.1). Classification (NCBI taxonomy): domain Eukaryota; kingdom Metazoa; phylum Mollusca; class Gastropoda; order Architaenioglossa; family Viviparidae; genus Sinotaia; species Sinotaia quadrata. The sequence goes on along the minus strand of CM054181.1, from coordinate 17,571,284 downwards.
ACCACCACAACCGGTGGTGCTGGTCGCACTGTCTGTTTTCTTTCGACTCTGGCCCAGGTCGCCATTGTCACACTGACCGGCACTGTTCATGCTGGACCGTGGGGAGGCGCCAGTGCCGGTCAGGTCAGTCTCTTCCAGCGTGAAATAGACAGCGGTCCCACCTTCTTCCCTGAGGGTTTGAACCGCTTGGAGGAGCCTGTCTCTGTGCGATTCCTTCCGAACAGCGATGGCGTCCAGGTCCTCTTCTCCGATCTGTTTGCACACTTCCAAGTCATCGTAACCATTATCGAGAAAAGCTTGCGTGTACTGCACGAGCTTCAATGAGCGAAGCCAGTCCTCCACAATGTTGCTACCACTGCCGCTACCACTACCAGCCATTGTTATGGTGATAGGATGGAGAAGCGCACGACACACGGGCTTATCGGCTGCGCACGGTCGCAGAACGTGTCATGGCATCGCGTTTCGGTTTCAACTCAAGGTTCCGGTCACAGAGCTGACCATCCCGTGTCAAGAAGTACACATTTACGAAGCAGACTTCGAGTGTCACACAACCACTTGTGCAAATCCAAAGGGAGTGACCATTTGCCGTCTGCTCTGCTCGCTCGCTCAAGTTACCCTCTTGCAGCGCTCTCCCTGCTACCGCTGACTGGGCGCCACACTGTCACTGCGCGCGCAAGCTAAAAACTGTGACGTCACGGGGACATCCCTGAGCCTCCGAGTGGAATTCCCTAAACTGCCACGTGCCATGTGTTTATGAGCGTTCACCAGTGACGCGGAACTTTTAACGACTCACACATGTGCCCGAGTCGAAATTGTCTGTCACGATCAAATCCCAGTTGGATAGTCTTTTCATGTGATGGCGAATGTTTGAATATAAATTTTAATGCAGTAATTCGGTCACGGTTTCTGAATGAAACAGCAGCTATTAAACGGTTCGCTCCCTCAGTCGTGTTTACGTACAATTGAGCGAGTTGTTTCAGTCAACCTGTCACGTGTTCCGCCTGGCCGTATCCGACCGACCACTTCAAGGAGGAACATTGTTAGACGCGAGCGTGACGTAACCGGATCCCACGCGGCGCGACAATCTCTTTTATGACTAAAATACCTGTCGGGGTTGCTTTGGGGTGACAGATTAATGTGTCGAAAGAATCTTTCCTCTCCTGCGGTTTACTCAGTGTTTTAGCCTGACATGCACGAAAGGGACACCTGTAAGACCCCAGCGTACTACTGATGGCCGCCAAACACACTAGCCAAACTGAATCCGTCGACATTGCCTCCGTCGGGCCCAGGGTTGCCAACCGTCCTTTAATTTACGGACAATCCGTAAAAATTTTGAACCAAAATGATCTGTCCGTAAGAACATTAGGATGTCAGTAAAAAAAAAACTTTAAAATAAAATAATTTCAGTAATGCGCTATAATTTATCTTAAGTCTAAACAGAGTGTTTCATTAAACCCGTGTACGTATTCGAACCAGTGGAACGAGATATATCAGATGACTCGTCGACTAACAGACTAAAATTACATGATCTTAGCTTAGTTGACAAATCTTCTTTATTCAGTTTCCCTATTTCCCTATAATATTTTTAACCGTCTTAGACCCTTTTGTCCCTTTAGAGCTGAAATCGTTTGCGATCTTCGGATCAGGAAACCAATCTACAACTTTTTCCGAGATGTCGTCCATTAAACTTGGTTAGAGTGGATAGAATTAGCACTCAGTTGCAAAATCCTGTTGTGAAATGTTATTTCTTATTTCTTCAAGCAGCGCTGCCGATGTTTACTCAATTTAACAAAGTGTTTCAATCAAGTTCTCCGATTTTACCCGATTTATATTCAGAGGCAAATCAACTACTGAAAACTATGTTGGAATGCTATATACGACCACAAGTGCTATTATCAGTTGAAGAGTTAACGAGTTTTGATCACTTTGAAGTCCAAACTTTAAATCAAACAAAATCATATACATTGGTTATCAAACTAAATTACAGTTGCAAAAGGTAGCTGATCATTTGGATGTTCAAAAGTTTATGGTTGACGTTATAGCATTATAACAAATGCAGTCAGTGCGATCAAGAAAAGAATGCCCATTAGTGCTGAAGCTCACATCACTACTGAAACCCACAAACAGAATATATGTGGAACCGTCGGACATTTTGGAACTGGCGAGACTTTTTCTACAAATTGTAACTCCAGCAGAATTTGATTGTTTACAGATCGAGTTTATTAAATATCAGGTTGCGGATTTAAGCAATGTCAATACTGACGGAAGTTATGATGACTTCTGGCATCAATTTGGACAAGTCACTAGACATGACAAAGAGTATCAAATTGGACATATCACTAGACATGACAAAGAGTATCAAAGTGGACAAATCACTAGACATGACAAAGAGTATCAAATTGGACAAATCACTAGACATGACAAAGAGTATTAAATTGGACAAGTCACTAGACATGACAAAGAGTATCAAATTGGACAAATCACTAGACATGACAAAGAGTATCAAATTGGACAAATCACTAGACATGACAAAGAGTACAGGTTTCCGTTACTTTCAAAATTTGCATAAACAATGTTGGCACTTCCACACGGAGCAGAAGAAGTGGAACACGTGTTCTCACCTGTTAGTTTACTGAAACCTGATTTGGGAAACAAATTGTCTACTCCAGTGTTGGAAAGTTTACTGACTGTGAGGAATGGACCATAAAAAAATTACTCCCGCAATGGTCGAAAGTGTCAACGTTTCTATTTTTGATCTTAAGCAGGAGAAACTAAACACTGGTGAGAATGTAATACAATAAACTAAAAGCTATAAATAGACTCTCAGTGACAATGACATAAGCAGGAGAAACTAAACACTGATGAGAATGTAATACAATAAACTAAAAGCTATAAATAGACTCTCAGTGACAATGACATAAGCAGGAGAAACTAAACACTGATGAGAATGTAATACAATAAACTAACGCTATAAATAGACTCACACTGAGAATGACGTAAGCAGGAGAAACTAAACACTGATGAGAATGTAATACAATAAACTAACGCTGTAAAACAGACTCGCAGTGACAATGACATAGTCATACGAATATGTTTAATTTTTTAGCTTCATAGTTTCAGAATGTCCGTAAAAAATTGCGTGTGTCGGTAAAAATTGTGGACATTTTAAATAGTTGTCAGTAAATTTTATTTAATCGAGTTGGCAACCCTGATAGGGACAGTCATGGGTTCGGATCACTGAGCTCTCTCTATATGGAGAGGATACAAAGGCAAAGAAGCTGTCGCCAAAATGTCCGCCATATTGAAAAGACCGAAGCAGTGTTGCGTCTATGGCAACTACACATTTGATATCGACCGTTTTCGAAAGATATACACCCAATTTGACGAAGCTATAATTTAATAAATATGACTAAATTTACAATGCAACATACAAACAATCAAGAGTGGAACAGATATTCAGGCCTGCCACCTCTGATAATGAATATCAATGACATATAAAGCGATAGGCAAACATTCAGGAAGGAATCATGTTGAATTGACAGTAATAAGGGAACAATAAACTTGTGACTTTGTTACAAAATGCGCATGAAAGACTATTGAGACAATGCCTAAACCAGGTTATGTACAAACTACTATCATTTATCTCTAATAACTCCATTTCTGTTCTCTGATAAGAACAAATCTGTGTTTTGACACTAATCTATTGAATTGTGTGTTAGGATATAAGACTGTATTAAAATTATTCAAATGTGGTTTCATAGAAATATTGATGTCAAGTAATCTTTTTTCATTGTATTTGTTATATGTATATTTGATTTTGTTGATTTAATAAATTTAATGTTAAATTTATTGACCTTCTGGCACATACTGATAATCTTATGTTGAAAAAGAAAGTGAGTGGTTGGGGGGCTCGCTAAATATAGATTAAAAAACGGAATTATCTTCACCTTTAGTAAGATTCTTTCCACCTACAGAAATTAGACTGTAAATGTTTGTCTTTAAATTTGTGGAAGAAAGAAAACCTTTACAGCGCCCGACATTAACCTATTAAACATATTATATAATATGACATTCTTTCGTCTTGTTGATAATCTTTTAGTGCAGCAAACAATCCCTGCTCTCTTGAAAAGAAAAGCAGTGTAGCTCCACGACTACCTAGTCACTCATATACTCGTATGTTCATTTGCTATTTTAACATTTCATTTTGAGGAAACAGTACCTTTAAACAAGACTGAAATTTAGCAGTTCACAATTTCTGCTTCAACGCAATTGTCGTAAAATGTCCAATGTGGGATCAAAATATTGTTCTAACTTGCAGAGAAGTGCTTTCTGCAATAAAAGAAACTGTCGACGACATCTGTTTCCTCATCATCCTCACTTGGCGCGTTCTTGTAATCGACAGCAGCACCCATGACGTCGATTAAGCGAGTCTGTGAGTGCGCACTTAGTCTTCAGTCCCGGAACCCTTTGCTGCGTATTTCTCCAGAAATCTGACAAGACATAAGAGTATGTTTTGACAATCACCTGGTTAAACAAACATGTATATGATCACTTCTTCTTGTTACGTATTTCTCCAGAAATCTGACAAGACATAAGAGTATGTTTTGACAATCACCTGGTTAAGCAAACATGTATATGATCACTTCTTCTTGTTACCAGTTGAAGCGCACGGACCGTGTCTGGTGTCTTGGGATTTGTTCTTATATTTCTTTCTTTGCCGCTCCAGCCAAATGTTGACAGATAAAATCCACCTTTACTCTCTGTTCCAATCTTCTTATGCTGGTAGCAGGTGGCACCTCAAACTAGTTCGCCATTTTTCTTCATCATTGTTCTCTTGACTCCCACGTAAATTACTTTAACGTTTGTTGAGCTTCGGCTTCTTACCGCAAGCATTTTCCTATTTGTCCCAAATTTTCCATTTGTACTCTGTTTATCTCTGCCACCATTGTTCGCAATCCTACCAGGAACCACAAGACTATAATATATAAGTTTACGCTTATTTCCACCTGCTTGCATGCGCCAAGGGTTATGCTGCTTGTTAAGACACCATTTCAACCGACGACAAAAAGTTAAGAAAAACAACATATAAAGTTCTTTTTTTCTTCTTCTTTTTTCTGTCTTTTATTTATGCCTAAAAACTTACATAAACTAAATTCCCGTCCCTCTACCTTCCTACGAAATCCATCTTCTAACAATCAATAAACTAATTGAATCCTCTAAATTACTCTTTTCCTACGAAATCCATCTTCTAACAATCAATAAACTAATTGAATCCTCTAAATTACTCTTTTCCTACGAAATCCATCTTCTAACAATCAATAAACTAATTGAATCCTCTAAATTACTCTTTTCCTACGAAATCCATCTTCTAACAATCAATAAACTAATTGAATCCTCTAAATTACTCTTTTCCTACGAAATCCATCTTTTAACAATCGACAAACTAATTGAATCCTCTAAATTACTCTTTTCCTACGAAATCCATCTTCTAACAATCAATAAACTAATTGAATCCTCTAAATTACTCTTTTCCTGTTATCGAAATAAAACCCGTCCCGTCAATTATTTTTTCTGTTTTAACTGCCGTTCTTAGTAATTGTCCTAATACGTAATGCGTAATTGTCGTAATATATGGTATGACGTTTATGTCATCATGACATAAACAAAGTCAAAAGCAATTAAACTCTTTAAAACAAAGTCCTTGCCCTTGAGGGCCATAAATTGCTAATATGCATTTATATTCAACTATACTCAACTTTTAAAAAATTCATTCTATTATTTTATACACACACACACACACACACACACACACACACACACACACACACACACACACACACACACTACACACACACACAGATATACATACACACAAACGTGCACACACATACACACACAAACACATATACACACACGAACTCACAAACACACAGAAACACACATTGTGACATTTAAATTATATAAGTGAAAGTGACTATTGATATTACTTTCGTGCGCTGCGCCCACTTCCCTCATACCAATAGCTAAGGTATGAATGCAACCACAAATCAAATGTGATTGGTCGCACATCAGACAAACAGTTGTACTGGTATATAGCTCAGTCACGCCTAGACATGTGTAGACAGTTGACAGAATGAAAAAAGAGTATGATCAATGCTCTGGTGACTGATTGTAACATGTAACAAAACGAGTGGATTAAAACTATGGCTACATTAGAGATGCTAAGACAAAAGGCAACAATGGTTAGTGATGACAAGTAGATAAAACAATCAATAAAACAAGATTACTGTAACAAATTTTATTGTCAAATAAAAGTTTACACTCTTAAGAAAGCACAGGTTGAAGTTAGTCATTCCACTAGGAATAATGTTGACTTGCATTGTAATGAATCTCCACACAAGGAGGATTATGCTAGAACATATGTAGTCATGCAGAGGTCCACTTCCTAGATATTGTTGCTGACTCTGGATAAGTGACTGATAACTTGATTTAGTAGGATGGTAACTAATATATAGTAGCACAGGTCTGGAATAGCAGAATGTAGTCTTCAGCGAGGATTGATCCAGTCAATGGTACACTTATGCAAGAAGAGTTCCATTATAAGAAACTCCAATATCAAACAGGTTTACTAAAAAAAAATAATTATTGGTGTATTCATATCAGTTGCCTTCTACACTGTGTTTCCTGCTGGTTCAAAATAATATTTTGAAATGGAAAACATGTCTTTCAAGAGAAAATGTCACTTTAAAACACTGCATGAGAAAGAAGAAAAAGTTTAACAAAATAAATTACAGACAGTTACATAGTAAAGAAATTGTGTCTAATATGGTAGGAAATGTTTTTAATTTGTCTGGAAACTATTCAAAATAATCCAAGAAAAAATACATACAGGAGAAAAAAATAGTTTTCTCATGCCTTGCAATGAGGCAAACAACAGAAACACAAATGTATCTTGTGCTATAGTATGAGTGTTAGATCTACCACAACACCACCCCACCATCACACTCCTAACAGTAGTGGTGCACTTGGCAAACAGCAGAGAAGTTTAAATACAGAAAATATGAAAACGTCTTTAATTGAAAAAGTTCTTCGATACTGGTAAGAAAGCTAAAAACTAGGCCAGACTTCATGATTCACCCCAGACGATGCCATACTAAAAGATTTGTAACCTCGCAACTTCCAACTGGACGGGGGGTGGGGGGGGTGAAGAGGGTGGTGTTTCTGCAAAGCATGGACATTGGAATGTCTGATCTTCCACTTTAAAAATTGAAGTTTTTTTTTCTCTTCAAAACTTTTTCAGTGACTCAAATGTGAGGTACAACTGACAAAGTCAATAGCTTTAGATGTTCATTAGGAGAAGAAAATTAGTAAGTGATCTAAATCTGAAATTAAAGATAATTATTATTTTTAAATTAATTATGAAACACAGTAACCTCTTGAAAGGTTCTAATTGTTTCAATAACTCTTATCCACCCAACCATCCCCCCTTGAAACACAGCTGACAATTTAATGAAATACAAATTATATTCCTCTTTTTTCTTTACCAAATTATTTCTTCTGATCCCGTTCTACATTATTTTATAAGCTAATCGGTTATTTCTAGTCAAGTTACAGGCCACTCTCATGTGTACACTTCACTATTATTTTAGCTTTTCTCAAGTAGTATCCTTTCGACTTTCAGTCTTTGCGAAATCAATTCTGATCGACTGATATGTCTCTAAATAAAGGTCGATCTATTCATCGCCTTTCCGTGAATGAATTCTGCCATGACCTACCCCCCACCACCACCCCCACCCACCGGCAAAATTGATTATACGGTGAGTGAATTTATCATGCGGCGTTGCCGACAAGGCTGGTTCAATGCTTATCCCCCAAAGGCTGTGGCTGGCAATCAAGTCAAATTTAAAGTTTGTTGTCACATCAGCAAATATTTTCTTCTTACCGAATATTTGAGGCCATGACGCTTGGTCGTACCATAAGTACTCATCTCAGTTTTTAAGCTGTTGTTAAACCTTAAACAAGCAAACAAACAAGCAAAGAGGGGATACAATGCATAGCACGCACACTGTAGAGTTCACTCCCTCCAGTGGATTGTACAGCTTCGTTGAGATTGTGTTGTTTTAAATTACAAGTGACGGAATTGGAATTTCATTCTCTGGACTCCTAAGTGTATCACTCAATACAGCCAATGTCTAGTCTACACAAACAATATTCATTGGCTAAAAGTGATGACGTCATATGATTTTAAAGAGAACCCATCTCGACGAATTATCTTTCATATAGTGTAGACATGCCTATCATGAAATTTAAAAAATATATTTGCAGGAGATAGATAGATAGATAGATAGATAGATAGATAGATAGATAGATAGATAGATAGATAGATAGATAGATAGATAGATAGATGGATGGATGGATGGGCTGGCGGACGGATGGACGGATGGATGGATAGATAGATAGATAGATAGACAGACAGACAGACAGACAGACAGACAGATAGATAGATAGATAGATGGATGGATGGGCTGGCGGACGGATGGACGGATAGATAGACAGATAGACAGACAGATAGATAGATAGATAGATAGATAGATAGATAGATAGATAGATAGATAGATAGATAGATAGATAGATAGATAGATAGATAGATAGTTACGGCTGTCAATAACTTCAGTGCGTTAAAATTACGAGCTATGTAACTGCAACAAGATATATTGAAATAAGATACTGCAGGATTTTTTAACATTGCATATAGCAATAATTAAACAAACAAACTGCCAACGGTTCAAAATAGTTCAACATTTATGTAATGTGGAGAATGATGCTAATTGCTAATATTGGCGTCAGTCAAATTCGTAAACATGTTTGAGCTTTCAACGGGAGAGGTTTTGAGAGGGTTATTACAATGTAGATTTTGTATCTAAACATGTATTCATGAATGTATGTACTGCGTTTATGTAAGTATGTGTCTCATCAGACGCTAATGGGTAGGATGTAAGTTCTTCATCAACTCTGACTGATTTTGGAATCATGTGGCGCGGGGGGGGGGGGGGGGGAATAATCACATACCCAGTTCAAACATTTCAGAGGTTCCTAACAGTTGACCTCTGACTGAGATCAACATTGAAGATATTAAACTCTGCGGATATCTGAGGAATTTTGATTTGAATTTGACATGGGACGCCAAGGAACAAGAATAATACGATAGAGGCAGAGATTGGCAATGGATGGGGAAACTAAACAGAAAATGGACGTAAAGGGTTCCAGTACTCTAAGAAGACAAAGCTACCTTATTCAGTCGGTCCTAGGCGGTTACTTCCACCATGGTGTCTGGCTAAAGAGCTCACTGTGTTTGGTTAAGGAGCTCACTGTGTCTGGTTAAGGAGCTCACTGTGTCTGGTTAAGGAGCTCACTGTGTTTGGTAGACTGTGCATAAGTCTATCTCAGAATGAATTAAAACAATAATAAATATCAAAACTGCTTATACCCACCCACACACATACATCTTTTCTTATTTAATTTTTATTTAAAATCCATTTGTTGTTTATTATTGATGTTCTACTTTATTTTCATTTTTATCAAATTTCCACCCAAAATAGATCCTGCAAGGAAGGAAATGATTGTGGTGAATATTCACACACACACACACACACACACACACACACACACACACACACACACACACACACACACACACCGAAATTTCGATTGAGAATGCACTTATTAACTAAACTTTTGAAATTTAAAAAAATAAAATCGACCAATTAACCCGATTACATAACTAACAAATCAGTTGAAATGACAAATTTGATGATATATAAGCTTGAGTAGCCTGATTACATAACTAACAAATCAGTTGAAATGACAAATTTGATGATATATAAGCTTGAGTAGCCTGATTACATAACTAACAAATCAGTTGAAATGACAAATTTGATGATATATAAGCTTGAGTAGCCTGATTAAAGATCTAATTAATTCGAAACTACACCTAACAAACCGGAAGATGAATCTGTCTAATCCGGTGACAAACCTAAAAAAAAAAAAAAAACCATCCAGTGAACATTCCTGGATTTTTTTAGATTAACATTACCGAAATCCAATTCCGTGCTTCAATCCGATAATAAACCTAACTAATCTAACTAACTTTGTCCCAAGTGCCATAACTTTTGAGATGAAGAGAGTGCCCGTAATAGAATTAAGAACATTCCGGTCAGCAGGGGCCAGGTACTACTCGGGGTCACCGCACTCAGCAAACGCGATACAACCCACGACCGGGTACAGCAGGCGACATACAGGCTACGGCAGAGCGGCGGCCTGATGGCGCCAAATGACGACTCTATTCAACTTCAGTCTACAAAGAACTGGGGCTGGGGTGAGACGGGACGGAGAGACTTGATCTCTGGTCGCTTTAGTGCCAACAGCGAGTTACATATCCCCACTCGAACCCCGCGGAACTGTTGAGCTATTCAAGGTTACTTTTTTTAATAAAAAAAATATATTAAACCAGATTGCGACAAAGAGAATTATTGTGACCTGGTGTTGGATGCATCTGCAGACTGACGGAAACGGCGCCAGTCGTGTTTGAGGTTTATTTCTTCTCCGTCGCGACTGACTAGCAAGCCCAACGCAAGGTATTCAGGACTAAATATATGTATATAATATATTAATATTGTTAAGTCCTGAAGGCAAATCTGATAACAGCAATATTGTTTTCACCGTTAGCAATATCTGGTGATCACTGGGAACGACATCTCAGATGATCAATCGGTAACGTCTGATTGACTTTTAGCATGAAGTTTTGACCCGTACGCACTGTCTAAAATATGGTCTAAGGATTTGTATTAAGGGAGTGTCTCCCTACTCGATCGTCGTGTTTTTTCAGAGAAAGGTCAGGGTTTGGGGTTTGGGGTTTTTTCTCTTTTATTTTTTAGAAATAAATTATGGTCTAAGCCTAAGGATTTGTATTAAGGGAGTGTCTCCCTACGCGATCGTCGTGTATTTTAGAGAAAGGTTAGGGTTTCGGGTTTCTTCTCTTTTTATTTTTTTAGAAAGATTAGGGTTAGGGTTAGCTGCAAATAAAAACCACACGAAAGTAAATCCATACACTATATCTGGTTTTAGGCCAGTCTGAGTCCCCGGGGGGGAAACACTGACGTGAACGAGAGTATGTTTGCGTGCATGATTGTGTGTGTGTATATGTGTGCGTGTGTCCGTGTGTAAGCATTCAGTTTACTTCGCTATTTGTGACACTCTAGACGAAATTAAGATGGAAAAGGTTGTTAGTTTTTTGTTTTGTTTTAAATCAGAATTGTTTGTCTTACCAAGGGAATTGTTGCACCTTGTACATATCTTCATTTGGAGTATATCTAACCATTTAATTATGGAATCTCAATTTTCGCCATCTGCGAAATCAACCAAAGTTTGGAAGTAGATTCTAATTTCAAGACATGATTGTCTGTTGCAGTTTCTAATTCTATTTTCTCCTCTCTCGCATGCAATTTGGTGAACAGAATAAAGAGAGAAAAAAATGCCGACTACACTTACATACAATTTACGACAATTTCTCAGTCTCGTCTCTGTCTTTTGTGCTTATCTGTCTGTTTCTCTGTCTTTCTCTTCCTCTTTCTATCTCTCTCTGTTCTTTCTCTGTCTCTCTCTCTCTCTTTGTGTCTGTGTGTGTCTCTCTATCTCTCTCTTTGTCTCTGTGTGTATGTTTCCCTGTCTCTCTCTGTCTCTGGTGCGTGTCTCCCTTTTCTCTCTTTGTATCTGTGTGCGTGTCTCCATGTCTCTCTCTTTGTCTCTGTGTGTGTCCCTGCCTCTCTCTTTGTGTGTGTGTCTCCCTTTGTCTCTGTACGTGTCTCCCTTTTCTCTCCATGTCTCTGTACGTGTCTCCCTTTTCTCTCTTTGTCTCTGTGTGCGTTTCTCCCTTCTCTCTCTTTGTCTCTGTGTGGGTGTCTCCCTGTCTCTCTCTCTCTGTCTCTCTCTGTGTGCGTGTCTCCCTGTCTCTCTTGTTCTCTCTGTCTGTCTTTGTCTCTCGCTTTGTCTCTCCCTCTATTTCTCTGCCTCTCTTTCCCTGTCACTCTCTCACTCCCTCTCTGTATCTCTCCCCCACCCCCTCTCTCTCTCTCCCCCTCTCTGTCGCTCTCTCTGTTTCTGTCTGTCTCTTCGTCGTCTGTCTTTCTCTTGCGCGCGTTTGGTGTATGGGATTGGTGAGTGAAAAAAAAACAACGGACTAGCTGACTACAGTTTAGAACTTTAGATAAATCAAAGTTACGATTCCACCTCGATCTTAGGTTTCATCTTCGTATGACACTAACTCTGAAGGTGCCATGTCCAGTCATGTAGAACATTTTTTTATTATTATTACCTCTCTTCTATTGAAACACTTCCGGATCGAACTATCTGCGACTGACAGTAATCTTTTATAAAGAAAAAATTTAAACCACACAACCGTAGACAGAAATGTTTCCAGAACATCCCCAAGCGTTCTTTACTGTAAACATCGAAATGTCTTCGTACCGCAGAGTCCACAATTTACCACAGCGATCATAACTTCTCAACTAAAGAACTCATTTGGTATTCTTTTCTTTGTTTAATTTCTCTTCCTTAAGAAAAAACAAATCCTTGATAATACAGCAAACAAGATCAAAATGTTAGCGCCTAGGCGTGGTGTGTAGAGGGAGGGTAGCATTCCCTCCATAATCTCCACTATCCACTCCCCATTAAAAAGGTGTCCGTGCATTATAAACAGCTTCGAGACATCTAGACTCCTCCCCTTTCCAACATTTCTGCCTCCTGTCTGTCTCTCTCTATATATATAAGAAAAGAACAAAAGCTAGTCCTTTACAATAAGGGACCGATTAATGTTGCTTTACGTTTGACGTCACACGAAAATTAAACTTTCGAAGTAGCTGTCTTACTTGTTGTGACAACTGTTCCTTCAAGCACACGGTAAAACAGGGAGTGGAGGAAATAAAGTATAGTCGTGTATAATTAGAATTAGACGTTAATAATTCTTATTTGAATCCTTAGGGAGAATATGTCACAATAGGGAGAATATGTCACAATATACATCTTAAGTGTTCCAGCTTTTGAACTAGGTGTTGTGTGCATTTGTGTGTGTGCGTGCGTGTGTGTGCTCCACTGTTCAAAGACGCCATCATTAACTACTCTTTAGCGTTTTCTTATAAAGAAATTCATAGATTTACTAGCGTAATAGCCTGTATTTACTTATTTGTTAATAGTTCATTGTCACACAATCAGTTTCTATAAGCAGTCGCTATTTCTTTCGGTTACTGGTCGATTGATCTATATCAGAGAAACGTTTTCTCCCAGCATTCCTCGATTTGATTTTTGTTACGGTCGATAAATAAGTTGCATTCGTTGAGCCGTTGCAAGGCCCCTAGGAAGATAACTCTCTATTTCTCTCTCTCTCTCTCTCTCTCTCTCTCTCTCTCACACACACACACACACACACACACACACACAAGTATTGATGACGTGATATTTCCCTTATTTATATATTACCTATTTTTTGTAATTTTTTTTTTCAAAGAGTGTCGATGGCGTGTTAAGAAGTAGTTTGCGGTATCTTGTTAGGTGCATGTTGAAGCACTAATTATCCTTTGCATTTCTGAGGTTTTCTACGAGGCCTTTAGCAAAGCTTTTCTACGAGATCATTAGCAAAGTGCTTCCACAAGTCCTGTTGCATTCAATGTCGGTAGATATTTGTTTCAATGTTATTTTCCTGACATTTCTTTTTATTTATTTATTACCCCTCTCATTTACATTTCCTAAATTTTTGCTTTATCTCTCGCTTGTTACAGCTGCGGGACTGAGTTAACTTTTCCTTGTGTTGCGTGGCAAGACTGTTAACTTTTCCTTGTGGCTCTGAAGTCGGACAGAGTTAACTTTCCCTTGCGGCTCTGTGGCCAGAGCTAACCTTTTCGTTTCTGGTTCTGGAGCTGCTCATGGCTTCTATGGCTCTATGCTCCATTACCACATCAGGTCTTCAAGTGGTGTAACGCTTCACCTCTAGATGACTAATACAAATAGCAGAGAAAGTGAACAAAGCGCTTATTCTCATGAAAGCTCGCCGAAGGGCTTCGATAATTTTACATACGTGAACACAACAGCAAAATCTTTCATGCAAATTGCACATGACCACTTGAAAGAATAAAAAGTCTATTTTTAGAGATCAAAATAATTAAACTGATGAAATGACGCGCAAAAAGTGACAGCATGACACATGAAATGACGCGCAAAAAGTGACAGCATGACACATGAAATGACGCGCAAAAAGTGACAGCATGACACATGAAATGACGCGCAAAAAGTGACAGCATGACACATGAAATGACGCGCAAAAAGTGACAGCATGACACAGTACATGAATTTACAAGGCGTGCACGAATATTATTTTGTGTGTATGTATTGTTCGTACCTATCAATATATGCGTACTTGTATGTATTATACATGTACAATTTTGTATATATGCGTGACAATATAACCACATAATGACATCATTGTTTTTACCATTTATTTTTAAATACAAAATTTCTTTCTTCTTTAGCATGAAAGACGATGTTGTACAGCTAATGTTTCCCTGAGATTATGACTAACAGATAGTCCAGCTCTACCAAGTGCCACTGGTTGCAATTCGTGTGTGTGTGTGTGTGTGTGTGTGTGTGTGTGTGTGTGTGTGTGTGTGTGTGTGTGTGTGTGTGTGTGTGTGTGTGTGTGTGTGTGTGTGTGTGTGTGTGTGTAAGTATATCAAGGGAGGGAAGTGGCTGTCCTGAATCTTTAAGTACTCTCAGCAGCACAGATTTTAGGAAAGACAACTCCTGGCTAAGGTTATCTTCTTTCTTGTTTCTGTCACATCATGACTTATGTAGCCCACACCTACACCCCTCCTCTTTTAGACTACATGTAAACCTGCCTTCTAGAAAGGCTGGCCCTTATCTGAATGGAGGGGGGGGAAGGAAGCTGTTCATAATGGCAAAGTAGTACAGGTAAAGAAAATAACTTTTGTGGGCCAGAGATATAAATAAGTAAAAACCACTTCTGTGGGCTATTATAACGAAAATCACTTCTATGGGCCATTGATGCAGGTAACGAAAATCACTTCTGTGGGCCATTGATACAGCGAAAATCATATTTGTGGGCCACTGATGCAGGAACGAAAATCACTTCTGTTGGTCATTGATGCAGATAGTGGTGAAAATCACTTGAGTGAGCCGCTGATGCATGTAGTGAAAATCACCGTGACAAACAGAGGTGCAGATATTGAATCAGTGAACCAAATCAATGAATCTTCTCGTGTATGTAATGTTAACTTTGCACTGCTCTACATATCAAGTGAAAACTGATGGACTAACCCTCTGCAGGAATCCTGGAGTCAAAGACCCTGAGGCACTTCACGCAGAGACTTGTCGGGACGAAGTTGTGAGCAAGAGTTAGTTATCTTTGAAGGCCACACAACTGTTCCAGGAATTCTGCTCTGTAGGTCTGGCAAAGACGTAAAACGTTCCTTTGAACAGCACATATCAAAGAGTTAATCACACGAGCAGAACTGTCCCAAAATTAATGTGTGATGGCGTGATAGAGATATGGCAACTTAAAGTAATCCGTGTGGCCCTACTGTATCGAGTGAGATGTATACTCTTATGCAAATTTACACGTTTATTTTCCAATAAAACAATCTTAGAGTGCATTGAATTCTAATGTGTCTTTTCGAGTACACACAACAACACATCTGCATGCACGCGCACACATAAGTACATACACATATAAGAAAAATGACGTAATATTGTACAAGAGCGAAATCTCACAGTTTACTAGTTTTTAATACAGTTAGCAGTTCTTTTTGAAAAAAGCATCACCATGATGGACAGTCTGAAGTTGGGGGTGGGGGGAGGTTCAAGTCAATTTTAAAATATCCAATGAATTCATAAACGTTGGAACTCTAGAGTTCCTGTATATATAGCAACTTAATCTTGTGGCCGTCCAGCTTCCAAGGTCAAGTTTGAATTTAATTGAGAAAATTAATACATTACTGGCATTATTGTTTCTAATGTCACCATATAAGAATTAACTGTACATAGTGAATTTAAATAATACGCATTTCTTCACAGTCAGCGTTTTACTTATGCACGTGTATTACATAGTGGACTAAGACAAAGCCTCCATACACGTTTTAAACACTGGACTAAGACAAAGCCTCCATACACATGTTTTAAACACTGGACTAAGACAAAGCCTCCATACACATGTTTTAAACACTGGACTAAGACAAAGCCTCCATACACATGTTTTAAACACTGGACTAAGACAAAGCCTCCATACACATGTTTTAAACACTGGACTAAGACAAAGCCTCCATACACATGTTTTAAACACTGGACTAAGACAAAGCCTCCATACATGTTTTAAACACTGGACTAAGACAAAGCCTCCATACACATGTTTTAAACACTGGACTAAGACAAAGCCTCCATACACATGTATTAAACATTGGACAAAGACAAAGCCTCCATACACATGTATTAAACATTGGACTAAGACAAAGCCTCCATACAAGTGTATTACATAGTGGACTAAGACAAAGCCTCCATACAAGTGTATTACATAGTGGATTAAGACAAAGCCTCCATACAAGTGTATTACATAGTGGATTAAGACAAAACCTCCATACAAGTTTATTACATAGTGGACTAAGACAAAACCTCCGTTTTAGTGTATTATACAGTAAATTAAGGCAAAGTTTCCAGGTATCTATAATACATATAAAATCGGGCAGTTTCCACACATTTTATACATGTATTCAAAGACTCCAGGTTCTAATGTGAGAGGTCTGTGGTGTCATGTAAGACTCCAGGTTCTAATGTGAGAGGTCTGTGGTGTCATGTATTCAAAGACTCCAGGTTCTAATGTGAGAGGTCTGTGGTGTCATGTATACAAAGAAAACTTTAGACGATTACTACCCCTCTCCCCGATTTTTTTTTATTTTTTACTTTCAATCTTCAAAAACACTTTTCTTCTCGGAACAGATTTTTAAAATCATTTTAATCAAGAAAGTTATCAATCAACTTAGCAAATATAAAGTATCTATTTATAACTTACCGACACTCACTAATCATTCTAGTCCGGTAAGCAGTACCTGTGACCGTTCTTGAAACAGTCACGAGATTACGACTGAATACCTGTAAACAAATGAATAAAGACTTTTAAACGTGCGAGCTTTTAACTTGTGCTGACGTCGATAAACGCTTTCCTGACGCAGACAAAGCCATAATCGACTCCGTTGGTTGACGACAGCACGTCATGGTTTCGCCAGGTGAAAGATATTGATGATAATCTCAGTGCCATGTAATTATTTGTTTCCAATCCGGGGGCTTTTACAACATGCTGTAATTCCCCGTTAGATTCGGTAACAATATTGCCGCGACATGTCTACGAGACTAGTCCGATGATTTCCTCTCAAGACGGGAGACAACGCCCGGGCCTTAAGCTGAGGTGGCAAGTGTCGTTTTGTTCACTTCCCCTGTCACTAACCGGGCGTTCTTGGGTGTTAATTCCCCTTAGGGGCGTGTTCGATCATTCCTAGTCATTCAAGGGCCGTCATAACAGCATTATAGGCCCACGGGCAAAGCAGTGCATCTGGGGCCCCTACCTACACAACCACTCACAGGAATAAAACATACATAGATTAGCATGGGGCCCCTATGCTCGTGAGGCTCCGGGTAACTGCCCAGGGTGCCCATGCGTCCTAGTTGGCTTGTGATATTATTCTTGTTGCCCGTGCAGAGATTAGGGAAGCACACACGCACGCAAGCACGCACACACACATACAGGATGGCGGTACGATATATATATATGGGTTGAGACGAGATACCTCCGGGCACAGCACTTGGGAGGCGTCTGCACCGATGAAAGTGCATATTTTTAGCGCGACACATGCGAAAATATTATTTTATTTCCTTTGTGGAGCAAGAAAACAAAGGGCGGTAATCAAAGTGTCTAGATCGAGTAGGAAAATATCTCCGATCGCGATCGTACGCAAAAATGGAAATTACATTTTGCTTTTTTTTTTCCGGAGGGAGTTCTTTCCTCTTTACTGCCCCTGTGCCGCGTACTCGTCGCCACTTTGTGTGTGTATTGTATAACTGTGTGTGTGTATGTGTGTATTGTATAACTATGTGCGTGTGTGTGTATTGTATAACTATGTGCGTGTGTGTGTATTGTATAACTGTGTGTGTGTATGTATTGTATAACTGTGTGTGTGTGTTGTGTGATTTGTATAAAGTTTAGGTCATACACGTAATAAAAGCTATTGATGTACTTGGATCACTAATCGTTATAGCCGTTGACTGTCTTACCTACTTGGGTAAGATATGGGAGGGGGTGTGAAGTGGTGTGCTATTGAACTCTCGCGGTGAGTCACTTTGAGAAAGAATGCTTTACCATTAGAAAATTTTAAAAATACATCTAAAATGAATAAACAGAAAAGTAATACAAATAGCACATAGTTTGTATTTTTTAAAATCTAAACAAACTGATGGCGACTGACTATTCAGCTGACAAAATGTGTTTGAAGATAAATAACATTTGTTTTAAGTAGAAAAGAAGAACTTATATTTGCAAACCTGTAAAAAAAATTTTAAATATATATATATTATTTTTTTTTTTTTGGGGGGGGGGGTAAGTGGGGTGAACTCCTATTTGCTGGAAACTCCTGTCCTCATAGACATAGAGCATCGTTGCGCCAAACTCGTGTTCCTAGTATAATTGCCATTTCACTAGGTCGCTGATATGACAGATCAGGCCCAACCTAGAAGTTTGAATACTTGAGATGAAACCGAGATAAGTAACAGATACATTTGACATTAATAACACAGCGTGTTTATAGTTCATCACGTGATTGTAATGTACCGTCAATAATGGACTATGGTGCGTCTGTACTACACTATAATTGTAATGTATGCACCGGATTTGTCATTTATTATGTAACTGTAATGTAAATTTATTGTAATGTTATGTACCGTATATGTGTTTGTAATTTATTATATAATTGTAATGCGTGTGCCGTATGTGTTTGCAATATATTATGTAGTTGTTATGTATATACCATATATGTTAGCAATATACTAATGTAATTGTATGTACCGTATATGTGTTTGTAATACATTATATAACTGTAGGTCTAATGTCCTACATATTAGGAGAATAGTTGTGTTTGTAATACTTTATGTAACTGTAATGTACTGCGTATTAGGAAAATAGTTGTTTGTAATACTTTATGTAACTGTAATGTACTGCGTGTTAGGAAAATAGTTGTTTGTAATACTTTATGTAACTGTAGGTCTGATGTCCTACATATTAGGAGAATAGTTGTGTTTGTAATACTTTATGTAACTGTAATGTACTGCGTATTAGGAAAATAGTTGTTTGTAATACTTTATGTAACTGTAATGTACTGCGTGTTAGGAAAATAGTTGTTTGTAATACTTTATGTAACTGTAGCTCTGATGTCGTACATATTAGGAGAATAGTTGTGTTTGTAATACTTTATGTAACTGTAATGTACTGCGTATTAGGAAAATAGTTGTTTGTAATACTTTATGTAGGCTAACTGTAATGTAATTTGTATCTGTATTGTGCCCTGCATCTATAAAGTATAAAATGTTATAATATACAATATTTAATTGTAACACAAATTATGGATACAGTATAATTTAATAAACAAACGTATATATAATGCATCATTAAAATAATACACACACAATTTCTTTTCATCCCAGGCAGACACAATGGCACTAAGTTCAATATTACGACTCCTTCAGACCGCCAATAATAAATCAGTCAGATCAACAACACAAAATTTATCTGCAAAAATATCTCAGTGCTACATAATCTGATACCAGGACAGTCCTAGGGCCGACAAAGAACACAAGCCAACAGATAGACCGTGAGTGATGCCAACTCCACAGCAGGGAAGGAGGTGAAAGAGTCAATCCGGACTCGCTTGTCAGTTACTAGGGATAGGAAACTTTTATCAAACGTTTGTCTCCCTTAGAATATTCAGATTAGGAATGTTCGAGGGCCATTGTGCAGATGTTCGTTGTCTACTTGTTATGAATGGGTTGGCTGATCGGTGATCCATATTGACGGATACTGATATTTTTATTGTTACATATCACTCCTTTTCCAGTAATATGTATCCAGAATAATATTTTAAGTAGCACATATTTTGGGTTTCGCTTCAGGCTTGACGCTACTTCCAGCTTTTCTACAATTTCTCAGAAGGGTGGAGTAGTGTGGTTTGTGTGAATTTCATTTATATACCTGCAGTATGTCACGTGCATGCATTTGATTTTGTCTCGTGCGTCCGCGTCTTTTAAGAATTGTAGGTTACAGAGTACTTTATGCCTACGATTTCGTGTGTGTGTGTGTGTGTGGGGGGGGGTTAATAAAAAAAGAAAAACAATGAATACTTTCTTTTTCTGAAACTGTGCAAATATTTGTTGTCTTTAAAATCTATAGAGCAACTGGAACAAATGACAACAAGAAAGCCTCTTTAAAAGTTTCCAGATCGTTCTTCCTCATTGTTACCAGGATTGGCGTTCTATGTCCTAACCTTCCGACGCCATTTTGGAAATCCACTTTTTAAAAAAACGCTGGCAAGTTCGTGATGATCTTTTCATCCTTATCTTTGTACGAGGATAAATAGTTATAATTATCTTTAAAATGTCATAAATACTCCACGGGAGGGAAATTATCGCGCCTTTCAATTAACAATTTAATGAAATGGTATTAACCGAATCGATATTAAACTTAATCTATTATCAACTAAATATTGGCCTACACACTAAAATGTTCAAAGGTCTTATATATATATTTCTAATCACCCACCCACCCACACACACAATAATACAAGTGCAACCTTTCAGCCAATCAAAAGAACATTATCAACAATTTTAATAACATCAATTCATGATAGGCTTAATCTTGCACACACACACACAAACCCTAGAAATTTGTCAGCACACAAAACACAATTCAGTCTTAAACGTACCAACAAATCAGATTCTAATAAACAAGAACAAACGTTCCAGTAATTTAAATCAAACTTACATTCTCTCCAAAACGAGGATAAACAACATTCCAACAAATACATTTTTTCCTCTAAAATTTTTTTAAATGGTTAACTTCCAATCTCCTGATTGAAACGACTGTTAATTTTTTATCCTGCAAGAGATGCTCCTTGTTTCAACACTTAAAGCAGAAAAATTAATAAATAAAATGTATATTTTCCAATAGGATCGATCAGCGTTGCAGGCTCCTCATGGCTTTTTTGCTACTGGATTGCTTGTACGGGAACTCAAGCATGAAACAATGAACTCTGTACATAATTTATGTAAGACTCCGCAGTTAATACTCCAGTAGTGCATGAACACTTGTCACAAATACTGCACATTATGTGAGACCTAACCAACAGAACGTTGTCACCAATACTGCACATTGTGACCCAACCAACAGAACGTTGTCACCAATACTGCACATTATGTGAGACCTAACCAACAGAACGTTGTCACCAATACTGCACATTGTGTGAGACGCAAACAACAGAACGTTGTCAGTCATATTGCACATTGTGTGAGACCTAACAACAGTCCACCATTAAAGCAATACCACTCTCAGTAAATTACACCTCACGAGAGACCCATCAGTTGAACTTGCAGCACAGTAGCAAAAGCTGCGCTCTTAGTACGACGCACGTCAAAAGACAAATGCATGGCATGTCCTATTACACAGCATGTCACAAGGCAGTACACAGCACATCACAAGACAGTATACTGCACGAAAACAGGACAACATATTGCACATTAAAGAGATGCAACAGTGGATGCTCCAGCACCAAAACAGCAATATAAATCGAACGTTAAAGAGAAGCATTAGCACGGAGAGAAAGAAAAAAAGAATGCCAACCTTTCTAAACATCATAGAAAAATAAAGAGAAACATTAATTTTACCAATAATTCCAAAAACAGCAAATTTTACCAGCAAATGTACAGATGTAATCTCAAAGCATGTTCTTTTTAGAGAGAGAGAGATGGGTATATGGTTGTGTTTTATTCACCAATGTCCTGCTTTACAAAAGACTAAGGAAGAAATGAGTGAAAGACAAATCAAAGCTAAATAAACAATATAAATCAGACGTTACAGAGAAGAATTCATTACTTGCATAAATAAATTTTAATAACATATCATCATCCATTTCTTATTTTTAATGTGACATTAAAATTATCTATAACAATAATTATTTTATTTCTTTTGCAATCATTAGAGTGAGATCATTTAAAATTCAAATGTACTACACACACACACACACACACATACACAAACATATAATCAGCTAGTATTTAATTGATTTGCTTGACTTGCACAAATAATACATTTTTCCTGCAGTAATGGCGTAAAAGAAGACAACAAATTTTGAATAATTCTTGTATTTTGGCCATTTCTACTCATTTTAAACCTTTCTACATTAAGACTGATTTAACTACATTATTATGCACCCACACATAACGAGTTAAGAACAACCAACTATATTCCAAAAAATAAGTTTACTTTACATAGACTTAATTTTTTCAGAGTTTTCAATATATGTTTGGAGATTGGAGGTTAGAAAATAAGTTACATTGTTTGAATTTGTTTTTATAGCTGAATCTGTAGCAAGACAGAAGGTACTTTGGTACACTTTTGTCTTTGTGGCAAATATTTTATCAATCAAAAATAAACCTGAACGGAAATGTTGTTTTAGAATTTGTCAAAAAGGCACATTAAATCAATAATATATGCCAA
Source organism: Sinotaia quadrata (assembly GCA_028829895.1). Classification (NCBI taxonomy): domain Eukaryota; kingdom Metazoa; phylum Mollusca; class Gastropoda; order Architaenioglossa; family Viviparidae; genus Sinotaia; species Sinotaia quadrata. The sequence continues at coordinate 17,548,417 of CM054181.1, read as the reverse complement.
AATGGACATGAAAACAAAAGTTAACTCCCCTACAAAAAGCACACAAACAGCAAACACCATGCAAGTTGATAAAAAAAACAAACAATAAAAATCTCCCACATTCTTTTGATTATTTATAAGAAGTGGTTTTACCATTTTTTGTTTTTTAAAGGGAAAAAAATACAGAATGTTAAAATATGTTTCTTTTAATTTTTTTAAAACAACTTTAAAAAATATATATTATTAGACAAAAACCATCATACCAACAAAAAAAAATAAAGATACTTGTCTGAATAACAGCCAGGAGCTTATTATGTCTATGGTCTGGAATATTACAAATGTGATTTCTTTGTTCACATTGAAAACGCTAGATATGCTACTATCAAATAATTGTAGAAATATGGAGAATATTACATATTTCAGCTTTGAGTTTTGTGAGATACACAACAACAAACAAAGTGAAATATTTAAATAGCCGTGAACAGAGAATATAGTTAGATTACATTAACTATAAGTAAATTATAAGAGAAGTTTAGAGATAATCTTTTGCATCATGTTCCGTAGTAATGTTGACCTTTGTATCATGTTTGACGCTAATATTGTCCAGTGAAATTATATAATTTTTCTTCTCAATCATTTCATAACAAGTACTGGGAATAAATCTTTATTTCTTTAAGGCTCATGCAAAAGTACACAGAGATCAATAATGGCCTTAGTTATATCACCTCTCCATTATAGTAAATACAAATGCATCTAAGTTAATCAAAAACTAAACCATGTGTGACAATGACATATTTTGCATGTGCCAGCCTCCTGGTCCACTGCTAAATACTTTGCTGCCTAACCCCACCCACTGCACCTCCCCCCCAAAAAATAGAAATCCAATACAGTGATTATCAACATTATAAAACACACACACACACGTTGATTGTATGGGATCACCAAAGTCGTTAATAATATATTTTATTTTGAATTAAATTTTTGGGGAGACAGCTAATGAAGTGAAATGAGCATTATTAATCATTCAATATCACGAAGTTTAGCAGCACTATTTTTTTATTTAAAAAAGTGTTATTAACAAACTAATGAAATGCTGTATTTACTGTTAACTGAGATCATTTTACTGTGGACATTTTAGTAAGTTTTAAAATCTTTCTTTTCTGTTCTCTTTTCTAATGTGAACCTTAGGTTTTGTGAGCACTTTCAGAAGAGATACATATTTTCAGTATTGTTACAAAGTCTGCATCAAAATCATATACTGCAAAAAGCAAACCTTGATATATGTCTCACATTTAGAGCCAACTTCAAAACCTACATCCAAAGTCCATATACATTTTGTTCTCTTTACCCCTGAATAATAAGGGCCATGCTGTGATAATTTCCTATAACATCCCAATAATTATTAATTACTTTACTATATTTTTTATTTTGTGAGGAAGGGAGTCATGAAACATTTTACTCTACCCATTTGTCCTTATATTACTAATGCTCTACTTAACATCTTATTAATAGTTCCAATAGTGTTTCTCACTTTTTTTAGATCACAGCATATTGTTTTGCCATATGCGGCACATGCATTCAGTAGGTGGCAGAACTGCACTTAATAAAAATACTTTTTGTTGCTTTTTCATGCAGCACAACCATGCAATTTCATGGCACACCCTTTGAGAATTTCTGTAACAGACATTTGGAAGTCTTATTTTGGATAATTTCTCAAAATCTAGAGCCAGAGGTCTAACGAATTACAAACAGAAACTTGAAGTCACTTGAAGTCCATTTCACTCATATATATTCTCATACAGTTCTTGTCCAATTCGAATGTACTCTTCTTTCTCTGATGGAGTCATCCGAGCAACCATTTCGTCTGTGACATCTTGGAATGGCACACGTTTCTCACCAATGGTAACCATGGGAATTGTATCTTCTTCATCATCACTGTCCATTTCTTCAACATCGCCTACAGATATGAGTTTAGAGGCAAAGAAATATGAAATGTAAACAAAATAATATTATGATAGCACTGTGAAATCAAAATGCATAAACTTTAATTTAAAATATCTAAAGAAGAAAAAGATGCACACACTTAAGAGATTCCAACACTGCTGGTTTTGTTTCTAAAGTAGGCTTGATAAATAAACTTTGAGCATAAACTGACAAACAAAACCTTGAATGAGCAAGGAAGAAACTTATTTCACGAACAATCAGAACCGTGATGCTAAAAATAACCTGGGCAAAATGGAAGAAGCGGTTGTGTGGAAAGGGGGAGATAAGCCAGATTTTTTTAATAAAAAACTGGATGGGAAGAGGGAGATAAGCACGTTTTACTTAAATATATTTATTTTCCTACCTCTAAAAGATGCACCTGCAACATCTGCAGTCTCCTCATCTGATTCGTCACTTGATTCCTGTTCTGGTAATCGTGACAATCCAGCCTTTGGTTCATGCACTAACAATGTCTGCATAATGTCCTCACTAGGTGGCACAGTACTTGATGATGGGCGAAAAGTGGCTCCATCTTTGTTTGTTTTGGACTAAACAAATATACAAAGAATCATAATCTTTAGAGGTCAATAAGACCATTATTTAATCCAAGAAGAATTCTATAAATAATTATGCGTGCAAAATCACATCACAATTACAAAATCATATAGAGAGTATAAATGCACATGTAAAATCATGCTTGACAGAGGCCTGAGTGCATGTGCTTCATTTTAATGGAAATTTTTGTAGTCTTAGGGCTGCAGACATGGTCCTTTATGGGAGAGCGTGATGTTAAATAGCCTATTTTGATTTTAGGGCACTAAGGTATACAACAGAAAAAGTCCGATAAAAATCTGTCCAGTACTTTTTTACTTCAGCCCACAAACCCCCACAACCATAACATTTTTACTGTATGTGTAGATATCATGATCATTTCACTATAAATTATTTCCCTTTATTTCCATATGATATCTATTAGATCAGTGCAATGGCTGTACATGAAGTATTTTAGGACATATTGAAAATTTTATGCAATATAACTTAAAATATAATTCAACAATGATTATTTGCTATCCCTTGTGAAGATAAAAAAATATTACTCTTCAAAAACGATCAAACTCTTAAGTTCAATCTGGAGTGGTCAGGACCCAGGAATTAGTGAAGGAACCAAGTTCCTCCAGAGCTATCCAGGGCTGAGAACGCCCTAAGGCGAAAGGCCCCATCCAAGCTCTGGAGGAAAAGGAAGCTAACGGAACCACCATCACCAGAAAAAAAAGGAAATTAGAATTTAACACATAAGAAAGCTAAGAAATATTAACCAAAATATTTTTTCATTCATTCTCATAGTTGTAGTCAGCATCAGTGATTATTTTCTTTGCTGCATTATTAAAACCCTTGACAAACTAATCTTAAATAAAAATTTGAAAGTAATGATTTCCTCTTCTGGCTGAACATTTTCTTTATTCAAGCTTGAAATATTCCACTCTCTGTTTATAGTTTAATATCACTCTAAAGAAGAGCATCGTTGTAATCAGCTCCCCCATTTCTAAAGCATTAAATTGAAAAAAAGAAAAGGTTCTCTTCTCCAGCTCTCTCAATTTCCTTACTTTTAATATACCTACCAATATAGGAACATGAATTTCTAAAGTCACAGATCATAAAGTCCTATTGTTCATGATAGGTAGACACAATACAGTTAAATATTGGAAATTAATGCACATTTTGTTGCTGTGGCAAAAATATCAATAAGATCAAAGCCCACTGTCTGACTTACATTCATAAAAGTTCTCTGACCCATAGGCTAAAAAAGTGAGGACTCACAGATCAGCATGGAGTACTAATGGTACTTTGGCTAATGTGGCCAACATTTTAATTGGGTCAAGGTAATTATATGTGATATTTCCACAGTGTAGAATAGATCTAACAGATTATTTCCCCTATTATGAACACTGCTCTCACTATTTAAGACAACAACAACAACAAAATCTCTGGCCTACAGAGTGTCTAGTCCAGAATTTTAAGGAATTCCCTCTCAAAAAACAATAATTTTACATGTCAATAGCAGTGGTGCATTTATACTTAAATTTGGAACATCCTGGATAGAAAGAACTAAAGTTAAGATTTTTTTTGAACTGAGTAATAATAAGAGATCAAAATACTCAAGAATTACAAATATGGCAGAAAACTATACACACCACTGTCTCAGTGCCATCTATCATAGAAACACCTTTTACAGTGCTCTCCTGCATCCAGATGGGAACCCCCTTTTTCTCAGGTGCTGGTCCAACTGCCTCACCAACTGTGATGGTGACGCTGGTATCAGAATAACCAAATGCTACATTCTTTGTGGAATCACCACTCCAAGTGGCACTGTCCAGATCCTGTTTTCTCTGTGACTGCGACCCTGTCTGGCTACTTGAAGGATAGAGCAATGGTAAGGTTTAGGAAATTATTTAAATGCCAATTTACAAAAGTTCTGTTAGAGCTGAAAGTGTAGTCAAACAATTCCATTAAGTTAGTATCGCTTAATACCATATTTATATCAAGCAGTTTTATAAATGAACTAATTCAATGTCTAAAACAATAGATTTAACTATAAGCACACAGATTGCAATAGTTTCTAAAGTTAAAATAACATAAAATATAAGAGCAAAGAATTACATAGCAGGCAAAAGAAAACTAAAAAAAATGAAGATTGTTATTTATTTAGGATACATTAATTATATGCAAACAGGAGATAATTTCTCAGGAAACAAAAAGATTTGTGATACATTATTTTTGTATTATATCATGGATATCAAAAATAAAATATTTATAAGCCTGCTGTGACTAAAAAAAATAACAACTAATAATCAAAAAAATAGGAGGAAAACATTCAAAAATTAAATTATCTTACCGAATAATTTTCCGTATATCTGTTGGTTCTGGTTCTAGGAGATATGGTGCCAGTTTGATTTCCTCACATTCTTGCAATAAGTCATAGATTGGCTGAATTTGTTCGTTGAATCGAGCCAGGGAGGTTCGGGCATCTGATTTGGGGAGAGAACTCTCATCTTCAACTACTTCCTCCTGGCAGAACGTGCACAAGAGCTGTTGTGTTGCGAAATCAAGCAGCTGACCTACTTCAAAATCAGTGAATGTTTTGCGGCAACCAGGACAGCTGACAGAAATGAAAGGAAATACAAGGATTATTTTTGCATTATTATTACACATCTGAAGGCAATATGATTATCTTTTCCACATCCAAGAAATCACAGAATGTTCAAAATAGATTCATGCCAAAGAGAGATGAAAAAAAAAAAAATCATTATTATTATATGTTTTTATTATTTATATTAATACTTTATTTATATTACTTTGTTTTTAAAACAAAATCATTCTTAAATTTAGGTTTATATAGTTTAGGCACACAATACCAAAAATGAACAAAGAGAAATTAAACAAGTTTTATTATAGTAATACTAATAGCCATTTCCATTTTCTAAAAATCTAAAACATATCAGCACTCAGAACTTCCCAGTTATTTAACAATTATTCATGAAATTTTAACTATATTCATTGTGTCAAAATACTTTCTTTTTTAAATAATAAAGAAAGAAAAGTGCAAAGGAAATTAAGTTTCTAAATAATATGTTATTTTATATATATATATCCTAAGCAATTTAAAAATTACATAATTTACTTGAAAGAAGCTCGGCTGCTGCTGTTACGTTCCTCTAACTCAATCTTTTTTCGTATGTGGTCCAACTTATACTTGACAACATTGACAAAAACATTGTAACTGATGAAGTAATAGCTGTGCCTTGTTGTGTGGCCCTCGGCATCTGTTTCCACACGCATTCGACTTTTAAGGAACTTTTCATTTTTCAGGGTATTCAGTAAGGACCGCAGATGTCTTTTCTCATACCGCAACAGTTCTGATAAATCATCCTCCTATACATAAAGAAATGCATAATTCCCTATTTTAATTACAGATATATGCATTACTTTGCTCTTAGGTACACACAATAGTTCACTTAATACTTCGTTAACTTATGCACACAAATGTAAAAACAACACCTTACCACCCTTATTAACTTGTATATGCATCAAAATTGAAAATGAGAAAACTTTAGAACTGTGTCCTGTTCAGGTCATATATAAAGAAAAGAGTTCAAATGAAATATTATTATGTCAAATATTTTTTCAAGAAATTATATCATAATTATTAAAAGCAAACTTATTAAAAATTCAGGGCCAAATTTAAACGATTTCTCTTCCTTATTTTTTTTTTTGTTAGAAACAGTCATAAGCATCCATTACATTCATAGCAGTTTTAATTTTTATATCCTGTTGACCCAGGAAAACTTTTAATGTTATATAAAATACCAAATAAGAAAATCAAGGAAAATATAAACTTACAAATAATATTAATGTATAAGAAAAATTAGGAATAATACTTAATAATCAATGCTTATTTTCTGTATTAATGTTATTATTCAGTCAGATAAAACACTTAACCAATCCAACAAACATATACATATGTATGTATATTAATGCACATATACAAAAACATACACAAATATTATTTTTTTTTAAATAAGAGACTGAAGATATTAAAACATAAGAAAACAACAAGAAAAAGACTTGGACAGGCATTTAAATTGTAATGATTTACAACAGGTGTGTTAATGAGTTAACTCTCTTTATATAAGTGTGTCAGATGAGTGTCTTAGACTTATGACTTGCCATCAAACATGACTCTTTCTTTTTTTGGTGTCACTTTTCAGAAAATATCAAATCTACTCCTTTTCTGCAAATTCAAGTGCAGATATATGGGTTCATAAATCTGACAATAGCACCTGTTTCATTTGTGAGTGTTTCCATTCCTACAGAAAGACTTTAGAGAAGCTTGCCTTTACATGTGATAGGCCCTAAGTGATAAGTGAAATAAACTGTTGTACCAAAACAGTACACAGTGAACTGCACTGATAAGGCCTTTTGGGTCAGGCTTATACTTCTGTTGTCATTATAGTATACTAGTGTGGGGTATTTTTTTAAAAAATAAAAAATCAAACAGTTGTAAAATGTTTATAATTATATGTTTCTCTCACCTTGATGCATGGATGTCTAACTAGCATGTCCACAACAATGGCATGCTCTATGGAGAAGAACCCACGAGTAATCATTCGCACCAACTTCTTCAGCACCATAGGGACCTCAGTTTGTATATCTGTTGCCATTCTATGTTTAGCAAAATCTGGAACAGTTTCAGGATTATCGTCACAAACACAAATTATTTATTTAACCTTTTAAATTTACAAAATTATGAGTAGCAATAACTAACTGCTACTTTCCTGTATATTTAAATTTTAAGTCATTTTCACCAACAACAATTTAAATAGATTCTCAGAGTGCAAGCTGTTTTATACGTCAAGTAAAAATACAAAGAGAGAGTTCAATGAAACTTGAAAGATCTGTACATCTTTTTTTACAATGACGATATGTACTGGTATATATTATGTATTCATTGGTCTAGGACAAATAAATAACAACCCACAGATCACAATTTACCGTTTAATTCTTTCTTTGTAAATAGGGTGTATTATTTTTTATTTTAAAAATATTGAAAAAATATATATAATGAACAAGAGTAGCAGAAATCTAGCCTATTTAGTTGATTGTACAAGTAAAAATAAATATTTAATAATAAAATTAAAATATTTTTTATAAGATAGCATCCTTTAAAACGTAAACGCCATATTTACTTTAGAAATCTTAAACCATTTTTACTGGTATATTTGGAAATTAAAGAGGCTACATACTTATAATAAATTAAGGAGGAAAAATAAAGATTGTGAACAATGGCATTTTAAAAATTCAACGGAGTGAATGAAATTATTTTTAAAAAATATTTTAAATATATGAACTGCAGATTTTGATGTTTGCTGTATTGATAACGTTTAACTAATTAATATGAGCTAAATATAAGTCAAGTTCATTTAAACATATAATTCATATTTATATTTTGAACACATTCTGACCGCCAATCTCCTACATAAGATAAACAATACTAATTTGACTGCAACATGTCTGACACTAGTAGTTAAAGTTTCACCGATTGGTTAAACTTTAAAATGTATGTTGTGATTGGTCCTATCTTTTATGGATGTGAATGAATAGCTTCCCTTTAGAAATATGGCGGTGACAGGACAAAAATGTTTCCTCTGTATATTGAAGCTTTGTAAAATAAAAGCACATGAAACAAAAGTTTGTTCTCTGATCTGTCTTTCTGTGTTTTTTGTTTTAATAAATAATTGTGAAAAAGTAATAAGAAGTTACCAACCGAGCGACTTTTTGACCAAGACGTCAAAACTTGTCCAGCGCTAACGCTTAACACAAGCACTTTCTCGGTCCGCGGGGACGCGTGCGGTACAGTAATCTAAAAATAATAACGGTTTTCATGTAGGGGAGAGAACAAGCTTCACATTTCCATACTAAATAATGCGCGGGAATTTCAAGATAAAGTGAAATACGGTTAAACTTAAATTTTCTTAAATTACGTTCTTGGTGATTCCGATAACATAGCAGACTTAAAAACTACCAGAAAATAGGAAAATTCTTCATCTATAAGTCTATATAGTTTGTTTGAAACAAAAAATACTGCACGCGTTGTGCAGAAGACAACTCAAAACAAAGTAACTTCCAGTGTGGTGATAAGCAGTGATTAATCCCAGACTTTTCCCACTACAGCCAATAGAAACTTGAAAGATAAAATAAATTCCTGCATAGTATCAGAGAATTCATATAGGCCTACATTAGTAATGACAACATCAAAGGCTAATAGGAACAATTAAAAGAAAAATATAAGCTATGTTAACCAACAATTTAAATATTTTAACTAATACACACACACACACACACCATTCTGTGTGCACTTTATTTTCTTCACTTCACAGTTTTCAAGAAAGACAGGCTGTCAATTTATGATCGTGAGCCCTAAGAAAACCCGACTCAAACCTCTGTTGATTTTGCAAATTACAAGAATTTTCTTCACAAGGAACACATGTTGGGACCCTTTGTGTTGAAATGCACTCAAGCACTGCAGGGAAAGCAATTCCCTGCCACTGCTATAAAATGTATTTTTTATTCGTTGGTTTATTAAAAATAAAAGCCCATCTATAGATCATTAACTTACTGTTTAACCCTTTATAAATTAATACTAATAAGTTATTTTTAAAAAATAAAACAAGAGACAGTAGCAGAAATGGTTGGGTTTTTTTGCTGACAGTAATAATAAACCTCTTAATTGAGTAATAACATATTTCTATAGATGTTATTCTTTAAAATGTAAACAATATTTAATTTTAGGAAGATTAAATCATTTTTACTAGTCTGTTTGGAAATTACAGAAGATAAATATTTGAAATAAATTCTGGAGGAAAAGTAAAGATTGTTAAATGACATATAATTGAAAGGAATGAAATTATTAAAAAATACTAGTTCTCTTTAAATTAATAAATGGACTGCATATTTTTAATGTTTGCTGTATTGATAAGAATAACTAATAAGGTAAGCCAAGTAAAAACATATATATAAGTAGTATTTATACTTATGAACATGTTTTGATAGCTAAATCCTTGGCTATAGATATTATTGAAAAGGGTACGACGCTAAGTGGTTACGGTTTCAAATTTGTGTTTAGTTGTTATGCATGTGAATGAATAGCTTCCCTTTGGAAGTATGGCGGCGATCGGTGCCATCGACAAGGCGAAAGTACTCGTTGTTGGCGATTCAGGTATACATGTGTTTTGTCATAATAAATTTTACTTATTTTTTTAATCTTTACTTCTACGCTTTAGAGCAGATACTTTTACCTGAGGCATCATTTCCGTGCATCTGTTGAAAATTTTGTTGAACATTAAGTCCGTAGCAGAACATTTTGACACGTAAGTAGTATGCTTTAGATCAGGGGTGCACAAACTTTTTAGGCCAGAGGGCCACATTTCCAACTGATAGTGCATGGAGGGCCGCAAGTCAGATTGGACATGGATGGCTGAGTAGAAAATAATGAGTAGAAATGAATAGAAAATAAATAATATTTCACAAATAATGAAATAATGTCTTTACATTCGTTTTTGCCTTATTAACATAGATTTAGTCTTTATTAGTGAGAAGGGTGAGCCTGAATGTTGTTAACAACTTTATCAATATTTGGTTCGAGTTTTGTAGTCGCCAGCCTCAAAATCGAACAGAGATTGTTGTCGGTCAAATTCGATCTCAGCTTGTTCTTGTTCATGTTCATTACTGAAAACGTTTGTTCACACAAGTATGTGCTGCCGAATTCTGACAACAACTTGCAAGCCAAGTCCTTGACATTTCTGTATGTGCTCGAGCTGAGACTTCCATAAAATGTTAAAATGTTGTTCTGCTGAAATGATGACTTCAGTTCAGGTGAACATTGAAGATCAATGACCAGTTGACAGTGATCAGGCACGGACTCTACACTACATGAGAAAGGATCGCGAATGAAGTTGAATAAGTCCTTGTGCTCCTTGAAGGCATCAAAGCGTTCAGTAAATTCCTTCAGCAATGTTTCACAATTGCAATGGTATCTGCTGAAGTTACATTGGTACTCCTTCTGAAAAGCTGAACAAATCGGAAAATGACAAAGATTTCCAGCTTGCAGATTCGAACAGAAGAGCCTCAACTTCAACGTGAAGGACTGCAGTTCCTTGTACATATCAAAGATAAAGTGATCTTTGCCTTGGAGACGCTGGTTGAATCTATTCAAGTGATCTGCCATGTCTGTCAGAAATGCCAAGTCTGCCAACCACTGTTTGTCAGCAAACACAGCCATGTCTTTGCCTTTGACAGTAAGGAATTCACAAATTTCCGTTCGCAACTCAACAAACCATTTTAATACCTTTAATACCTTTCCTCGACTCAGCCACATGTGTGATACAGAATGTCTCGATATTCTGCCTTGATGTCTTCAAGAAATGGTCTGAACTGTTGATGATTAAGTCCTCTGGATCATATGAAGTTCACAGAATTAAAAACGAATTTCATGACGTCAAATTTCAAGATTCGTGCACAGAGCGAATCCTGATGAATTATGCAATGGTACATGTGGACACTATCTGTTGGAATTCCAAGCCCCTGCAAATGTGGCAGCAAATGAGCAACATATCCTGATGCTCTTCCAGTCATAGCAGGCACACCATCTGTGGTAACGCTGGCTAGCTTTGGCCACTGGACGTTAAGGTTTCCAAGAACGGAAGTCACTCCTCCAAAAATATCTTCACCAGTCGTCCGCCCATGAGTGAAGCCATACCAGATAATTCTTGAGTTATTTCAAAGCTCATCCACAGCACGCACAAAATCCAGCAATTGTGCTATGTCAACGTTGTCAGTGCTCTTGTCCAAAGCAATTGAAAAGTACTTACAGTTAGCAAGTCTTTCACACAACTGTTCACAAACATCTGTTGCTAAGTCTTCAACAGGGCCTTGAATGGTCGTCAGTGAGAGTGGGACTGTGTTGAAAAGATCCGCCTTTTCAGGACATATTGGACAGCTTGGATGCAGTCTTTGACTAAGTCACAGTCAGTAAACGGCTCACCGTCAGTAAATGGCTGTGATGATTTGGCAACAATATGTGCTACTTTGCAACTTGCAGAGCAAAATACTTGTTTTCTTCAGACTTTTTTGTGAAGAAATGTTGCTGTGCTGACAGACCTTTTAAAAGTTGCTCAAGTTTGTTGTTTCTCACAGCACCTTTTAAGTCATCAAAAGTCGCAGCGTGCTTTGTTTTGTAATGCCGCTTGCAGTTGAAGTCCTTAATCACAGTAACAGACTCACAACAAATTAAGCACAGAGCTGCTCCATTAAAATGCCACATAAAGTATTTAGCCATCCACTCTTCTTTAAACTGACGATTTTCGTCTTCAATTTTACGCTTCTTATGCAGCAGGTTTTGACATATTTACAAAGGGCAGTAGTTTAAAAACAACTTCACTTCACGCTGTGTAATTCATTTAGTACATGCCAACCAGACATCCACAGCCGCATATTCATACACACTGATTGCACCTTCCTTCCCCCCCTCCCTGCATCACCTCACCCCATCCCCAGACTGAACTTTGGCTGGCTGCCTGTCGACTTGGGTCTTTCTAAGGCTATTTGATGTCGCCATACATCAAAGATACTACTATTTCAACACATACCCCTTTGATCAGCTGAAGTGAACAGTGTGCCCAATACACAGTGCTCTCACCTCAATACAGCATCCAGCGTTTGTTTTCAACACAGCACAAGAAGCATGCGCGGGAAAGCAGACCACTGTTCTACTCCCTTGTTCAGAATAATGTTAAAAGCTCCTTGCAGGCCACAAATAATGGTAACATTCTAAAGTCTTCTGGGGGCCGCACCGGGCCCTGTCAGGGGCCGCATGCGGCCCGCGGGCCGCGGTTTGTGCACCCCTGCTTTAGATGTTGGAGGCATAGGCCCTATCAGTTGTCTTTACGTGACAATACAATTTGGAAAATAGCTGATTCTGCTAATGATATTAAGTTATGTTTTATATTCTTACTAAATACGTATTTTATTTACAATGAATCAATGTAATTTTAATCTCCCCCTTTTTTAAATCTTTGTATCTTAATCTGTCTGAAAAATTGGCTCTTTCATTTTACTTAAAATTTAAATACAATGGCCTATTTATGCATTTTGTATTGAAATTTGAATTGAACTCAGTTCTATTCGAGCACTTTTTATTATTAAATTTAAGGTGTTGGCAAGACATCTCTTGTCCATTTGATTTGCCATTATGAATCTTGTCACAACCCGTCAGCTACAATTGGCTGTTCTGTTGAAGTAAAGGTAAGTAGTATATTATTATTAATACTTACAATAGGTAGTACTGTATTGCATTTAAAGGTTATTATAAATTGTATGAACATGAACAAGTAATAAGAAATAAAGTGCCTTTTTGTCAACAACAAAAAAAAACCCCACCCCAAACAAGTATAACAAAGCAAGTGTATAAATTTTACATCAATAATAATTTTGAAAATATCATAATTATTTTTTGTTAAAATTTGCTCTTAGTAAATTACTTTGTACAACTTTCCATGCATATTTAAGCTGTTTAAACTAATTAAGGTTCAGTTCTCCATATATTATATATTTACATTACTTCTTTTAGTTTTAATGATAATTGATAGAGAATGAGAGTAGTTTTGATATTATATAATTTATAATAAGGAATAAACTAAATAAAGAGTCTTATTCTTAATGCTAGTATATTTGAAAAGGAATAGGTTTGATGATGACAACTGGGCTGATTTTGGGTTAAGTTTGATAAGAAATATGCTGGTAAGAAGTAGGTTTGATAAAGATCAGATTGGTAAGGAATAGATTTAGGATGGAGTAGGCTTGTTTAGGATTAGATTTAATTAGGAATAGACTGGTGAGATTTAAGTTTGATAAGAAATAGATTGGTAAAGAGTAGGTTTGATACTTGTCAGATACAAAGATTTACCAAACCATTATTTTTTACTCACAACTACCCATTCAAATTTTATTTCAACACCCTATAAGTATTACTATCGAGGTAAGGAATCTTAGAGAATTTTTTAAATCTTCACTTTTGCATTATATTAATTATTATTTATAAAGGAGAGCTATGTAACCTTGTTTTTACTTCGATGTAAATAGGTCAGATACCTAAGACTTAAGAATGGATTCTTTGAAGTTAAATATTTGCTTGTGAAGTACACATACAATTTGATATAATATCTTGGTGTGATTTTTCTTAATACATTTAGTTGCATGAATATCGAGCAGGGACCCCAGCAGAAAAAGATTACTTTGTTGAACTCTGGGATATTGGTGGCTCCTCAAGCCATCGCAATAGTCGTTCCATCTTCTACCATCAGGTTCATGGTGTGTAACTGGCATTTTTGTCTTGTTGTTTACAATTTTAAAATTAATTATTTTTGGTTCTTTTTTTTTCTTAAACAGAAATGTACACTAGGACAAATACATCTACTTTTATTAATTAATACTGTTGTATCATACATATCAAACTGTATTAGTATTTTAGAGATTATTTATTCAATAATAACCAGATTTATTGATAATTTATTTGAGGTTGATGAATGTTGAATTCATGTCATTGTGACTTGAATGCACTTCTTTGCACAAAGAAAATTAATAAAACTAAAGGATAAATCACTGTTTCAATCAGCACATTCACCGGATGTTTATTTATTTATTTTGGATTTTTTTTCTCTGAGTATAAATCACTGTATGTAACAATTTGATTGCACTGAAAGTTGAGAAATGTTTTGTCAGTGGAATTGAAGAAAGCAAACTTACTTCTTGTCTACACATCTTAATACATTAAAAAAATTCTTCTGCTATTTTTTTCTTTTTTATAATGGTAAAAATATTTCTTTCCTATTCATCCTAGTTAATTTCCACAAAACATGAATGAGAAGTTAATTGATAGATATTTGAGTGTCCATAGGAAATAAAAGAAATGCAGATACAGTGGGTGGCAGTGGTGGTTTGCTTGTTCCAGGTCATCCTTAGCTTTGGTAATGCAACAAACATAGATAATGACATCCTTAACTTTGGTAATGCAACAAACATAGATAATGACATCCTTAGCTTTGGTAATGCAACAAACATAGATAATGACATCCATTGGCAGAGATGTTGGAGTTGTGCCATGCTATGTAGAGTAATGCTCTCAGTTTAAAAATAGACTAAGGCTAATTTAGCAAACACATTTTTGCCAGAAAACAGCATTTGAAACTTATATCAACAAACAACTCAGAAGAGTGTCCTTGTTGTTTTAGCAACACTACAACTATTGTTTTTAACAGTGTAAATAAGACATATATTAGGGTACCCATTGAATATGTAATAAACAACTACACGCTTATCATGACTGTAACTATATGGAGTGTTTGTTAATACAAACAATTCAATGGCTATTGATCATCACATTTATGTCTGTTTTAATAAAAAGTAAAATGTCACTAAATCTTCCATCCTGTGTGTTCACAGTTTGCAAATATGTTGGCATATGTTGCAAATTTTAGTTGCATTTTTATTTTTTATTTTCATAGTGAATATTTGCTTTCAGTTCATAAATGTTTGCTATGTCATATATTTAGTTGTTCCCCCATTTTTGTTGTGGAGAACTTCAATTTTATATAGAAAGGTTTGACTTGCAATGGTACTCAATATATATTATAGCTCTTGTCATAGGATGAGGTTGCAGTTAAATCACAGCAACTTGTTTAACTTACAAGGTACTTGACCTAAATTTTAATAGAATAGTTTGCAGTTTTATTTTATCAGCTGTTTTATCTTCTATCTATAACATTGCCTCAAAATTACATTGCTGAATGAATGCTAAATGTGTTTTTATATTGTAGGAATTATTCTTGTTCATGACCTGACAAATCGAAAGTCTCACCAGAATCTTCGAAAATGGATGGCAGAGGTCTTGAATAAAGATGCCAGTGATCAAGCAAATGGGTTTGTAATTTTCTTACATCTGTTGTCTAATGCATTGTGCTGTCAACATTTTCTTATCATAATTCTTGGTAAAAATTATTGAAATGCTCTCAATTTATATAACATATAACGCTGCTTATTTTATTTTTTTTAAATGAGTTCTTATTTATCTTTGCTTTGTTCTTTATTTTTGTCTGTTTGAATTTTCTTTTTTATGTTTTCAAGGAATCAACTAATTAACAGTGTAGAAACATTTTATTGCTACTAAAGAATTAATTTTTGCATTATGACTTTATCCAGATTAAAATATTATATAATATAGACACATATGCATACATACATGTAAAATATAGACACATGAGCACATGCACTCATACACACACACACAAAACCCCAAATTTTATTTTCAAAATTTTTTTTCCTGAAAGAAATGAATTTGACTCAGAAACATTTGCTGGAAACCAGATTCCAACACTTGTCATTGGAACTAAAGCAGACTCAGCAGAGAGTTTAGGAAAGAAGGGTTTCTCCAGAACATCTTCTCTGGCAGAAGAATGTGGTGCAGATGAGTTGAATGTGGTGAGTTTTTGCGTGTTGGTATTTTTCTCTCTATCTCTGATTGACATAGACAGTTTCTAACTGATATGAGTCCAGCGTAACAGATTCATTTTGAACGTGATTTTCATTTACAGATGATTTTCTCCACTTAACATGCTAAAATTCCCATATTCAGCATGATTTCTGTATAATTGTTTAAGACTTGGCATGGTGAGACCATCTTTATCACTGACATGCAACTTCTTCCTTCCCCAAGCGAAGTTCATCATTTTATTATATCAACCATCTTCCTCAGTCTTTGTACTTCTTTCTGTACTTTGTCTTTCATTAGTATTTTGAAAGTTAAATAATCCTGAAAGAAGGGTACGAAATGAGCTGGTGATGTTAGAATTTTATGTGATACTTTTAGAATTTACCTGTTTTCTCATAAAAGTAAATTTGGACATCCAAAAATTTAAGATCCTCTCTCTCTCTCACACACACACACACACACACACACACACATACAGGCTCATTTGCATTGTTGCTTATGGAAATTTCTGACTTGACAAACACAATTTATTTATTTAATATAAAATTATTGTCTAGGACACTTGCCTTCAGATTTCCTATTGCAGTTTGTTTTCAATTTTTTTTTGTTTTCAGGACAGCACCAATGTCAAATGTTTAGCTCCTGGATCCACAAATGCAGTAAAATTAAGCAGATTCTTTGACAAGGTGAACATTTTCTTCCTTCTGTGTGTCATCTTTTAAAACTTGTAGTTCTGTCATTAAGAAGACAAAACATTGCTGTTTGCAAAATTCCAAATCTGTAGATTTTTAGTAATTCATGCTCTTGGAATTGCAGAATCTCTGTCGCTGCAATGATTTTGCTTTGGATATGTGGTAACATTTTTTATTTATAATTATTAAAAATTAAAAAATAATAAGTACTAAAGAAATAGTTTAAATGATAAATTAGGACTGGATATATATCATCATTTACTATTCCTTTCATAAACTCTACTTAGTTATTTTTGTAAATTGGCAGACTGGGCATGTTTGTATATTAATGCTATTCCTTTCATGAACTCTACTTAGTTATTTTTGTATATTATTTGCTATTCCTTTCATAAACTCGACTTAGTTATTTTTGTAAATTGGCTGTCTGGGCATGTATGTATAAAATTTACTATTTATTTTTACTTTATATTACAGGTTATTGAGCGTCGCTTCTCAAGCAATCAGGTCAGTGGCCACAGAAACTTCCTTGATTACTGTGAATAATTGAAGAAATACACTTCATCTTGCTCAGATCATGTGAGCAAGGACAATTTTCTCTGAGTTCTTTTTTTCAGTGGTGGTGGGAATGGTGATGGAGGGTTTTGTTGTCATTTTGGCAAGTTTATGGAAATAATTCTTATTCTCATCATTAAGGAATTTAGTCTCATTACGAGGAGATAAATAGTTGTATCTTTTGATGTGTTGTAGATTGCATGGTTAAATTTTTTCATTAAAATTTTAATCAAATACCAGAGGGACTTTTGTAAAAAAAAAAAAAAAAAAAAGTACTTTCCATCTAATGCCACATACTTGCAGACAGCATTTCTTTCTAGAGGGCAGCATTTGGTTCTTTGCATTCCTGATGCCCTTTTGTCTGTCTCAGTTGACACCCTAGCTGTTAGATATTTTTGCTTAACCTGTTAGTATAATGGCTATGTGTGCTTTAATTGTAGCTTTAAAATAGAGTATTTCATCTCTCATTTGTAGTATGCACAAATTGCAAGAGTGAAAAGACATGCATGTTTTGTGAATGCTGGCAGATATCTGATGGGGAGAGAATAGCGTTGAGATGCTTAGCTAGTAAAACTAATTTTATTGTATTCCTATCATTATTTTCATGAAAGGTACAAGAGAGTTCAGCTTGTCTCTGACTGAGTGGGTGAGGTTGATTAATTATTAACTGATAGAAGCCCAGGCACCAGCCAGGGTGTGTGAAATCAGTAGCAGGTGGGAGGCTGGAGCCTTTGCAAATGCATTCTTATACATGTATGCAGTATTCATGCAAGATTTGTAAAATACCTAAGAAATTGGCCTCCACTACAAAACCTCTGGTTTCATTATTCCTTCTGGCTCCCTAGAGGCCTGCGATTCCAGGAATATCTGGTACATGCCCATGTATAGTCAGTCCCATAGGGTGGAAGAAAGTTGTATGCTTTGACAGTTTCTGATTCTTGCCCATAGATGCTTTAGTGCCATGGCTTTCTATCTGCCTTTCCAATCCCTCTATAAACTGCAATGTCTTGCTGTCAGTGAAGAAAATTTAAGTATCATTGTCAAACAGCACCGTCCTACTTTATCTGGCAAATGGCACAGCAGGAAACAAGGTTCCACGCCTTTCTTTGAGGACATTGAACTGTTCTGGGCTTAGATTTATTTGTAATCTTTTTGCCCTGCAAATTAAATGAATTTATTCTCATGGTTCTTTGATCACTAAGGCTGCGAAGATCGCACTTTATTTGAGTGCATTCAGAGGT
Source organism: Sinotaia quadrata (assembly GCA_028829895.1). Classification (NCBI taxonomy): domain Eukaryota; kingdom Metazoa; phylum Mollusca; class Gastropoda; order Architaenioglossa; family Viviparidae; genus Sinotaia; species Sinotaia quadrata. The sequence goes on along the minus strand of CM054181.1, from coordinate 17,529,872 downwards.
AACTGCCTTTCTAATTAAATATTAAAGATTGCATTTAGTTTACATATGACAACTTGGAGACAAATATAATTATTGTATAACTATTAATTTTATCTTTTAATCAGCAAACAGAAATTCAAAAACTTTTGTAGATTTATTTTTAAAGTATTTAATTTTTATTTGAATTGAAAAACTTTGAAATATCCACTTGTGTGCATGCATTTTTTAAAATTAATTTTGTCATTAGAAATTACTGTTAGCAATTTGCCTTAGTTCACAATTCAAAGAGCAAGAGTGCATTTTCATGGTTACTTTGTATTACAGGGTGAGCTTTAAACAGACATCTTATGACATGTAATTAGATACATGTTCAGTTAAGCAAATTTGACAAACATTATGATTGTTATTGTCAGCTTCTTCCTTTTTATTGTCTTTAGCCTTTTACTGTTTGATTTAAAGATATTTTATTTTTGTACAATTTTCAGGGCCATCTTACCCCTTTGCAGTCAAGAAAGGTATGGAAAAATGCTCATGTTGACTAATGTTTGTGTGAAGGAAAAGCATCGGGCAAATAGGATATGGGGAAAATTTTAGTCAGGAAGGGTGTGGCTGTATGCCAACATTGTAATGTGTAGGGAAACATCAGACCATATATAGCTTGTATAATTTTCAAGCATGTGACAGAACTATATAAAAGTGAGAATATTTTATGGAAATGTTATAACAAAATTAACTGTACTTTTGAAGACGGTCATTTGCACATATTTTTATTAATTGTTACGTTAAGCTTGCAAGGGCAGGAATTATCAAATTCTTACATTTAGTGGACCACTTTTGCAGTGTAACATTGAAAAGTCTTCTTTTGCCTGGCAAACTATTTGTGTTTACCTGCAGATTACCTCCCATTCCACACGTTTAGTTTAGTAAGATTGCTAAGCATTAGAATACATGCTTTCACTTGCAAGATCTTAACCTGTGAAAAATCTTGTGAATTTGGTATCTCTTGGACCATTGTTTGAGAACTGATGGGTATAAAATATTTAGTTTAGTTATATTACTGTACAAAAGTTCGATATTACTTGAAAATAATAGCATGTAGACTGCTTCACACCAGTTAGTAAATCACAATTTATTTTGAATTATGTCTAATTGTGATTAAAAATGAATGTAATGATTGTGCTAGTGGATAAAAATGAGGAATGTGATTTGAGCTGTATAAATGTGATAAATGTGAACATTTGTAGAGCACTGCAGGCAATATGTAATGTTATTAGCAGTGTCAGTCTGTCTGAAATGAGGATTGTGGTTGTAACTAATAAAACATGTAATATATATATGTGTGTGTGTGTGTAAAACACTGCATGGTAAGTAATGTTAGCTGTCAGTCATTCTGAAATGAGGAATGTGGTTGTAACTAATAAAAATGTAATATATGTATACATATAAAACACTGCTTGACAATATGTAATGTTGTTAGCTGTCAGTCACTCTGAAATGAGGTGATTGTGACTAATAAAAAACTTTAAGAGTATATATATAAGACTGCATGAGAATGTGATTTTTGTTTTGTCAGTCTTGAATGAGGAATGTGACTTTGTACATTGTAAAACATTACATAGAGATAAGCAATGTCAAAATGAATATGACTTTTAATGTGAACAGTGTAAACCACCGAATAAAATAAGAAATGTGATTAATAAGTTACAACATGTGCTGAAACAATGGATTTGTAAAAGTGAGCTATGTATACCACTGATTATAAATTTTAATAAGGACCGTGATTGTAAGATCAGATTAATAAAACAAGGAATGTGAATCAGCTGAGAAAAGTGTAAAATTAGCTGAGAATGTGTACAATTAGCACTGATTATCAAGCTTCACATTGAAATAAATTATCCTCATGTGTGGCCCATTATTGTTATTTATTAATCTTTTGCTGTAATGCTTTATTTCATTTTGATGTTTAATCACAGAATTCTGTGCACTTTTTGAGGTACACAGTGGATGTATAATTCCTCTGTCTTTATTCCAGCATACTTGAGGGTGTTTTAATGTGTTTTGTATACATTCTAATGTATATTGAATACTTATTTTAACATTAAAATGACAAAAATGCATAATATGAATATGAAACAAACACTAATAAATTAAATTAAAATGCACAATATGAATAAGAAACAAACACTAATAAATTAGTATCTGTTAGTTCTTAACTGTCATTAAAAATTTCTATTGACACACAAAGTCTTCATATAAACTAATCTTTATAATTAATTGTTTTGAGAATTTTTCAGCAGTTGACCATAAATATTGAGTTTACTTATGCAGATTCCAACCTTAAGTTCATGGAAACTTACCTATTTCATTCACTTGACATACATGGGGTGCACAAGAAGAATATTCTTTGGGGATTCCCCTGTCAGCAGTTAATAGTACTCCTAATCAAAATGAAGCAGCCTCTTTTTTTAAATTAACAAAAAATAATGCACCTGAACAAGGCAGATGCAATAACAGTAATATAAGAATGGTAATGAGCAACTGGTTTTGCCATAAGGATAATAGTTTATAGACTATATTTTTTCTTTGGTATACAAAGGGGGGGAACTGACAAACATTTCTACAGAAAATTAATAATGCATCTTTTGAATTCTGCAATACAGTTTAATGTTAGTGCATGTATAATGTTGATTCCAAAGCTGAAAATAAAAAAAAGAAGAAACTTGTGAAATTGTAAAATTCCACTCATTTTGTTGGTGGCAAGAGATTGTTAAACACAACATTCATGTACATGCAAAGAAAATATGACCAGAAATCTGGTTAAACTGTGTAATTTAAAGAACACTTAAATGCAGCTTATTTAGAGAAGCCTTTAGAAGCAGGATTTAGACAAAGATACTGATTTAAATACACCTTTAATTTAAACAAAACAGAAGTACAATGATTTACATGCATACTTTTAAGAAAACTTCAGCACAACTTTAGCTGCAGGCATGGGTGAAAGTCCAAAATTTAAATTAAAGAGAACATGATTAAAAAATTTGTGACATGCATACAGTTTCCACACATTTAAGATATGCATAATGTACTGTAGCATAAACTCAAATAATTTTTATAATCAATTCATCACGTATGTTTTTTATATTTTTTATAATTACACGTATAAGTAAACAAAAAGATAACTGTATCAGTAGAAGAGAAAATGATACAATACTGTAATCCATTTTGTGTAACTTTTGTCAGAAATACATTGTAACTAAAATCTTGTAAGAAAATAATTTAGTCCACTGAAATCTTATATAATGGCTCCTGATGAGCAACTATTTTGACATCAATGCATTGATACTTGTCCCCTATTGTACTATATTTTTATTTATGTCTGGACAATAAACTTAACATAACAGAATGGATATTTTATTGGAAGATTATGAAAAAAAATAAAACAAAGTATTTATTTAAAAATACCTAGGAAACAACAATTAAAAATAATTATAAAGATTAAAATATGAGACTTCCAATTTTCTATGGGCAAGCACAAACATCTGGTTTTGACCATTCTGATTAGGCATGACATTTTGTATTCTGGCTTATCTCCTTTAGCCCCTTGGTCAGCACACGCATCTTGACTTGGCGGTTCGGAGCAGAGCCATATTATCTACACCAAGACACTGCAACTATAGTGTCTATGTGAGCTTCTACTCTTGTCTTGCAGCCTAAGTGAATCATCCACAGCTAATAAGAAATGCTTGTGTTGCCATGCTTCATGCCAAATACACCTTGTCAACACTCTGAATAGGGCTGCGACAGATTGGACACTCCCTTATTCCAGTTCCACAAGACGCGCAGCAAACAAGATGCCGGCATGGGTAAAAAATTACTTCAACATCCTCCTCCATGCAGATCTTGCACAATTGTTTCTCTTTAAGGCTCTCATTCTCTTTCTGAAGCTGCTCGACATCTACAAAAACATTATGCAAGACATTTAAGCGAAAGTGACATGCACACATCTATAACTTACTTTTTATATACATATCAATTTATCTTCATTCTGTGAAGTACATACTTCAAGACTGATGAGGTTTCATTTTATAGCAACTTATTTGGAATAACAGTGTAGGTACTTTCTGTCTTTTTTTATAGACACCTATTTCATTTTTCAACATTTTTCAAAACAAAAAAAATTAAGTTAGCAGAGCATTTTAAAATAAAAGAATAATGATGGTATTGCTTTTATGTGTAATTATTGTAAACTGCTTAGAGCTTTTATAAGATTAAGTGTTATATCAAGTCTTTAATTAATATTATTAATAATTCACATCTTGCCTATGATACCTGAAAGTTGAATCAATAAAAAAAGCATGTAAACATACAATAACTATGCAAACCACTTCTGAAATTCTTGTTACCATGTCTTTAATTCAACTTTATTACAATTTACATGCAATAGGTACATTAGTTAGTGAATATGATGTATATTACAAAGTGAATTTGCAAAATGTTCTCAGATCTTTGTGTGCTAGACCACTAGTCATGTCCTATGAAATTCTGTATGATTGCTGGATACACTATCTACTACGAATTTCTAAAAAAACAAGAACAGACATGTCATCTTGAAAGAATGAAACTTTCCTTACATTTTAAATAAAAGCTTCAGTTATCTCACATTAAGACTGATAAAAGTATACAAGGTAAAATGTGACAATGCAAACAATAAACAAGAATTTAAGATATTGCACATTAAGAATGATTTAAAGTACATAGTAAAGTGTAACAATACAGACAATAAGAAAAATCTGCAGACATTGCATTATCAAAAATGGTAAAAATATACAAGATAAAATTTGACAACAAAGAAAACAAATTAGGACTTCAACAAAGGTAAAGTACAGACAAGGAAAATAGTGAAAACAGAAAACAAACAAGATCTTCAGATATCTCACAGAACAATGATCACAGAATGTAACTATCATTATATTTCAAGAATGCTCAAAAGTACAGAAAGTGAATTGCAATAACTTCATACTTTCAGGATTTCTGTTTCTTTGGCTTTGATTCAATGTGTGCTCACCCTCCTCAATGATAACAGCTAATAATTTGTCTGCTGACACTGCAGCAAAGGGTCCTGTCAGAGACAAACAAACAAAAATTGTGTTCTTATTCAAATTGAATTACTTGATGCAAACATGTCAAAAGATAACGAATTTGTCTGAAGCAGTATAAACATATCAAATACTCCCCAGTATTTTCAGTGGATGTGAAGCCAATAATTAGACATCACAGTAAGGACAGAAATATACACTCTACTTTAAATTTTTTAAAAAATAATTATTTAGTTTATTTAAGAATCTATGGCTAATCGAAGATGCAACTTAATGCATTACACTTAATAGTTATGTATTACTATTATTTATGTATTAGAAGTGCATTTACTTCATGCTTAGTGATCGTGGATGATTTTTTTTAACCAAGCAAAGTGAACAAATATGTCCAAAATTTGTCATAATTTAGAAATAGATTAATCTAACAATGCTCTTACAATGATCTTCTATCATTCTCAGTCTTGAGCAATGATCTCTTAACCACTGCTTATTATTAATAATAATTTTTCTTTTAAGAAAACAAAAGAATTATTATTATTTCATTTTTCTTTTTAAATGAGATTGTTGCTAGAGTGCAGAGACAGCTAAATATAAATGAAGGTTGCTAAACTGAACAATTACCACCACCAAATAATTGCAGCCAAATTCAACCTTGACCTGCATCTGGAGTCAGCACTTGGATCTCACTATTAACCTGCCCTAGTACCACTCTTACAGTGCCCATCTTGGCCTTATTGTCTTTGTATTGACCTTTAACTTCCACCCTTGAAATGACCTACTCTTTATCATTCCTCTGTACTGATTTTTTTTTTTCAACCTAAGCAACCCTCAATGTGCTGACTTCATCATACTATATACCCTGTCCTGAATTTTATTTTACCTAAACAACCCTCAGTGAGCTGACTTCATCTTACCATAAGCCCTGTCCTGGATTTTTTTTACTTAAACCCTCAGTGTGCTGACTTCATCTTACCATATACCCTGTCCCCACTTTTACTGATCTTACCTTCTTTTGTTTTCAAAGTATGCATTGCTCTCTGGACTGCTTCCACAGTATAACCAGCTTCAAGGACAGCCATCACTGCTGGAGTCTGCAAAATGGCATCCTCTGCAGGCTTCCCATTTTTCACATCTTCCACAAATTTGTCTCCCTTGACAAGGCGGACATACTGGCAACCAGGATACCATTTGGCATGTTCCACCCATGGGTTATCCTCCGGTTCCCAGTTATACAAAAGAACATCACAGTGGAAGCAACGAACTTTGTCGCTATCACCTAAAATCAAATATTCATAACATTAAGTACACAGATAATGATACACTCAACTTAGCAAGCATTAAAATAAATTACCCTTAGTATTGTAATGACTAGTTGGGAATAACTGACTGGACGGTTTTAACTTTAACTGCAGAAATATTAACACTTTACTTGCAGTAACCACAAAGCCAATGACAATCTGAACTGTATAATTACAGGAGTATAGCTGAAATGCATCTTAAATAAGTTACAAAAGCAGATGATAATGATTTAAAAAACAAAACAGCAACCAAGCACAGGTCTGTTATTGACTTATACAACACTCCTACTCACCTGTATAATAAAGGCCTGCTTTGGCCATTACTTCAGGTTTTTGCTGCATCTGTCCAGGCCAAGTCTCAAATGTGGACAAGCGAGCTGGCTCAGTAGCCATAGACTGGTTTTGTGGCCTGGTCTGATAAACATGTTCAGCTGGAGCACCATTTGGCATCCCTCCACCTGTCAGACCATTCATTTGCACAATCATTGGAATAGAGGTACGATCAACTCGGGCATCATGCACTGCATGTCTGTGATCATTTTGTGCAAGAAGACGATGGGGAGATCTGTCTTCACTTGGAGGAATGTCATATCCTCTGCTTGAATTAATGGGGTATAATGAGACTGATTGTGAATTTGGATGGTAACCATTGGCAACCTGAGGACATGGGATGTTACCAACATTCTGACCAAGAACAAAAGGGCAGCGTGGACAGCTTCTCCTGTGCTCTTGCTCTACTACGTCTCCTTGTTCCCAATGTGAAATGACAGAACTGCAGAAAGCACAGCGAACCTTCAAGAAGACAGCAATTCATAATGAAAAATATATCCAATAGATATGCATGTTTTAGAAAGACAGACAATTAATGAAACAGAAAGATTAACCAGCACATAAGAAATTTAAATAACAACCACAGAAAAATAACTCATGTTCAAGCAACGGTTGATTTATGAAGCTAATGTTTAATAGTTTCTAACAACCAAGTCATATAATTTCATTCTGTACTTATATATGTATACAAAGGTTCACTGAAAATGAAAATTGTGTATGAATACTCTGTTCTTACCTTATCACTTGTCCCAGTATAGTAAAACCCATTACGCGCAAGGTCTTCTTTTCTTACATTTGCTCTTGGAGGCCAATCAATGAATGTTCTTAGTCGAGTTTGCTCAGATCTGTAGTAGTCATTAACTGCTGGTATGGGTCTTGAGTTCAGAACACGTTGATACACATCTGATTCTGTAAATGATGAAGTATCTATAGGCTCCTGAATATGTCTTGGTGGTCTCGAGATTCTAAAAGGTGTGGCATTAAGAGCAAGTGTAGCTCCCGAGTCTTCTTCAAGGTCGTGTGTTCTCAATCTTTCATCAGGGCTTATGTCATTCAAGGTAGTTATTGAGCCATTAGAAATATGACGATCTTCATCGGGGGGTATGTCCCATCCTTGTCTGTGCATTTTTAAGATTTACTCTACAAGTGCTTTTTATGGAGGATGTAATTATGTATCTTGGACTGCTCAGTTTAATCTTTTGTGTTCTTATATCTGCAATTAAATTTTGATAAGACATTATTAATATTAATACTAAATACCTACTGTTAATATATTTATTATTATTTTTATAATATGAATACTTATTAAATTATCAATTCCATGGAGACTATAGAAAAGCACCATTTTTAATAGAAATGTTACTATGCTTAACAGTAATTATGAACAGATAATAGCAAATTAATTAAAACTATGCAAACAATATGACAAATAAAAAATATATATACAGTAATATTAATAAATAAATATATGTGGGTGGGGGGTGGGGGTGCAATCAAACCAAACTACAGTAAAAATGAAACAAACCAAACACAACAAAAATGTTAAGTTCACAAAAGACTAAAAACTAACCATGAGAAAATGGTTTACAACCAAAATTGCTCCATCTGTACCCATTAAATTATATAAATGTGTTATATATACAGAAATCTTACAATGACATGTGAATAAAATGTTATTATCACAAATTACTCAATATCAACCTTTAACATATAACTAGAATATGCAACTCTTTTGTCTTGTTTGATATGTGAATACTTTGGAAATATGAAGCACATTCACAAAAATCCCACCTACATTCACACTTCTGTTGCTAATGATGAGCAAACAAAAGACTCTTGGGTGGCCATTTAATACACAATAATTATATATATACATAGACCTGTTTCAGAATCACAAGAGGTATATACTGGAGTTTTTTAAATTAAAAAAAAGACTACTATATAATTAGACACACCCAATTCAATCGAATTGGGTAGATTTAATGCTGTAGTGTGTAAGAATGGCCTCAATGATAATTTTTAAAGAATCTAATTCTTCATGCAGCATAATTACTGAAGTTATCACTGTTAGCTAAAACATGACTATGATCAAATAAAACGAACAATTATTTATAATTTATATTTTTAATGATTTACTTGCTTCTACAATGTAAGTAAATAGTTTTAAAATAAATATGTTCATTCAAGAATGGAAAAAAGTTGATAAACTGATAGTCTTCTTGTATAACATTTCTGGCATCATAATATCAACAAATAATTTTATTTAAAATTGCTGCATATTATGACACACTTGATTCAGCCACTATGGGCAGCTACAAAGCCAAACCATAGATGCATGTCTTAACAGTATCCAAATCGAGAAATGGATTATGAATCCAATCTGGTGGCCCAAAATGAATATGATGACATTTTCATTTATCTAACTGATATGCCTCACATGTGCATTAAAAAAATCAGCTTTGCATAAATAATATGGATATTATGTCTCTTAAGTTTAGTTTAAAACCATCATCTTGGCAGGCAGTTTAGCTTGTTTTTTTAAAGTGAAAATTATTATTTCTTGCAATCTTAAATTTAAATGAGTTGTTTGAATGTAATTTTGACAGTTGCATAGAAAACACTATTACTATTACACTTTCTTGTTTCCTTAAAATTATACAGTTTTTAAAGAGATGTTTTAAAATTAAATGAAACGACATGTATAATACTAGCATTCAATGTGACATTATTAATATTATGGTACCAAGCGTTATTTAATTTATTTTTTAAATCCAACATACTCTTCTGTTGAAGAATTGTATTATAAATTCTAATTCAAGAAAATAATAATGTAAAATTAATTTTATGAACATTATTTACACAAGATTTGTCGGTACATTCTTAAACAATGCATTGTTAATTGCTCTGTAGCTCCTACTTGTATGAATAATACTAACAGTTTTGTTTACCCACGCCTCTAAAGAGAAGTAACTCTGAATGCACAAATATGAGTTAACTTTTCAATTGGGATTTCTATAAATAAACGAAGTGCTGTCACGATTCATAAATAAAAAATGTCTTCGATATAAATAAATCATTGAAAATATGTTACATAAATTAAAGCTTATGTTTCGAATTAAAGACAGGATTAGAATCAATTTTGATTTTGTATCATTGCAGTATCTTGAATCATAATGGGCATGTCTGAGTTAAAAATACATTCGATTCATTCTATTTTGTGTTATTTTAAAATTCTATTCACAGTCACACTATTAAGTATTAATTGAATTACCTATTTCTGTGATTTACAAAAAAAAAACAGTTAAACGAGCATGTTATAGATATGTTTTAACAATAATAATGTCAATAACAAACGTTAGAAAATGTTTGCTAATCCTAATTTTAACTAATCTTCCTGTTAAATGGAGGCGTAAACATGTACCTGTACTGTTAAATAAAGATCTATAAATTCATGACTTCCTAAACCTTTCATAAACATAAGTATTTAATCATCAAAACCAAATGTGTATATAAAGTAACATAATGATAATATAACACTTATATTACAGTTATATTTTCGTAAATAAATACCTTTCTATTCTTCTCTTTACACATAAGGATGTTGGAATGACGGTAATTCCCCTCCCACAATGTTATTAGAGTAGCTTCCCTCAACCTCTACAATTTTTTGTTTATTTGTTTTTCTTTGTTCTAGAGTTCTAGATGTAGCTCTGAAAGTTAATGCAATTCAGAATTCTAAAAATCGTGGTTATATCTATTTTGTACAACAATAGAAATCATAAATAATTATTTATGATTTCCACTTCTGGAAATTCCTACAACAGGGAGGGGGTTTGGAAATTTGGATAATTATAATTATGACTAGACATTTTGGTACCTGTACTTTCGGTTTTGTTAAATTATTTACAAAATTATAACTTTGTAGTGGTCGACTGGAATAAAGACGATTACTTGAGTTAACAAAAGGTGGCTCTTCGAAACATAGGCCTACAATCAAATCTACGAGCCAGCATGGCATCTAGGATCTCGCCAGAACGGCTACCGATGGCGAAACTACAGCAACAACACAATATGGAGGCTAAAGGTACAGAATTTAGTTGGGTTTTTTAATCCCCCATTCCCCCCCCCCTCCCGAGTACAACAGTACAACAGCAACACTTGGGAACAAATCGCTAGAGTCTGAAACTCGGCGAGAAATCCCTTGTGCTCTGCAGCTGTACCTACGGGCCCAGACCACTACAGACACCGGATATTGGATTTTTTCTCTCTCTCTCCGTTTCTTATTTTTTTTCTCAACGGTACCGGACACCCCCCGGACATCGCTGGAATGGCCACGAAAAGAGGACTAAGCTACTGCACGACACATCAACTACACTACCACAACAAAACAAAAAAAATACCTACCCACTTCAATCGACAGGACTTGACGGAAGACACAAGACGGATCCAGCCGCCACCCAGAGACAAGCGAGGGGAGCGAAGCACCGCCTGAGCGCAACTAAAGGCGAGAACATCTTCGGATGAAAACCTTAATGCACGCTCACTCAGGAGAGAGGTTAACGGAATAACAACAACAATAATAATTAGAAGCCAAAGCAGCCAACTACGAAATAATACAATACTTTGGCAGCACAGACGGGGGGAAAAAAGAAAGAAAACAGCAAAGCTAGCAACCAGAAACACGCAAGAAACGTACACACAGATCGACACCTCACTATAGAGGAAAATAGCCACTCCAACTGAACACATAGCGCCGCTACAGAAAACAAGGAATAGAGCTACACTTACAGACAGGAATGAAACTCAAACAGAAGAAACACAAACACTAGTCTAAAAAAAAAAAAAAAAAATCTCTGTAGACACAGACTCCAACCACCGCAGAACAACAAACAGAAACAACCGTCCAACGGACTAAGCTGGGGTGGCCCCGAAATAAAGTCAAATTAATCAACCGCACGACACAACAAGACAACTACATCTCAAAACATCAAAAGAAAAGGACCTACAACAGTCGCAGCAAGATACAAGCACAAAGAAACAAAACCACCACCAGCACTACACCCTTTAATTACCCTCCCTGAATACAAGAGAAGAGATGAAGGCTCCACGGGAATCCTCAAAAAAACCGAGTACATCAAGAAGTTGAAAAGTTTTAACGCAATTCCTGTGGAAGAAAAGTTAACGGAACTACTACTACAAATAATTACCTTTAGAAACAGCCCAAAACAAGGCACGCATTATACTGTGAAAATGTTGAAGTTTAAGTTAATGAAAGTATTAAATTCAGGAACCAAAAATATTTGGCAGAGGATTATGAGATCAGAATGATCTGTGAGTCGTCCGTACAGGATAAAAGTTAAGTAGCAGTAATAATAAATTGAACTAACTGAATTGAAGTAGATATTACCAATGTAAAAATTGAATATACTGTCCCACAAGTCGGTCAGTTTAACTACAGCCAAAACTGCTGCTAAAGCCAAACTTGGAGAGGTGGAATATCTCCAAAGAAAATAATTTAACAGTGTAAATGTGTCATAATGCCAGGAAGATTTTTGGAAATTTTGTTCATTTTATTCTGCGATTTGTCTTGGGGAAAAAAAAATCGGAGCTCCAGTGGTGGCGGTGGGGTTCTGTCTGGAAACCAGCACCAATATTCTTAGTGACAGGAATGTATTTGATCCTGAAAGAATAGTCTCGTGCACTAACTGACCACTACATTAGATGACGATTCACAAACTTTGCATGACAGATAAGCAAGTGGGGTTGTGGTCAGTTTCGAGTAAAAGCTCTTGGCTTTCAAGGAAAAGGTGAAACTTTTCAACTTCCCAAATTATTGCTAAATAATCACGCTCATAAAAGGCATAGTTGCATTCCTCACCAAAAAGTTGACGACTTGAATACAAAATGGTTACTTAGTCATCCTCAAGATGAGAACTTTCTTGCATCAAATCGCACCCAGACCAGTGAAGGATAAAGGATGCATCACAACTCAGTAAAGGTTTGTTAACTTGCAATAATGGATGCACTATTTATTAGAGAGATATTTTTGCCTCATAAGGGGCTTCTGTGAATTCAGCCTTATCAGCCCCTTGGCTCTGAGTTTTGCATGTTTAAATTTGTACTTCATGAGGGTGTGAACAAGCATGAAACTGCTTTTAAGTGTGAACGGGTATTTTTTAAAATTATTTTTATGAAAAGTTGAAAGGTGCGGAAACATATCTATCTTTAAAAAAGATAATTAAAAAAGAGCATGACAGACTTTACAAAGAGCCCCAAATTAAAACTAAGTAAATCCAACATGAAGCGAAACAAAAATTAAATAAAGGGAATAAAGAAGATACTATAAAAAAAACAACAAAAAAACCAACATTATCAAGTCACAGCATAAGAACGGGAAATGGAGACTGCGGAAATTCCCGAAGTGAAACAATCATAACATAATTTTTAACGTACCCTTTCGAGATAATTATGGGTCACCAACATTATCTCTTCCAGAGCGAAGATAGTTTAAGGAGAAGGTATGGTTGTTGTTTTTTTTTCCTTGTATAACATTAATTTGCTTAATTTTGAATGAAATTAATGCTAAATTATTTTACATAGAATGGAAACAAAATTTTAATAGTAACATGTATATATTACAGAGACGAATCAGCATACACTGGCATAGACAATAAGTATGATGAATTCGTATCAGTTTGATATTCAAGTACGCAGGTTAACTAGTAAAGAAAGCACCGTTTTAATGATTAGTAAATTTTCAATATTCAGCAAAATTCAATGCGATGTACGGTTCACTTGTGAGGGGATATCAGGCTCGATGTCTGTGATCTTGACCCACACCATTGGGTTTCATGTCTGACGTCATACACATACGAGGTGGGGATGGACAGATCATGTAGGTCATTGTAGGAGGTGGGGATGGACAGTATATGCTTCACAGCTTTGATTGATCCTGACATTAAGAACGAATGCTGGATGTTAAGTAATTTTGCTCATATCTTGTTTTCAGAACGTCACTTAGTCTGCCCAGAACTGTTCTGAATCTGAGAGTTATTTGGCAATGTTTGAACACTGTAAGGGAAAGGGTTCAATCTTTGCACCTTGACGATAAAAGGGCTCAATGTTTGCACCCTGATAACGATAGGTTCGTATCCATTTAAAGCTGCAAACTCGGGTTTTTTCTCGCACCGGAATGTTGACTGTGTATCTTCTGGAGTCTTGGTGAGTCTCTGGAAGTAGCACTTTCTTTACATTGTGCTGATTTTGCATTTTGTGGTAGGATCTGGTTCAAAGTAAAGGTTTACAGTGATTCATCAATATCAGTAAAGGTTTGATTAGTGTGACAGTGATTTGTAATCAGCCAAGTACAGATTTACAATGAAGTTGACGTGATGTTACCTCATGGATTATACCTGTGCTGCTAAACATGCAGTTCGGGTTTACGTCACACGCAGCATATTACATCAATATTTGCTATGAACTGGGTGCTTATGTGTTTCTGTTGGTCTGTAAAGATTGATGGTGCAGTGTCTGACCACTGAAAGAGTGATATCTGGGACTGTGTGGACCGTATATATGTAATGGCTGATGGTGCGTGTCCTATTTAACTGTTCCATCACCTGTAAGAGAAAATTACGTTCACATAGTCTGCATTACAAACCATGTTACGTATGTCTCTGTTGTCATTTCTAATTTTGCTACCACTCGGCATTTTTGATGATTGTACTTATATGTTTGTATTAGTGAATCTTAGAAAATGAATATGTTAATTACTGAATTCACACATAAAATTCATAGGTGTGAATTTACATTTTTTTTTCTTTTATAGTGATTTACTGATGCAGTGAACATGTACTCAACACTGTCCATTTAAGAGAGAGAAGGACAGTTTCTACCATTGATCTTATTGCTGATTGTACAATTGTTATGCTTTGTTTTAATTAAAGTAATTTTTCTTTTGCCTACACATTGGTCTATTTCGTTCAGTCTACATGTCTGATTCTGTTTGTTTAGCGGTAGAGTCCAAATTAATTAGTCAGATAATGAGAATTTTAAGTAGGAAAACTACACAAACTGAAGGGCGTTAGACGACGGCCCAGGCTAAGACTAAAATTCACTTAGATTAAGATAATCCTGGGTCTAAGGCTAAGACTAAAATTCACTTAAATTAAAATGGTCCTGGGTCTAAGGATAAGACTAAAATTCACTTAGATTATGATAGTCCTGGGTCTAAGGATAAGATTAAAATTCACTTAGATTATGATAGTCCTGGGTCTAATGATAAGACTAAAATTCACTTAGATTATGATAGTCCTGGGTCTAAGGATAAGAAGCTGGTAAGAAGATGCTGAAGGTTCTCTTAGAAGGTCAGTATTAGTTCTGCATGATCTGCATCTTAGTTGTATTTAGAATCTCATGATTACAGAATTAATTTATATTAGATATGTAATTTATCAAAACCACCCATTTCCCTAACGAAGTATTTGTTCATGTGCTGTGCATGACACGCTGTTTGATTTGTGAATGACGTGTAGAGGAGAGAGGAAAATACTTAAGTGATATTCTGTGTGTTGTGAGGTTATGTGTAGTGCTGTCAATGGGTACCCGTGTACCCGCTGCAGTGCTAATACCTGGGTAGTAAATTTGTGAATGGGTACCCGTGATAACGTGGCCAATATGTCTATACACCAGCTAGGGCACTGCACGCTGAGGATGAGGCACAAAAATGGGTAATGCAAAGGTGGTGCAAAGACAACTGGCAGAGGGCAAGCCAATCATGCTTTAGATGAGAGAACAGACACTGGTGGTTCGATATACTCCCCCCTCCGGTCACTCACATGCCGCGTATAGATTTCAGCTTGCTAAATCGTGCCGGTGTTGGAAAATAATTCCTTCCCCAAACAGAGACTTCCTATGGTGGATTCATTTTAAAATAAAAGACAAAATGGATTCTCTCAGATTAAAATAAAATCACCCATGGATGTAAAATAAATCTACCCCAAAATAAATTCACCTAGTGAAAAAAAGATTAAGACTTTAATCAATTAAATTTACGTTGTAGCTTCAATTTTATAGGCTGAGCTATTCCGTAGTTTTTGTTCTAGACTGCTTCCTCGAGTTGCTTATAAAAATCTAACAGTTTGATAATTGTTTTGAGTGCAGTTAAACTTGCATCTAGGTAGGTTCACAACCTGGGCAGCCGCTGTACCTAGAACTAATTATGGACAATATGGATCACCATAGCTCGCACCGTTCCTTTTGCTTATATTAGCACATGTAGCATGTTAATAAGACTTCAGTAAACAAACTTGTCAGTATTTAACGTCAATAAATTAAATAATAATGTAATATTTTTAATATGGGTAAGACATCGTCTGGAGGAGTCATGCAAATCGATTGGATAGTGACATGGCGAAATGCAATTTGTGCAATGAAATTCTTTCGGCGAAGTTTAGTTTATGTAATGATTGATCATATTAAAAATAAAAGTGTTACAAGTCTGATAAAAATCTGTGTCATGACTTCTTGACCCACTTGCTGTTTTCAAAAATTAAATTTTGAAACTCCTTTGTTAAAGTTCTCCCGTGATACATCAGTATCGAGAAGCTTCTAGCAAAGAGGTCAGGACGTTATGTAACTTTAGGCCATTGTCTAGATTCTCGAACCAACTACATACGCGCTTTATGCATTCTGATAAATACAGTGACACGCGCCAGAATTGTCACTCCGAAATCCAGAACGGCGACCGTCGTATCGACTACCTGTACCGTCGCATATTCGTGAGTCAATAGAGGAACACCGACGCTATTTTGATCTGAAGATAACACTTCGACTTCTCGCAAAGGTACTGCATTTATTAATTGTATCTTGCATTTTGAACCATGTATGTAATTTTGTGCTATTCGTTGCTACTTTAGCTTAAGCACGGTTCGCTTGTGAATGACAAAACCTATAAGTTATTGTATATAAATCATTGTAACTCTTTTCATTGTAACTTTAATTTATATAACTCTAAATTCACTAGTGCCAGGAGCGCCTGTGCACGACATGAATTTCCTATGTAATTCAAATTATTGCGTGTAATTTTAATGCTAAATTGTGAAGCGCTTTGCTCGATTTGAATTGTTCCTTTGTATGAACTCTAAATTTTAACGTTGTAAATATTTGGTAATTCATACGTCATGTACTGTTAAATGTAACATACGTGAAATCATTTATATCTTCAAATCTAAATTGTAAACGACGCGTTAGTCGAAACTCTAACTCAGTGCATTTAAATACGAATCGTGCTTAGGTTGGGCAAACGTTAAACGTGGAACGATTACGAGAACATTCTTGTTTTCAGGTCGGTCTTTGGTTCCTAGTTTCGATGCCTAGTTCCGAACTCCTTGAGTCGAGTTCTGCTCCAATTACAGTCCTACTGCCATTGTTGGAAAAGTGTTGACGAGCAGGTCTGCACATCCTTTGTCTACACTTACATTCTTCGTCCGGCGTGATAACTGAGAGACAGTTTCCATTTCTGCTGTGTGCATTTGCTGGCGAACGATTAAGTGAGGTGGACCGGTTTGGACTGGATCAGGAACCCACGTGGCATCAATCAAAAGCTAAGTAATAACTGTGGGATCAAAAATCACAAGGAATATTTTTCATGGCATATTTCTCAAGAACAGTGACAAGCATATATATTTAATTGCCGAGTAGAATTAGACTTCGCGCTCGTATATTGATTATCTTGTTAATTGTTAAATCTTATTAAATCTTATTTTAATTGTTAAACCTCTTCGTAGTACATTTTTATGCATAATAGACCTAAAATTACATGGTTTGGATGGGGGCAGATTGAGCTGAATGACGTAATGAATGCATATTAATTAAGAGGAATTTAACGACTCCAAGCCAGCTTTTGTACGCAAGTTGTCAGTTCGTAAATCTGTTGTCTGCACTACAAGACGCATTTTTAAGTTAGTCGAATGATAATTTGGGCAACCAGTCTGTGTGGGATAGAGAGAAGGAATTAATTTAATCTATCATTTTAAAGTCCTTGAAAATCCTAGGCAGGGTCTATAAAGAAATACTGGAAACGTAACAAAAAGTTTGTGTTGTACATATAAAGATCATAACTAATAGTAAGTCACCAGATGCACACCATTGGCTGTTGTGTGAAATAGAGCGCATGCCTAATGGTTAAGTAGCTTTGTGTTGTACATATAAAGATCATAACTAATAGTAAGTCACCAAATGCACACCATTGGCTGTTGTGTGAAATAGAGTGCATGCCTAATGGTTAAGTAGCTTTGTGTAGAGATCACGAGTTGCGATGGAGATTCTGCTAATTTTCGAACGGGTACCCGGGCAGCTTTTTAAAAAAAAACTGACAGCCCTAGTTATGTGCATCATGAAATGTGTAGTGAGGTGATGTGTATCATGAAACTTCTGTGCTGTGATATGATATATGTAGCATTTTTCTGTTGTGAGATTATGTGTATCATGAAATGTGTTGTGAGATTATGTGCGTTGCTTCATACCTTGACAACTCAAATTCAGAACTCCGGAAGATCCATGCAATTAGCGCATACATACACATTGTAATCCAAAATATGCTATAAGATACAATGGGAGTGTTCGAATGACTAAAGGAAATTAAACAAGCAGAGACCTGTCGAGTATTCGTGATTTTGCTCACTTTTCATTACTTACTTGCTGGCGTGTTCTACGGCATGTACACCTCCACCCTACAGACAGGTAGATAGATATATAGTTAGATAGACAACTAGATAGACAGATATAGTTAGACTGACAACTAGAGAGACAGATATAGATATAGTTAGATAGACAGACAACTAGATAGTCAGATATAGATATAGTTTGATAGACAGACAGATAGATATTATATAAAAATGCATCTAATAATCAAATTATTACCAAAAATTGACTTACCTACATACCGCGTCTTAAATTCCAAACTTAAAATAATGCTTGGTGTGTGTGCGCAATGCTTAGAAATTTCCAATACGCATAAGGAATTGATTCAAGAACAGTCCTGTTCTCGAATATGCCTTTACTTTTTGAAGGCAATCTAGCATTTGTTTATAGTTACCGCATGAGTGAGTGTACGTGAGTCTAGGGTCAAGGATGGGTGGAAGTTGTTTACGAGATTGTTTTGATTTTGTCAACAGGTTGTTATTTTATTTGAGTGATTTTCCGAATAGTGCTATAAATGGGCTTGGTTGTAATTCGATTTAACTATGTGCTCTTATTAGTTTTTACACGTTTTATTATTGTTTTAATTATTTTAGCGTTGACTTGTTCAGTCAGTTCGATCAAATTGTTATTATTTTTTTAAAAAAAACTATGGCACACTGGTTTGTGAGCTGATTGTTGGTGTTTGTATTATTATTTTTTTTACATGTAGTGTTCTTAATGACGATATTGTTTATTTACTTATTTAATTTTTTAGGTAAAACCTTTTCTTGGCTATTTTTAGTGTTCTGTACACGTCTGTACGGTATATTTATTCACTTGTAATTGGTGTTAACAAGGTCTTGAGTGTTGTTAACAGTACCTTTGTTTATTGCTCATAGCGTTAATTGGTAATTGCATTGATAATTTTTAATGTATTATCAGTTTTGTAAAAACTTAATGTGTCGTCAGTCTTATTTCGCATCTCTTTCAATTAATGGTGATGTTACTCTATGATATTCTGTTTGTTATTATTATCTGTATTAGCGTAGCTATTGATTGTTGGGATTGGTATCGCCGTGGTTTGATTTCTTGGTGTAAAATGGTATTAGTTAAATTAGTTATTAAAATGGTATTAGTTAAAATTAGTTATTAAAATGGTATTAGTTAAAATTAGTTATTAAAATGGTATTAGTTAAAATTAGTTATTAAAATGGTATTTGTTAAAATTAGTTATTAAAATGGTATTAGTTAAAATTAGTTATTAAAATGGTATTAGTTAAAATTAGTTATTAAAATGGTATTAGTTAAAATTAGTTATTAAAATGGTATTTGTTAAAATTAATTATTAAAATGGCATTAAAATTAGTTATTAAAATGGTATTAAAATTAGTTAATAAAATGGTATTAGTTAAAATTAGTTATTAAAATGGTATTAGCTAAAATTAATTATTAAAATGGTATTATTTAAATTTAGTTATTAAAATGGTATTAGTTAAAATTAGTATTAAAATGGTATTAAAATTAGTTATTAAAATGGTATTAGTTTAAATTATTTATTAAAAATGGTATTAGTTAAAATTATTTATTAAAAAGTTATTAAACTTAGTTATTAAAATGGTATTAAAATTAGTTATTAAAATGGTATTAAAATTAGTTATTAAAATGGTAGTTAAAATTATTTATTAAAAGTTATTAATCTTAGTTATTAAAATGGTATTTAAACTTAGTTATTAAAATGGTATTAGTACAGCGGTTTTATTGTTACTTATTTGATTATACAGTTAGTTGTACTTAATGTTATTAGTACTATTCTTTACACATGACAGTTCTGCCTGGTGAGTCACCTTATTGAAATGTATGAAGTGCTTGCTTGCTAATGTAGGCCTAGGGGGCGCTTTCGGCTTTTGCGCTGGAATGTATGAAGTGGCAAAAACCCCGTACTATATATAGACACACGCAGTCGAATACAAGTGATAGGAGGAAGGCCCCGCAGGAATCTACCAAGGACTGAAAACATCAACTAGATGAAAAGTCCTAACGCAATCCCTGTGGGAGCACTGTTAGCGGTACTACTACTACTACGTTAATTTTCTTGTAGGTCTTATCAATCAATGACGTAGGTATACAAAAAGGTAGTAGTACAAACTAGGATCGTCTTAACAGTATTACACCCCACAGGCAAAGCAGTGCCCTGGGGCCCCTACCTACACAGCCACTCACAGTCACAGGAATAAAAATGTAATTGGTCGATAAACTAGCTTCCCCATGCGTTAAGACGGCACTGACACACAACAGACTTGGTGAATTACTAGCCTGGGCATAGTGTCGAGATAAAATGCACAGCATCACGTGATATTTACGAGGTTGACTCATCTGCTTTGCATTTCATAGTTTTCTTGAAAATGCTCACTACATAGTACCGGATGTAAATTTTCTCGTTTCAATTTCGTAATCTACTTTTCCCGTAATTTGTGATCTTTGAGAAAGGTAAAGAAAAAGAATATTTTAAGTTCGTCTGTTGTTTGTGCAGCCGTATGCACTGCAATATTTAACCATGTTTTATTTTTCAAACTACGCGTTTACCGCATAGAAATATGTCCACTTCTCATTAAATCTAATAGTATTTACGAATAAATATAGAAATATTGACCAGACCTACTTGAACAATATATATAATTTAACAGCCTTTATAGTTTTAAGTATATCTGACTGTCACTGCACTAAGTCAATACGCAGATACTAAATTTCGAAATAAGTAGAACATATCCGTGTAGCTCGATTTGACAGTTTGTCAGTTAGATATACGAACACAGTCCCTGAGAGTACATATAGTAATGTACGTCACAAGTACATATACGATATACGAATACAATCCCTGAGAGTACATATAGTAATGTACGTCACAAGTACATAATTTATACGATATACGAACACAATCCCTGAGAGTACATATAGTAATGTACGTCACAAGTACATATACGATATACGAACACAATCCCTGAGAGTACATATAGTAATGTACGTCACAAGTACATATACGATATACGAACACAATCCCTGAGAGTACATATAGTAATGTACGTCACAAGTACATATACGATATACGAACACAATCCCTGAGAGTACATATAGTAATGTACGTCACAAGTACATATACGATATACGAACACAATCCCTGAGAGTACATATAGTAATGTACGTCACAAGTACATATACGATATACGAACACAATCCCTGAGAGTACATATAGTAATGTACGTCACAAGTAGCGCAATGGATTTAACTTAACGTGATCAAGCATACAAGAAACTTACCATTTTGGAACAAACAGAAGTTCAGACGGCAAGCAACCAGCCACACATCCAACTGACGTGATTCAATTTTATCTACAGTGCCTGTATTCTATAACCGCTCCCTAGCTCAAGGAGGTGTACAAAATACAAAATAATCACCCCGAGATTGCATACCATGCGTGCTTAAAATTTCTGTAAGTGACGTGTCACTGTGTGTTGATCTTGCAAGTGCTGCGTCACTGCTGTTGCGTCACTGCTGTTGATCAGTGCCAGTTTTGCTTCATTGCTGTTGGTCAGTGTTTACCAGTGCTGTTGAATAGTGCCCTGTCTCTGCTGTTGGTCAGTGCTGTGTCATTGCTGTTGGCCAGTCTTGTGCCAATGCTTGGTCAGATTAGTCTTTTGATGGGAATACAAATAGTAGCAATAGTAGGGGCCTACTGTTGATTGGTAAATTCTTTACGTATGACATATAAGAATAGAGCAGACGGTATACGGAGCTAAATGTAAGCGGTCTTTTCAGTGGTCTTTACAGCAGCATAGCTAACACATTACTGGTTTAGATGAGTAAATCCTCGAGACTGCCTAGCGATCCTCATAGCGGTAGGCTAGCGTAATCACACACACACACACACACACACACACACACACACACACACACACACACATCATGGTAGAAAGATGCTCATCTAAAGAATATACGTATGCATGAAGCTTGAAAGTAGGGATGAAAGGACGAGCGAATAGTTAGATTCAAAGTTATGTCCCTTTAAAAAAAAACACTACATCTTTAAATTCCGATTAATGTAGGCTGTCAAAACTGGGAGACAATTTAAAAAGAAAATAGATTCTAGTCAACGTTCATTACCTACTTTCTATATGGGTCAACTTCCAAGGGTGTTTGTGTTGGGGAACGTTTATAGACTCCCTTTTCATGTCTGGCCCCCCACTTTTCTCTTAGTTTGCTCATACTGAGGTGACGTATTCTTTGGATGTTATCTTTCTCTGTCTTTTATGATGCACTTTTGTACTTTTAACTATTTTATAAATGTTCTCACATATATATATGTTATCTTTCTCTGTCTTTTATGATGCACTTTTGTACTTTTAACTATTTTATAAATGTTCTCATATATATATATTATAAACTTTGCATGCATCGTTTGAATAGATTCGGGTCGATTTCTTCATGTGTGTTGTTTGTTGTCTTGGAAACGCTTTGGTTTTGGTGTGGTATTCTTAACTATGTTGTATCTTGCCTTGGAGTCTCTCCCTAGATCTCCTGATAACCTGATCTCCCAGCCGCTGGGATTTAATTTCCTGATTCATCTTTTTGAATATACCTGGATTTCCACTTGTAAGAAGCGTGACAAGAAGCAGGAATTCGTATTTCTTATTCGTCGCTTTCGCCTTATTTTTCCTTGTTGCTTTTGCATAACAATAGCAGTGTTGTGTCTTTATTTTTCCTTGTGTGACACATTGTTGCTATTGCATAACAATAGCAGTGTTGTGTCTTTATTTTTCCTTGTGTGACACATTGTTGCTATTGCATAACAATAGCAGTGTTGTGTCTTTATTTTTCCTTGTGTGACACATTGTTGCTATTGCATAACAATAGCAGTGTTGTGTCTTTATTTTTCCTTGTATGACACATTGTTGCTATTGCATAACAATAGCAGTGTTGTGTCTTTATTTTCCGAGGTATTGTGAAGTTTTCTGTAGTATAGATGTATAAATATAAAAAGAAAATATTCATTTTGTTTCCTGTTAAACTGGATCTTCTGAAGAGAAGCTTTCACTTGGTTAGATAGGAAGGGATCATTTTCATTTGTATTATTTCCATGAAACTGGATTATTCTGAGGACCTGTCTAAAAGACTCGCCATGAAACAACAAAGTAAATTTTGTTATTTTGTTGATATATTTTGTTGTGTTTTATTTTTCTGTTTTCTTTATCTTGTGTCTCGTGTTTTGCAATAGTGTGGTAATTTTTATCTGTTTAGATGGTGTACAGATTGACTGAACTTGTGAAATCTAATCATTTGATTTTTATTTGATATACAACGAAAGAAACATTTTAAGGATTTAATATTATGTCTGTAATTGATGTATTAGTGATTGCATGACATTTGTATTCACTGAGTGATTGAGAATTTATATACCTGTACATTTGTTTGATGATATTTGTGAAGCCAAGTGAACAAGATTCGTTTATATATTATATATTTTATATGACAGGTTAGTACCTTTCCTCAACGCCACTGTTTGCAAGATATTCATTGGTAGGAGAAACATATTTAGCATACTCCAGGAAAAAACAGTCAGCCTCTTGAGAGAAAGCTATAACACACTGAAGTGTTTGCAACAGTAAATTCTTATAAAACGAAAGGGGTACATCTATTGTATATTGATAATCTTATGGTTGGAGAAGAAAGTGGGTGGAAGGAGGCTCACTATATATAGATTAAAGACGGATTTGTCTTCTCCTTTAGTGAGAAGTTTTCCACCTACAGAACATTGTGTGATAGTAAATATTTATCTTTAATGTTGTGGAAGAGAGAAAGCATTTACAATGCCCGTATATCCGCCAACTAAGAGTGACGCGTGGTGTTTGCTGGAAGATATTAATAAAAATAAATAAGATTCTCATCACTTGTAATTAGTTATGAAAGATTAATTAATAATAATAATCATTTTCATTAACTTAGTGGTATTGTCGTCACAAACAGCAACAAAAGAAGATGAGGCAGCAACATCAACATCACATCAGGACAAAAAAATAAAAAACGACAGCGTCCACCACAACACATAAGGGAAACTACAACAACACCACCACCAACAGCAGCTACATCAATGGCCCCAACAATGCTGTAGAAACCAACAACAACGGCATCGACAACAACAACAATGGCAGTAGTAAAAGCAGCAGTATCCGTAATGGGAGTATTTTAACCACCTTGCTGTGGACTTGATGCATGCTGCTCGGCTGGCCACCAACGCCTATCTTTATACACTGGGGACAGCCACAACAGCAGCAACAATGACAACACCACTAGTGAGGAAGCCAAGAGGTTGAACATCCCAGACATACACACACACACTAGGTACACACTTGGTGTGCTACTAACCTGGGCTCTGTAAAACACCCCTCCCTCCCGCCCTCTCACTCCAACACTGGAAACAACAGCATCAACATCCACCACAACGTTAGCCCACAAAGTACGGGTTAAAATCGCCTTTTCTGACCAGACATTGTTTGCAACGAACGAGCGATCAATGACACTAGAAGTTTAACACAAAAATATTCCACTTCAACAATAACACTACAAGTTTGATATAAAAATTCTTCTACAAAGATATATCTAACAGGCCCCAAGCCCTTTTTTCCCAATGCGAAATCGGCGGAAACCGGAATCGTTCCCAAACTCAAGACAACAAGAAAACAAAACCTCTCGTTCGACTGCCAGCAACTGAGTACATCGGATGTGCCAACTCTTCGCTCCCCCCCCCCCACACACACACACACCTTTTTTTCACGGATTACCGAATTAAGGATGGACAAGCGAAGCACTTGGACATCAGCCACTGCAGCCAACTCTACCCCCCAAGCCCTTTTCAGAGGGGGGGGGGAGCAGGATGGCATACATCGTGTGACCACTCCCAAGCTTTTATCATATCGAGAAAAAAGAAGGTTTTAACATAAAGGACTACAGTCACTACACCATAAAATGTGCAAGTAGTGTGACCACATTGGAAAAGGAATACACACCTCTTGACTTCATGATTCTGGATGTCCCATTCTTAACGAAACATTCTCCGACCTAATATGCGCTCTCTGCCATATCGCGGGCAGGTAAGAGAGAAAAGCCACACATGGAAAAAAAACTACTGCGGCTTTGAACCAAGCCATGAATTTGCATGTTGATTTAATACATTACTTCTCAACAGCAAAGAAAAACCACCACCGACACCGACCCACAGTCAAACCCAAACATCCGTCATATGGAAATTACCAACAACAACCCACAGTCAAACCCAAACATCCATCATATGGAAATTACCAACAACAACCCACAGTCAAACCCAAACATCCATCATATGGAAATTACCAACAACAACCCACAGTCAAACCCAAACATCCGTCATATGGAAATTACCAACAACAACCCACAGTCAAACCCAAACATCCGTCATATGGAAATTACCAACAACAACCCACAGTCAAACCCAAACATCCGTCATATGGAAATTACCAACAACAACCCACAGTCAAACACAAACATCCGCCATATGGAAATTACCAACAACGAAAGTGAACTCTACTCTGAACCAGGAAAACAAAACAAAACAGGCTTTTCCTCCAAACACCAACTATGATGACAAAAGCAAAGAAAGGTCAGACACCATCTTCTCCAAAGAGGAGCAAAAAGTACAGACAACAACTACAACTAAAAATTATGACAAGAAGAAAAAAGACTACGAAATCACTAACACGCAGATGAAAAACATAAAAGAAAGAAAAAATTGTACAAACTGAAGATTGTCTATAATCTATATATATCAACTGAAATTGGGACCGCCCTCAATGAGTATGAAAAGGTGGTTGAGGTTCCACCTCTCCCAACCAGTGACACCACAAAGAGAACCATCGACAGTGGCAACAACACCTGTCAACATCAAGGTTTTCCTCAAACATGGCACAACGGTGTTGGAGGTTCCCCCCCCCCCCTCTCCCACCACTTACGGCAACAACAATATCAACAAAACAAAGCCATTAACAGATATGAGAGCTCAGTGTAAGGAAAAGAAGGAAAGAAATAGACATGACACGAGACAACAACAATACCTACAAAACAAAGCCATTAACAGATATGAGAGCTCAATGTAAGGAAAAGAAGGAAAGAAATAGACATGACACGAGACAACAACACCTACAAAACAAAGCCATTAACAGATATGAGAGCTCAGTGTAAGGAAGAGAAGGAAAGAAAGAGACTACCCAAAATATCAGACATGACACGAGACAACAACAAGAGCATTAGCAGCAACAACAACAATGGCTCCAACAACACCGAAGAAATAACCAACAACAGCAGTGACAACAACAATAGCAGTACTATAAACAACTGTATCTTACAATGGGGATATTTCAACCGCCCTGTTGCGGATATGATTCAGCTGATGCTCGACAATCTATACTGGCCACCACCAGTGCCCACTTTTGTGCATTCCAACAGACACTGGAGACAGCAACGACAACTACTACATCCCGGTGAGGAGGCCGTGGGGTTGAACATCCCAGGCACATGTACACACTTGGTACAGAATTGGTGTACTACTAGCCTGGGCTCTGTAAAACACTACTCCCACCCACCCTCCCACTCCAACATCGGAAACAACAGCAACAGTATCCACTACAACTTTAGCCCATGGAATACCGGGTGACGTAAGTGAAGATTTACAAGGACATGCTCAAAGTACTCTTCTTTATTCTTGTATCCTCCTCACCCTACTTGGTGACAGCTGACCTGATACTGATTATTGACTCCTTCCTTCTTTTCTTTCACCCCACCCCCTTTTGGTGACACGCTTGTAGCATCAGAATAAGATTTATCCAATAATTTTAAAATTTACCGCATAAACAAACAAGTTATGTGTTCCCTCCCCTTTCCACTCTTATCTTTCGCTTCTTGCTGTCCCTCTCTATAATCGTGCCTACTCCCACATCTCTCTCTCTCTCTCTCTCTCTCTCTCTCTCTCTCTCTCTCTCTCTCTCTCTCTTACACTTTTTACTATGTATTTTCTTAAACTATTTGTAATATAAACTATGAGTGGAGCAGTTGTGTGAAAATTAAATCCGAAAGTAACAAATACGTTCATATACCGAGTTCTTGAAATTAATTTGTACAGTTGCTACGAGTTTGCTTATTTGTGTTTTTTTTTTTTTTTAACAATACATGACTTGTTTTGGATCATAATTTGTACAGTTGCTTGTTTGTGGTTTGTTTTTTTAACAATACATGACTTGTTTTGGATCATAATGTGTGTGTGTCGCAAAACGTCAAATTAAGCAATTGATTAATAAATAGAATCCAATGACTATCAACAAGCGTCACGTAACTGATACCACTTCCAGAAGTCAGGGAAGTGAAGCTGTCAGCAAAACACAGCACGTCACGCTATTGACTGAGACGGTTTGGTGAGGAACGAATCAAGGGGATGGTTTGCTGTAAGTTCCTAAAGAATATTGTAATTTTAATTAATGTTAACTGTTAACATTTAACTAACAATTGAAGACTTGAATCTGTAACACCCGTTGGTAAAGTTAATGGTACAAAAATTCCACCTTACTAGCTCTGTGTTAATATATACCTGTAATTCTATCTTATCACCACCTTACTAGCTCTGTATTAATATATACCCGTAATTCTAAATCTTCAAATAGCTTACACACACACATATGTTTATGCACAAACATAGATAGATAGTGTAACTCTCACTGATGGAGTAATCTCTAGTCCCGCTCGGTGTATAAAGGTTATGATTATGTTAATAATATTACGGATTCTCTAAACCATAACTCCAAGCAACAGACGAGCTCTTCGCTCGGGGGTGGGGGGTGGGGAGGGCGTATCTTCCGAAAGAGAAGTGTCTACTCTTAGATAATCTCTTGACTCTGACCTCGCCCTGATGAGCACTGATTACGTCACGCCAACACAAACAGTGACGCAGGACAAGGACATTTATGCGCAGCTGAAGGTGACAAAATATTTAAACAGTTACAAGGAGGATGCTAACACAATCTCTTAAATTAATAACAAATTTAATAAGGTTGCAGAAAAAAAATGAATATACAAATAATCAAATGAAAATTACAGGGACAAACCCCAAATGTCCAAAGGAGTTAATCACTGATGGCTAGTTAATCAACGAACGAAGTTATGCATACAAGGAAATTTCTTTAACGATAAGGAAATATGTTTAGGAGTTATCTGTCAAGATGTTAATTCTGAGCCGGGTTACTCTGTTAGGGTGAAAAATGTATATAGAACGAAGTCATGCATACAAAGAAATTTCTTTAACGATAAGGAAATATGTTTAGGAGTTATCTGTCAAGATGTTTTCCAACAAGAGTAATTCAAATATGAAATATAAAATTCAAAAGTCATAGATTATAAGAGTTAATTCTGAGCCGGGTTGCTCTGTTAGGGTGAAAAATGTATATAGAACGAAATCATGCATACAAAGAAATTTCTCGATAAGGAAATATGTTTAGAAGTTATCTGTCAAGATGTTTTCCAACAAGAGTTATTCAAATATGAAATAGAAAGTTCAAAAGGCCTTTTGACGTTAGCACGAAATGAACACTTTGCATGTCTTCTAGGTCAAAAAGAAATGCAGCAATTGATTCCCAATTACTTTCCAACTCCTCTGTAAAGGCAAAGATTTCGGCTGACTAATTTAAGTTATCTTACCCCCATGACTTAGTGTTGCCATTAAATAATTAAATCATTTAACCTTACATTGATCATGATTTTTTCTGACAAAGTGTGACAGAACCGTGAGAGCTGTAAGGTATATATTTATGACACAACAAGTGTGAGATGTCGGGTACTTGTTTTGTGATTAATTTCTGATGCTGATATTCAGCGAGAACTGTGACTACGCGAAATGCATAAATATGTTCACTCGTAGCACAAATGATTTGTGACGCAATAGACTTGAGAAAATAATATTTCAAAATATGTGAAAATCTCGGCCATCGGCAATGCTGACTACCTGTGACTCATTGATATGACAGGTACGAGACAACTGCAATGCGATAGGACTGTGACGTCTTGAACAGAAATGGTACAGTGACGAAATACTGGTTTATTTAGATCACAGTGACGAAATACTGGTTTATAAAGGTCACAGTGACGAAATACTGGTTTATAAAGGTCACAGTGACGAAATACTGGTTTATAAAGGTCACAGTGACGAAACACTGGTTTATAAAGGTTACGGTGACGAAATACTGGTTTATAAAGGTCACAGTGACGAAACACTGGTTTATAAAGGTTACAGTGACAGAAAACATTGGAAGGTGTACGAGGCACTTAAAATGCCGTAGATGCTATGGCATTCAATTATGACATCTTTCAATGGACCGAAACGATACAGTGACGAGGCAATGGTCTGAGTGACCAAATACGTGTATCACATGTAGGCCTATTGCAATAAACTTGACGACTGCTTTAATGTGATGACATTATATTATATGACATCTAGATTTACATATTCGTAATGTGAAATGAAAAGTACTCACTTTATTACAGAACAAAGTAATTACAGATTAAAGTCTGCTTGGAGGGGAGGTGCTCACTTAGGGTTATATATTGTTACCGATATAACTCTGTGTTAATTATGTTGTATGTTTTTTAACTCTGCGTTAATAATGTTGTTGAGGATATATCTCTTTGTTAATTATGCTGTTTGTTGTTGCTGATATTAGTCTGTGTTAATTATGTTGCATGTTGCTGCTAATAACTCTGTGTTAATTATGTTGTATTTTGTTGATATAATTCTGTGTTAATTATGCTGTTTGTTGCTGCTATATCTTTGTTAATTATGCTGTTTATTGTTGCTGATATAACTCTGTGTTAATTATGCTGTTTGTTGTTGCTGATATAAGTTTGTGTTAATTATGCTGTTTGTTGTTGTTGATATAACTCTGTGTTAATTATGTTGTATCTGATATAACTGTGTTAATTATGCTGTTTGTTGTTGTTGATATAACTCTGTGTTAATTATGTTGTATCTGATATAACTGTTAATTATGTTGTATCAGATATAACTGTGTTAATTATGTGTCTTCAACATACTGTTATTGATAAGGTGAATCTCTGCTTTTTCAGAGCTCGTGATGAAGTCAATCACGACAGTGTGGTTTATAATTCTGCTTTTGTTACCATTGGCAACAAACCATGTCATCACAGGTACTGTTTAGAATGTGAAACTTTGTACTTGTTTCTTATAAATAGAAAGAAAAAATCGAGGCAAACATGTTTATATAATGAAAATTATTTGAATAAATTGATCTGGCATAGTTGAAATTTCAATAGCCGTAGGACAAAAATTAAACTATCCCTTTTTTTGGTTATAGAAGATCTATTATTATATTTGCTGCTAACTATAGAATTCTTTGAAGGACGTATGTCTTACTATTTCTTCTCCTCCTACTATATCTTAGATTATCTATCTGTCTGTCTATTCATCCATCCATTGATCAATCCCTCAATCCATCCATCCACTCATCTATCTTTCTATGATATTATATTCTAAAATGTAGAAACTGCTATGATTCTCTCTTCGCAATATTTGCTGGAAAATCTTGCAAAAGCAACAGTTTTAGTTTTACAGCTAACTATACATATAGTTATAACTATACATACGAATTCTGTGCATCCATCTGTGTGAAACGCTAAAGCATCATTGTCCTTCGAGCACATGGGATGGTTTTTTTTTTTGGTTTTTTTTTTAGCGAGCAGGTATTTCCACATAGCCAGCTTTATGTTGCATTGTCGCGTTCACTTAAAAAAAAAAAATCGACGGTCAAGGTCATTTGATAAATGATGCTCGAATACTCACAACGTGACTTATAATCAGTGTTCCTAGCAATGCATTCATTTTCATTTTTTCATTTTTTACCTCCCAAATAATATTCTCCACCACTTTCTGATTTTGATATGTGATGTTTGGACTCTTTTATTTATATCTGAATTTAAAACTAGACATTCCAGTCGGGTCTGATGTCATCAATGCTTACATCATAGGTAATCGGTATAAGCACAACATATGCTGCAACTCTACCATTGGAATTTAATAAAAACAATTGAAACCAACAATATACACTTACTACTACTTTGTCTCCGCATTTACGACCAGTTTATTAAACGTGAATTGACCCTAAAATATCTATTTATGTCTTAATTTGCATGTACGTAAATCTCCACTAATTTCAGAAGTGTTCCGTTAAATTCACTTAAAAACAGAAGTATATACATGTGTGAAAAAATATATTATTTATATATTTAATTTTCCTCAATTGCCATTGTCAATTTTGATATTATTAAGATATTAAATGAATTTCCGGTTAAAAAAACACACAGCAATTTTCGTGAATAAGAGTTCCACTTAGAAGACAGTCCTGGGATCAGTTAATTCGCAATTGTCAGGGTCGCCTACACTATTTTAGTCGTTAAGTCATATAATTCTGATTGGACTCGTTTGATGTAAAAAGCACTAATTTCAGTTTTATTTGCCTAATTATTAAAGATGCAGATGATGGTCAGAAAAAGAGTGGTTAGTTTTATATCGAGGTTGAAAAATTATAGTATGCATCCAATTGGTCTTCAAGCGTGATCGTATCTTAATTTTTTTTTTCATTTCTGTACCGTTCAGGGCTGACTCGTGGCAAGATAAAGAATGGGTAAAGGCTTATTTAATTTCTGTTAGCGTTTACATTTCATTGAACTCTTTTAAAAAAAAAATCACGTTTTCTTAATTTATTTTTATGTTTACTACTTCTTGTAGTTTTTGTATTATTCTCCTAGTTTCGTTTTCCTGCACGATTTTATTTCAATACTATTTGATTAAATTGGACTTGTTTTTGTTTAGTTTAACGGTAGCGTTTTGTCATAGGCTGATTAAGGTGCGTTTACACTTTATGGTTATAAAGTTTCTAACTTTATGCGCACATCACCCGCATCGTAAACAAGCACAAAAATTATGATTAAGGTGCGTTTACATTTTATATAGTATATACTAACGAATTGCACACATCATCAGCATCGTACGCAGGCACAGATATATGATTAAGGTATGGCCACACTTTATAATTAACGATTTGCACAAATCTGCATGGTACACATGCACAGATATATGATTAAGGTATGGTCACACTTTGTTTGTAATTAACGAATTGCAGATTTCATCAGCATGGTACGCATGCTCTGATATATGATTATATGATCACACTTTGTTTATATCTAACGAATTGAACACATCATCAGCAAGCACTGATATATGAGAATAATGTTGTTAAGATGCGTTAACGTTTATATTAACTACTACGGAATATACAAGGGAAGCTAACAGCAGATTTATGCAAATGACGTCTTTAATATTTACAAGCAGTAATAAAGGAAGTAGTGGTGATGATGGTGGTGGTGGAAGTAGCGGGATTTGGGGATTTTGGGATTTTCGACTGATTAAGTCGTAGGAATATGTTTGAGAGTTTTATACAAGTGACTAATTAATATTTTCAATAGATGTCCAGTCTTTAGTTTGTAATTTTTAAACAAACAGAGGCATGCATTTGCTCTTGTACATGTTTTACATACATAAATATGTGCGTTTAGCCATTCCATTTACTACAAACACAAATATGTGCGTTTAGCCATTTCATTTACTGCATGCAAGATGTCCATAAAGTCCCTTTACAATTTCAGAAATATGTGCGTTTAGCCATTTCATTTACTGCATACACAAAAATACATTTACTAAACAAATATGATACAGTTTATCGTTAAAGCTATTGAATATATCAGATTCTCAAACGCTTAGAATTTGGTTGCGGTCTTAAAGTCGTCACCACATAGAGAAACTCCAAAGCAAGCTCACAGGAAATTGAAATTTGCTCACTATTATAAAAAAAGGACATAATTATACATACAAAGACTTGTAACCTTTGCTTTTACAGGGTTTGCATACTGTGTTGCTAAACTTGCGCACAACTAAACTTTCCTGTATTTCTTAACACATTGCACACACCATTGTCACTTCAAAGAGGTAAAAAAATAATACCACCCATTGTTGTAATACAGGGCGGGCCAAACCTAGGTATACAGGTCGTCCGATCCAATGCTGTGGGAAGGTGTTGTCAAGGTTACTCCATAACGACAAAGCAAAATGAGGGGCCCCATTTGTTGAAAGAACATTTCGGTGAAGTCAGCCCTGGTTGCAAGTTATGGTCTATTAAAATAAAAGCCAAGATCCGATCAGTGCTGTATGCCAACTTTAGGCCCACCCTGTATATGTAACATTTCTGTAAGTATTTGTGGTGGAGTAAATTTGCATATCACTATTTCTAAAATTAATTGATTTATAAATTGTTAAATTGTCAGAGTGACCCGACCTTGAGCACTCCTTATGATAGTATTTTTGTAAGAGTCAGTTTGAGTAAACAACTCGAGTTGAGAATATGCTAGAAATTGATGATGCAATGCAAAATAGTTCCAACTGGATGAGTATTTTTTTATTATCCAATGGTTAAGATTTACGAGAACGAGACCAGCCAATGGGCTGAGATCATAAGTTTACATGAAGTACAGAATTCTATTGTCTAATCACTTTGAATTTGGTGTGGCAAGAAGTACAGTAGTAAAAGGCAGCGATTAGCATAATGGTGAGTTAAATGACTGATTGAGGGAGAATGGACTTAGAAATATTTCGTGCATTTTGCTATTGTTATGTTATACTTGCGTTTTATGTAGTGTCACTATCATCCTCTATGATGAAATATTGTGTGACGTAAATGTTTGCCTTTAATGTTGTGGAAGAGTGAAAACATCTAAAGCGCCCACATATCCGCCAAGTAAGAGAGACAAGTGGTGTCTGCTGGAGAATTATTAATAACATAAATTAAGATTCTCATCACTTGTAATTAGTTATGGACGATTAATCAATTAATTAATAATAATAACCATTACCCAAGCAGCGTTGGCGTCACAGTATTATTTTTAATTAAAAAACTTGTAAAGAAAATATGTTAAATCTCTCCCTATCTATCTATTGAACGACATAGACACACACACACACACACACACACACACACACACACACACACACACACACACACAGGTACACACAACAAAAAAATTGATATTTAATAGTACTTCTAAAGAAGAATATTTTGTGTTAGAAAATCTAATTCAAGTTTATAACATTATAGTCATGAAATAATAAGTAAAAGAATATGATTGAAAATAATTTATCTTGTTTCCTCCCTCCTTTTAAATGTCTAATGGATTTTATAAGGTAAACCCATGAATATGTTAATAGGCGCGAAAGTGGCGGAAGCCGAAAGCGCCCCCCCCCCCCCCCTACATTAAAAAGAAGTTATGAAATAGCAATTAATAACTTTCAACTCATCAATAGAAGACAGAAGGCTGCGCGTGTGTAAAATAATAAAATTTCGCAACTACGACTTAACATCAACAATTAAAAAATATTTTCACACCATACTTCCCTTGCTAAGGAATTTCTTTTTTACTTACATTTATTTGTCGCTGTTGAGAGAGTGACCTTACTATTTGTTCTTTTTCTTCATAAATATTAACGTTTAATTCCTCTTTTAGTAAATAAAATCCACCACCACCTCCACCGCTACCTTGAAGAAATGTTATTGTTTGTTTTCGTTTGTATCTTCATCCATTATTAAGCTGGATTTATAATAAAACTGCACACACACACAAAAAATAAATACACAATCCTTTTAGCTGACGCTGATGATAACAGAATTCCGACTTTTTAAAATTACCCGATCACGATTATTTGTGGACAGAATACTGGCTTCAAGACATGAAAGGAGAAAAGGGAAATCTGCACCACTCTGTAAACTCCAAGCTGAAATTTGCCTGAAGCGTCTGGGAAAACGTGCAGCCGTCAAATTTCCGTGCTGTTATGAAATGACGTGTCTGTGTCCTAAATCACGCCCCTCCGAGGTATGCAAATGCGGACTCGTCCTTCCTAACGTATGGAATACCACACACGCCTTCTTCAGTGTCAGCTAACTGCTCCTTGCTTGCATTCTCCCGTGTGCTGTTGTTTTTAAGTTTTAGCTGGTCATGCCACAATAATTATTACTGAATCGAAATTAAACATATTGAAAAGTGCTTACAATTTCTCTCCCCTCCTTCATTTCACTTCACAACAACGTGTTAGTTTCACCAGATATCACCAGTTTTCAGTTGTGACAATGTATCTCTAGTTTGCACTGATTTCTCATAGCGCTTTGAGATTTGCAGTTTGGTTGTTTTTTTTTTTGTTGTTCTCTCTTTTTTTTCCTTGGGGGTGGTTGGGTATGTGAGAAGCTCCAGGGATATTTGTTTTTTATTCAGTTGACAGCTGTGCACTAAGAAAGTACCGGAACTACTGCTCCCAGAGATTTTGCAACAGTGAGGGAAGGAGGTTAGAAGTAGCCTCCTCGTAATGCACTTCGCACTCTGGCTTAGTAGGTGTGATTAGGGATTATATGTATACATGGTATGACGGAGTAAATTTGGAATTCCCTATTTTCTAAACTTAATTGTTATATAAATTGTTAAACTGTCAAGTGACCCGACCACGGGTGGTGGTATTTTTTGTAAGTGTCAGAGTTGGAGTAAACAACATGGGTTGTGAATGTGCTAGAATATTGCTGATGCAATCTAAATCAGTTCTAACTTGATGAGTAGTTTTTTCTGACTAATAGTCTCACACTTGTTACTAACAATTTCATCTAATGGGGATGGACCAAAAGTTTCTTTGTTGAAGTAGTACTCTATTCTAATCACTTTGAATTTGAACACAACTCAAGTCTGGTCATAAAGGCAATCGTTAGCTTATGAGAAGAACAAACTTTTTTCCCCTTTCACTTCAGCAACAGTGACCACTGTACTCTACCAGATTATGTTGGTGTGAGAATCCAGAGTTATCGTCCAACTTAACAGCAAATTTTGCTAGAATTCCACTTGAGAACCAACATGGCAGAGGTTGGTGTCCTGAGTTTGGTCTCAAGAATTCATGAAAATTATTTTGAAATTCCTCGTGATGTGCTTGATAACACGTGAAATTCCAGAAGATTCTTCATGGTGTA
Source organism: Sinotaia quadrata (assembly GCA_028829895.1). Taxonomy (NCBI): domain Eukaryota; kingdom Metazoa; phylum Mollusca; class Gastropoda; order Architaenioglossa; family Viviparidae; genus Sinotaia; species Sinotaia quadrata. Next base: position 17,493,299 of record CM054181.1, on the reverse strand, counting down.
CTTTATGAGTGCCTTGAAGATTCTGCAACAGTTGTGTAACATGCCTAGAAAGGGCATGTGGACCGTCACCTGAATAAGAAAGACAATCTTGTTGCAAACCGCGTGTTAATGTGAAAACGTGCTGGCAACAGCCGCAATCTTTGAAAAGGTTATGTACATTTGACTCTGATTATTTTCTGAAACTCCACTCTCATTCTGTGATAAATGTTGTCCATGAATCTAAATATATATGTATGTTAATATGACTGCTTATATCTATGCTGGGATAAACTGAACGATTGTCAAGCATTAATTGAACATTGTTTTGAAGTGATGTAAATATCAATGCTCTTTTGATTATATTCATATGCTGTATACTTGATTGTTGATTTAGTATATTTATTGACCTTTTCACACAGATTGATAGCCATATGCTGGAGAGATAGTAAGTGGATGGGGGCTCGCTAAATATAGATTAAAAGACGGATTTATCTTCTCCTTTGGTAATTAGTTTTCCACCTACGGAAATATTGTGTGATGATAAATGTTTGTCTTTAAAGTTGTGGAAGAGAGAAAAAGTTTACAGCACCCGTATATCCGCCAAGTGAGAGACGAGTGGTGTCTTTGGAAGAAGAATTATTAATAACATAAATTAAGATTATCATCTCTTGTAATTAGTTACGGATGGTTAATAACAATAATCATAACCAATAACTAGGGTGGCGTTGGTGTCACACACGGGTAGGCCTTAAAGTAAGGTTAAACTGAGGAAAATGGACGCGCACACACACAAACACTATCGCTCGTCCTTTGTTTTTTTATCCTACACAGAAATACATGCGCGCGCACACACACACATCAACCTATCAATTTGACAAAGATATTTCATACGCCCAAAATATCCTCTGAATTTTCAGTTCCAAACACACCAAAAATTAACACAGACAAATGCAATTAAACTGTAACCATGCCTAGTCTCTGCCAATAAATATAATATGTTCTGAAGCTCTGTCTAAAAACACAAAATAAAACTACTTCTAGCCAGTTTCTTTCAAGTACACACACAGAATGATATAAATCAACAAATGAAAAAAGTTTCACCAGATGACTTCAATGAAATAACTGTTCCTGCTTTTTAGTCACCAAGGTCAGACATTCGGGACAGACTTGGACACTATCAGGCGTGTGCCATGCCTGATATCCAACCAATTTCTAGTCTTTGTCCTCACACTGTGTTGAAAAGCAAGATTCGCAGAAACACGTTGTAGCGAATGGCATCAGCATTGAAACAGCATTGTCTGCTGAATCTAGATAGGTAGCTTTTTGACAACATTAAATTTCACGAAGATTTTGATCGAAAAAGACTACATGCTTAACACAATTTAATGATCCCCATAATGAACCATCAATACTGGCTTTGTTTTGTTCATCACAGTAAATCAGGTGTTCTTAACCTTTTACCCATACACTCCATGAGAGAAATCTTAATGTCCCGTCACGCAGACAAGCACATACACTCTTGTAAATCAATTAGATCGACTTTCTAAAAGTCAACGTCCTCTACTGATTCCAAATTAAACATGAAGGATTTTGAATCCACTGATCATTTTTCAATTTTGCCTTGCACAAATTAATTGCCGAAGTCGTGAGGTTTTCTGAGTGTCTTTAAATAGCATCTTGAATCTACCCTTGGCCTCTCTCTGTAAAGCTCTTTTCTCAAAAAGAACGTTGTTAATAGGGAAATTGTGTTATTGTCTCTCACTAGGTTTCTCGTCCTAAGCAGCAATTTTTGCTGGAAGGCAGCAATCTTCTCACATATTCAAGACAGTCACTTCTGACTACTTCGTCTTCAAGATAGGCCACCACCCTACTTCGTCTTCAAGATAGGCCACCACTCTACTTTGTCAAGATAGGCCACCACTCTACTTCGTCTTCAAAATAGGCCACCGACCTGAAGAAAACATAAACTCTGTTATTGTCCCTCACCAGGTTTCACTTCCAAAGCAAGAATGTTTGCTGGAAGGCAGCAATCTTCTCACTCATACCCAGGACAATCCCTTTTGACCCTTGTTCATCTTTAAGATAGGCCAACAACGTAATTAAACCTTTCATTTTACAATCTTCACACATTTTGTTTTCCTTTTCTGAAAGAAATATGGCTATATCTATTTATGACAAAGTAAATTTGCCTCTCCCTATTTTAAAATTTAATTGTTATATAAATTGCTAAATTGTCAGAGTAATCCAACCTTGGGCACTCCTTATGATGGTATTTTTTTTAAAGTGAGTTGAGTTTGTGCCATAAATAACAATGTATGAAACAATAGATGCTCACCATTTGTGACAAAGCCAGATTTCTCCACTAAAATAGAAAATGTACCATCCTTGTATATGAAACTTAATTTTGTTTCCAATCCATTCTTTGAAAAGAACTCTTCGATTACACTAGCAGGTGTCTACCTAGCAGAAATTCTCCTATGATGCACATTTCGGTGGCTTATCTCACAAAGACCAAATTTGGGCTGCATTAAGCCTTATCAGCACTTTCATCGAAATGAAATCCAAAGGGAGAGGAGCTCCTTCGTCAGTTGATCAAAACATCAGCCGACTTATAAATTCGAGAATGTTTCATAGGGGCATTTCAGCAGTCTATTTCCTCTGTTGCTTGCTGAGTACATCTTTCATTTCAAGGTCACAAGTCTTGTCTCATCATGTGAGACTTTTTATTCTTTGCGATGAGATTTTCCATTTTTTAGGAGGTCACAAGGAGTCACTGGTGAGCAGAATCAAGTTTTCTTCTCCCCCATTGTTTTCAGCAACTCCCCAGAGTTTCCTGGGTAACATTTGTGAAATGCTGTTGGAGTCTTAATAAATAATATTTTTTAATACTTATTTTAATAAGCCTCATGATATCCTTACAGAGAAATTTTACACAAAACAAACACTGCAAGTTTTTGGTTCCAATATGGTCAGTACAGTATTTGAATCCATAGTTCACAGAATCCTCACTATCCTCACTATACTTCTTTTCATTGACATTTTCTCACCTTTTAGGGGCCTGAAAATACAGATGAGAATAAAAGAATTATTTGAGTATGTAGAAGATCAAGTGACAGAAGCCAGAATTTTAAAGAAATCTTGAAAGTTGCATATATAAAAAAAAACTCATCTCACAAGAACCCCTAGACCAAGTAGGTCTTCAAAGAGGCACTCTGACTCAATAAGTGGAAAAGCTGTCAATCAATTTCTAAATATAAACTATGGGTTTTAATTACATTTAAACAAAACTAGACTGTCATAAACATGCAGACTACATCAAACGGACATCAGTGTATGATTACAAATATTTTATTTCAAAATGCAAGACTATAAAAATTTAACAATAAATCCATCACCTAGATAAAAAGCCTTAAAATGAAAATAATAAATTGTAGAAAAATTCAAGTGCATAAAAGACTCATTATATATAAGAACAGTATTAGTTAATACATAAGTCATACAATGTACACAACACCCCACCAAAACACTTGCAAGTAAACAAAAGTTAATATGCAAGTATTAAATTTAGCTCACAATACATTATATTAAATATAACAATACATTAATAAAGAGATGTAAAAGTGTAATACATAACTTGAGCAATATTTTTATTTTTTTTAAAAGTATATGCTGTTACGAATACTTAATCTTGCTGCCATTGATGCATTAGTTCAACAGTATAAATATTCAGGATTACAAAACACAATGGTCACAAAGATTAAAAATATAAAATTAAAATTCACTTGTTTCTAGTTGCGTTATTCCAAAATTCAAAATACAGAGTACAATTTTAGCTGGGTGTGGAGGGTGGGATTTTGGGTGTGAATTCAGCTGAGTGAAATGGTGTAGATATCTGAACCTCTAAATGTCAAGGGAGGTAAAAAAAACAAAAACAAACCAGATAGTAATGAAGTAAGCGGGATGCTAAAGCTTATAAATAATTTTCAAACTCAATGAATAAATTCTAATGATTCATAAATGAATCCATAAGTGCCAGTCTCACATCTGATGATATATTTTAAATTTCATTCAGTCAATCAGTATGAATGTATACTTAATAGAATAAAAAGCAACACAGAAATCCAGTTTGCTCTCCTTTAGCAGCGCACTATTATTATTTAAGTATGCTAAATTAGAAGCTAAAAAAACACTGGCCCACTATAGTTTGTATACCAATTCAATCAGTGACAGAATTGTTGTACTAGGTCTAATTCATTTCACTTTCTTGCAGTTTGAAATAAATTTACTTTCATTTGCACCCACCATAGTTATTTGTTTTATAACTCATCAGCACACCCACAATATAATAATATACAAATTGACATTAACAATTAGATATTAATTATAAAAATAATTATTGTGTATCAACACTGTTATCAATGATTTATTTGGATTCTTTCTGAAACCCATATCTCTGTTACTTTTTGGCTTCCTTCATACGCATCTCAAATCCTGGTATTGGGTTTTTAAAATTAAAAATAAATGCCATCTCCATTGCAAACAGCACAACAACTGGTGTTTGGCTTGATGGGAGAAACACATTAACATCATGTATTACCATGATGTCAATAGAAATATCTTGCACTTTGAATAAGGAAATTTGGGTGGTGGTGGTAGAGGAATGGAAATTTGGATTTGTTTGTATGCATAAAAGTTACTAAGCAGGATATTGCATTTATGTGTATAAGTCAATCAATCTGTTTTTGACTGTATCAATACACTATACACGAATCAGTTTATTTCTAACTGTATCAACACAGTTTAAATGAATCAGTTTATTTTTGACTGTACCAAAACATTATATATATATGAATCAGTTTATTTCTGACTGTACCAACACACTATACATGAATCAGTTTATTATTTCTGACTGTTTTCAACACACTATACATGAATCAGTGTTTCTGCTTATCAATACACTATATATGGAAAAACAAATTTCTGAACCAACCCATTTAAACATGAAAAAAATTTTCTGTCTGAACCAAAACATTAAACATGAATCAGTTTGTTTTCCTCCATACCAACAAACCAAATGTAATTTTGTTCCCTCTGTCCTAGCACAATGTATGTGAATCACTTTGCTTCACGACAATAAACCTTATTTATTTTTTCTTCCTTCAATGCAAGTACACTGTATGTGAATCACTTTGCTTCACGACAATAAACCTTATTATTTTTTCTTCTTTCAAGTACATTGTGTGAATCACTCCCCACCCCATACCAATACACTTTGTCTTAACACCCTTTGCCTCCATTTATACCAGTACACTTTATGGCTAACCTTGCTGATCCTTGAACAGTAAATCATGAAGTTTCTTGTCATATAGCACACAGTAATTTGGCTAATATATGCAACCAAGAATTAACCCCCAGCACCACTTCCTCAATGACCACATATTAGATTAATAGAGAATATTCTTTGTAATTTAAAACAAAACATCTTCACTAAAAATGACTTAGCAATTTCTTCATTCTTGCATGAAAGACCAGCATTACAAGAATTACATATGCCTGTAAATTCAACAATAAGGAATAACATAACAAAAAAATTATTTAAACAATAAATTTAACAAAATGTGTGCTGCCACTGAAACAAATCAACTTACAAAAACATAAACACAAATTTGATTTTTTTCAAAAAATAAAAATATTTTACAATTAAAATTTAAAAAATTCTTTGTAGTTTGTGGAAATTTTTAAAAGAATAGAATTCTCACTGTAGATTCACTTAACTTTGTAAATTTAAAAAAAAACTATTAAGCACCTTTTCATTGTCACAATGATTTTTCCATCTTTCTTTGTGTAAATGTGCCTCAATCAATCAGCTTTTGTCAACAGCAAAATACTATCAAAGCTGAAGATATCTGATAAATCTCCCATCCCTGCCTCCAAAATCTTACCATATATATATCAAATACAGCACAACACAATCCTAATAAAAATGATGTTAGTAATAACTTAACCAAAGTTACTGATAATAATAAATATACATTATTTGTAGCAATCCATGGCGTTTCTGGCTGAAACAACAAAGCTTTGTCTTCATCATTCAGATTTTTTAATATTGCAAAATTCTAACCTTTGTATAGAAATTGATTCAAAAAAGTTAACCTAGGTAACAGTTCATCGATCTTCAGAATAAAAACAGATAAGCGGATCGGTAGCAAAATTCTTTAAAATACTGATTTAGTATAAGATCAAGGTTGAAAATCTCATTCTAAAATACAATCAGCCAGTAAATCTCAATCTAAAATACAATCAGCCAGTAAATCTCAATCTAAAATACAATCAGCCAGTAAAACTTTTAAGTAGTAAATGCACAGTGAGGTAGCACACAGTTAAACCTAAAGACAATTTATAGAGCAAAATGCATAAGGCACCATTATAATTTTAGTAGCAAAATGGCAGTTAAATGCCACCTGTAGGAGCAAAAGTAAGGAAAGCGCACATAGTTCATGAAGCTTGTTTCAGTTTCTAGATTTGCAAATAAGAACAATATTCAAAAGATTTTAAAAGAAAAAGTAACAGCATTGCTGTATCAAGCTGAGCTTGGAAATAAATTTTAATAAAACACAAAGTGAAAAGTGGATTAAGAAATAATGTTGATCAGACATTACAGACACATAAACAATAATATTAATAAGACGATACTACAGGAGAGATCGGCATAGTCTATCACAGAACAAGTGAAAAGAAAAGCAATGGCCATGAGTGCACCAGGTTCTTTAAAACAATAAGCTTTTGCTAAGACTTATAGTCAAGGGCGTTCACTCTATACCCAAGAAAGTGTAAATTTAAAACAAGAATTAAACTAAAAATTCTTAAGGAAAGCACAATATCGATAACAAAGAAGACAACTCGCACTATATGAAAACAATATCAATTAAAAATGAGCATCATTAATAACTCTATAATGAGAGCTTTTGCATTCCGAATAAGGCAAAAATACCAGATACATTTCTGAGTTCCAGAAAATAAAAGATGAACATTTCTGAATCACAACTTGCCCCAATGACTAACAAATATATAAATTTAACTCTCGATAGAACAAAGTGAATAAATTTTTTGAGAATACCAAATGGAAACACTGAAAAGGAAATTTTCAAAAAACCCACCAAAAATAAGTACACAAGTCTTAATGAAACAATTTAATAATTCACACAGGACAAATATTTCATTTAACAATAATTGTAAAGTATTAAAAAACAGACTAACAGTAATAATTTTGCGTAGTTAACAAGGTCTGTCTGTTGTCAACTGCTGAGGCTGCCAGGTTGCAGCCAAATGCTTGAGGTGTCAGTAGAAGGTTGGTAAAAACTGAGGAGCAATTATCACAATCAAATCATTGAAAGTTTTTATTAAAACAATCTTCAAGATGCCAAAATTACTTTGACAGATTTAATTGTCAACACAAATTTTACACAAAGTAGAATGCATACATAGTTTCAGTATGTAAAAATATATGCTTATTTAATCAAGTCAACGAGTAGCTATCACAATCTTCTAAATGCCCAATTACTGTACAGATGGTATTAAATGACATAAAATTTGTCAAAATCTATAAGAAGGTAGCAAGAGTATATATTATTAATATGCACATAACATAAAAATATCCAGCAGATATAGAAAAATTGTCATTGATTTTATATATATATATATATATATATATATATATATATATATATATATATACCAAACTCTATAACAACATTCATTAAAAATCTAATGCCAGAGAAAAATATAAATTCAAAACAAGTACCTTTACATTCTACCAAGTGTTAAATTCACTAAAGTGAAAAAAGTAAGAGTTACTACAATCATTAAAAACACTCTCCTTGATTGCCCTCTCTCAGGCTGATGAGTAAGTCACTGCTTAGGATTTGTCGACAAACTCTCTAGTGTTGATAGTCAAATTAGCGGGGTGTTCCACAATATACTTGAGAAGGATTTCTTTTGTTTCCTGAGGCTTCAGCTCCAGGTTCCACTCGATATTATTCTGCTTGTTTATGGTGACATCTTTGTTTTTCTCTGGATGCTTCAAGTCTATCTGAGGTTCTTGCAGGTTTATCTGTTTTGACATTTAAAGTTACATTGAATGGATCAGTAGATATGCATAAGCATACATTTAGACACTCATCATTAAAATAATGACTCAAAATATATGTCCATGTCTGTTTTATTGAGAGGGAAGAAGTGTGTGTGTGTGTTTGTGTGTGTGTGTGTGTGTGTGTGTGTGCGCATGTGCGCGCACATGTGCTTGTCAGCAAGCATGCCTGATAATGTTCAGAATTCATCCTGTCCTAAGAGATGAGAAAATTTAACTTTTGTACAAATACATTTCAATAGAGAAAGAACAATTTGTACAAGTCTTCATAATAATACAGCCTTATATTGTGTACAATATGACGACTAGCCTAGATAGATGCAGTTACTGAAAATCAAGTTTAACAGAATAATTCTTTGACTTTTATCAATAGTTTTTTAAAGTAGATATTTGGGCATTTGTATAAATTTAACACAGACAATAAAAATACTTTATTTATATATAGCATCATCACTGTTAGAGTTACAACCACTTGTCTTAACCCTTTCAACCCGAGATCCTGTTTTTTTGGTCTGTGTGTAAACAATCCATTTTCCAAGTGACCGATATTTAGATTTCACACACCTTACTGTAGATTGCAATCTGGACAGGAAAATACTTTTAAAATATTGGAGTAATGGCGGCACCCATGAATTTAATTCATTTAGCAATTTTTTTAATCCTTTCATGATTAAAAGGTGTGCTAAAAATCCTAGAAATGGTAGTTCTAAAATGCTAACACTGGACCAAATTGTTGAACTTGTGTTTAAAGGAATGGAGGAGGAAGAATTAAGATTTAAATCATGATTATTGTGAAAGTGACATCAAAATGAATTCTGACTACCACTTGAACGCCAAAATGTGTGTTTTGGATGATGATCAAGCTAGATATAGTTGCTTGTGTCCATTGTGTGCGTTGTCTGCTCAGGAGCCCAGGGAATGGTTTTAAGGGCTGGGCGGTTAGGGTTCAAAGGGTTAAAGAATTATTTTTCTTGTTTTAATGAAGGTCAAGAGCATTTCTCATTTCACATAGTCATGCATGTACACACACTTTTAAGTACTGTCACTCAAACATGTATATGTATAATACTGGTGTCCAATATTAATAACACATTCTGGACTGGAACTTTATTCCAGTATTTCAGTTACTGATGCATTTACTGATCCTGAATATTTATCGATCTAAATATTTATTGATCTAAACTGATTGACACCAGTAGTGCAATTCCTTACATACAAACCTTGATACGTTCTTCACTACTACGAGGAAACTGATCAGTAAGAAGAATTTTAATGTTGTAGTCATGAGTGTTCTTGATTTCAATGACTTGTTCGTGGGTGGTGCTGATGACCTTGGACAGAATGCCAGATGCTGCACGATACTTTTTCAGTGGCTTATAGGTCACCTTAACAGCTGCATCAACTCCAAGAGAACACTCGAACTCTTCCATTGGGAAAACATCCTTCATCATGCCCTGATTCAGAGAAGCACACAAATTATCCTTTCCATAATTCTATGTAATAGTAATATATCAAGATAAAATGAGTTATTTTATTAATACAGTAACAGAAATCTAGCTTAAATAGTTTGAAGACAGCATAGTATGAAATTGATGAGCAAAATTTTTTATTTTAAAAAGTTAAAATAAAATAAAATAAATTTACATAATTTTGAAAAAATCTCAACAGTGTCAATTACCTGTTATATTTAAATAGTAAAAAAACTGTATTCATTTGAAAGGAACTCTCACTTAGCAAAAATCTATGCCAGCCAAACTATGCAGTAAAACATATATGTAATAATATTCTATACATCTGTGGATTTAAATCACCAGTGTCAATACAAAATGTACAATTCTAAAAATCAGACTGCAAAATCTGCTGAAGAAGTAATCAAGAAATGAGAAAGATTAGGCTTTTGGCTGGCAAGAGATGCAAATTTGAATATGTAATTAGGAAAGAGAATTTTAGGTTCCTGGCTGGCAAGATAAAATCCTTTAAGTACTTCTAGGAAGAGAAATATTAGGTTTTGGACTGATAGGAAGCAAATTTAAATAACTTCTTATAGGATAAAGAAAGATTAGGTTTGTGGCTGATAAAATAATCATTAGTAAAATAAAATAAAACATAAAATTTTGTGAAATACACTTTTTTAAAAAGCACACTGAAAAACAAGTGCTTTACAGCTGAAAGCATTAAACTGTAAATTCATGATTATGTCTTGTTACAGACACTGCACTCAGTGCACTAAAGAACTTAATAATTAATTTCAGGTGTTTTTTTTTTTTTTTTTATCAGATATGTCTTGTTACTGACACCACTAGGATGTTTGTGTGAGAACAGTCAAGAAAAACAAGAAAAAGTAACTTTGGTAGAAAAGAAAGAGACCCCAGTTAAACAGCAAACATTTAATTAATAATAAACAATATGGTCAGGCTATATTTTTCCAGATAGTTCGGAGTGATTATTGAAATTGTAATTGAAATACATCTATATTAATTTTTATTATTTTCTTCTATAAATCTTTTTATTAATTTGCATTCAATATTCATGTCATTCTTTATGTAAAATTTTTCTTGTAATGTATGCATTGTCTTTGTTATTGTTATATGTTGGCAGGTGACCCACTTCTTCCAGGGAGGCTCGGGAGTCACTGGAAGGGTGTATCACTCGTCATGTTGTCCTAGATTTCAATAATTTATGGGTGACTGACAATCTGAAGTCATTTTCAAATAAATGATTTCTTTGTTAAAATTAATTATTTCAATTTTCAACAAATAATATTGTCTTCCAAATATATGGTCATCTCTAAGAACCACTTGCAAGTGGTTGATATGTCAGTGTTCTGTTCATTTTCTATTTGGCAAGGAGTTTTCCTTGCAAAAAATATGCAGCGATTAAACACCAAAATTACCTCCCCCAACCCAACTAATGAATGGATATCCTTCTTCAGTAGAAATACACTTGCTTGTAATATACGATATGACAGCCATTAAAGTACTTCCATTTTAACACATACGACAGGTAATCCTGTCAATACAGATTTATGATTTACCTTTTGGGTGGAGTGGGGTGTAGTGGAGGATGCCTTAAAGAAATACTATTTATTATTAATTAAATAAAAAGTAAATTATTACCTAATTCATACCCAATGACTGCAAACTTTAAAAGTTCCTAACACAACAATGACAAATGGCAAGGGTCAATAAAAAAAAAAAAAAAAGAGTTCTAAACCAACCAAACACCAATTAAGGAACAAGACTCACTTTACACACAAATGTGTTGTCAAGAAACACACTGGTATCCCCATGTAGGAAAGTGTATGGAGACTTGTTGACAACCTTAGCAATCATGAAAGCCTGAGGGGTGCACTTGGGCACAGTGGTGTACTGCAGAGATGGTGTGATGTCAATGAGGCCCACTGTTACCTTGTGTTCTACACTGTCACTTGGGATCGTAGAACGAATCATGATCTCGTATACTGTGGATGCTCGAGACTCACTCACCTGTACAAGTAAATGTGAATGTAAAAGATGAAGATGAAATGTGGATGAAGCTCTTGCTTTCCAGGTAAGATGTAAAGAAATGAATATAGTCAAATCTTATTTTTTTAAAGATATTTAAAAATCTCAAAATGTCTTAACATTTAAGGTTTTTGATAAAGATTACAAATGTAAAAAAAAGAACAGTTCACAAGTTAGTTACTGTACTTATTACTCTTTGGAGACAATGTATGAACCCAAGTACCAGAGGCAAATTTAACTGCACCATTTTATAAGATGCAAACTTTGTTTTCCAAAAAGAAAATGTTATATATTAGTGTATTTCATGTAATATTTTGTTTTGAATGATATGTGTAACAACTATCAATTTCAATTATGTTATAGTGATATACACACACTACACATACATATATTTACTAAGTATCTACAGTGCATATGGTGTGTAAGCAAAAGCAAAAATAACATGAAAGTGAATGTGTACATGTCCGTATGTGTATGGTAGTAAAACAAGGGTGCATGAGATGCTAGAGAATGTAAAACTCCAGATAGGGAAATGCACGCAGAGAAGTGGAGTAAAAAGAAGAAAGAAAGAAATGGCAAGAGGGTACTGAGAGGCGAGAGGATGAAAAAGAAAGCAAGAGAAAAGTTGGAGAACCAAAGATATTATTTTTTATTGTTTTTTATTTTAAATATCTTTTGTACCCAGAGCTTGACAAATCTTGGAGGCAGGCCACTTACAAATGTATCAATATGTTTTCTAATTTTTTTAGAAATTCATCATTATGCTTTTTAATTTTCTTCTAATATTCATCAATTATAAAATTTAACGAGGCATGCATTTATGAATTAATTTCAGGAAAACAGCAACAACCCCACCGCACACATAAATGTAATAAAATTAAACAATTATTAATTAGACAAATCAACTACACCACCAACATATTAAACGAACATAAAATGCTCCATGCTGTTAGTAAAACTATGGAAACACAAAGGCAAAACATAAATAACTTTTACTGAAGTAAAACTAAAAAAGCAAATTTACAGCAATGATTAAAAATCAAAGACCATACTACTCTAAAATGAAGAAGCACGCACGCACACACACACACACACACACACACACACACACACACACACACACACACACACACACACACACACAAACACACACACACACACACACACACACAGTGAAATATCAAGTTATTCAATACTTGATTATTTGACTAATGTGTGGTTGACTAAAGTTCGACCAGGTCAACTGAGATGATGTCCCATGATTTCCTTCATAAAGCGGTCAAGCAAGGTCCATTTCATCAGACACAACAAATGTATTTTAGTACTTCAAACAATTTACACTTTTTTTTTCACTTCAACTTTGCTTATTATTTATCTTTGCCTTCTCTTTATTTTTATATTCAAAACCAGATTTCATTTCCTCTCATGCATCCAATATTTTATCATGGATAGTAACACTGCTGATTTTTATTTCCATCAATACCTTCTACTAGTTCTAGACAATCAGTTGATGACAGAATTTAAGTATCCATCTATGTGTTTCATTAGATTCAGTACACAAAAAATTATGTTCATGATAATTCAATGTAGTGAAAGTATATTACAGAGGCAATCTATGGAGCAATGAAATTCATACATAAAGTAATTTTTACTGAAAAATTTACTTTAAAAACCAAATGAACTAAATGTACAAAGATATGGTAAAACATTTCCACACGTAGAAGTACATGTATAAGAAACAGCCAGTTTGTTTTTTTTTATAATACACAATTGTCAAAGACAGATACACCTTACAATTTTTTAATTTACTGATTCTGAAATACAGTTGTAGGATGCAAAGAAATGAATGTCTGAGTATGAATTCTTGCAATCTGCTTTCTTGTATCTGCACATTTAATAAAGAATGATTTAAGCACAAAGAATGCTTTCTGTTCTTATTTCTGTATTAATTAAATGAAATTTTTTAACAACCATATACTGCATCAACGTAATATTTCAGATGTACAGAAATCACAGTTTTGAGTGCAAGCATTGACAGTCTAGGGTTTTTTGTACTTGTATGGTGTTACAGTGCTTGTATGCAATTACAATGCTTGTATGGTGTTACAGTGCTTGTATGCAGTTACAGTGCTTGTATGGTGTTACAGTGGTGCTTGCAAATTTTTATAGTCTTGTTTAGTGTTATCATGTTTGTAAGGAATTATGGTGCTTGTAAGGTATTACAGTGCTTGAAGATAATAAAGAATGGCCCAAGCACTAAGAATTTTATTTGTTTCTTGTTGGTTTAATTTTTGTTAGTTTGTTTGAATGTTTGTGAGACACACCAAATGAATGGCCAAATTTTATGTAAAAAAACAACAGTCCTTTCTTCATTATTTTTCAACTGTTTGAGCAAAATGGATGAAATCTAAGTTTTGAACAAGAATGACTTTAGTGAATGTAAATAATTTAACAAAGAAAACTAGTTAAGAAAGTCAATGTGAGGTGAATAATGGAGATTTATAATAAAATTAACAAATTATTTTTGTGAAGCAGAAAACAGGCAAACAAAATAATCAGGCGATGGTTGAAGAAGAGTTTTAAATATAAAACGTAAATAACTACATTTTATTCTTATGCAGCTTAGCAATAGGCAAACACATGCTAAACAGAAAATAACAGCAATTGTTAAGACAAAACAATGACTATGTCAGCTAGTGTCAGTAATCAAAAAACATGCCTTCCAAAATTATTTCGAGCTTGATCCATAACCAAGTACCACTGTAAAGTTGCTAAAAATTACAGCCAACCACCACCAAGCTATTCTAAGGGAGGTATCATCTAGCCATACAAGTAGTGAATTTTCTGAAACACTGAGCACAAGAAACTTCAATATCTGTCTTTAAGAAACATTTTGAATGATACTTATATTGCAATCCATCACAAAACTTTGTGGACTGAATATGTGAATTACACAAGAAAAACCACAAAGGAAGGATGCATATCCCAAGATATGACACAGCAGAAGCAGATCTATTGAGCTGTTAAGAGCATTAAAATAGTTTTTGTACCTTTAGGGCAAACAAGCAGACCACACAACACATTATTTATTACACATCTGAAGTATTAAAAGGGTTAAAAATCAGAATTTATATACTTCAGCTGTTGCACTCATCATTGCCATGGCTACTGGTGCATCGGCTTCATAAAATGCACATTCTTCAACATCAACTTCCTTTGCTCGGAAAGAATTGCGATTGAGGAGAGGAACTTGAAATTTTCTTTTCTTTGTTGCATACACTGCAGCTCTGAAGAAAACATGTTACTGAAAATAAATCTACAGATCTCTCAAAGTCAAAGCGATGATTACTTTTGTAAACTGCCAAATGTGATGACTAAATAGTTTAAACAACGACAAACAAAATAAATTATTAAAAAGTATGACACCCAGAGGGACCGTCAAAGAAATGCCAGCAGAATTAAATCAAACAATATAAGTCTTTGAGTGATAATTAATCTTTAACATTCTCCATAATTTTTACATACACTCAGCATAGAACGATAAAAGATTTTCTACATTCTAATGTATGCAATATATTAATAAACTAGAGCTGTATGAAAGAGGAATCTTTGATATCCACCATAATTCTCCTAAACAATAATAAAAAATAAAAAATTCTAACCCACAATAGTATATGTATGAACTAACAAACTAATTTTCAATATAAAGTCACCATAGAACAGAACTGTATATGTATGAACTGACAAGCTCATTTCAATTTAAAGTCACCAATTTACAGCTGCCACATGATCAAATCAGCATAATATAAAGTTAACATAAAACAGTACATGTACAAACAAATAAAATTATTTCAATATAAGGTTGCCTGGCTAAACATGTATAAATGATCAAATCAACTTAACAGAAAGTCTCCACACTAAATACAAACACAAATGTTCAAAGCAATATTAATTGTTCAAGCAAAATACAAGAACACATTTTTAAACAGAAGGAACAGAAATTCTCTAATTTAGAGTAAATGATCAAATCAACGTAACAGAAAATATGATCACTAATAAATGCACAAATGAAAAACATCCAATTTTAGGTAACAAAATTATAAATTTGTTTATTATTTAATATTATCTTCTCAGCATAATAACTTAGTCTATTTTATGTTTATGTTTATGAGAAAAATAGAGATTCTTTTATGATGGTTGAAATTTTTAGACCCTGGGAGCCGAATAAGTTTCCACGTGACCAAGTTATAGTTTTGTAATCCATTTAAAATAAATATGTAACCAGATTAAGCTAATAATTTAGGTTAATAAAGAAAATATATTCATTGTAATGAAATAATTATATTGCTTATTTAAAATTAAAGATTTTTTTTCTGGTAAAACACATTTCAACTCTAAAAGTTTTCAACAGCATATGTTTTTTTAAGAATTTCAAACTCCTATTACATCAATATTGTTATCTTTTCTTGTGTTTTTATGTGAGCATTAGGCCTTGTTGTAAACTTTAACATGAAAAATAATTAGATTTAATCCACTTTATTTTTTCAAACTAGATGTCACAAAATGATACAGTCATACAGAGAATGACTGACATATATATGCATATATATATCAAATCAGTAAAATATCCTGATGCCAAGCTTGGTAAATTATCAGTCTAGCATGCCTTTGCCAAGGAAATTTGCTTGTATAGCAGCAAACAATTAAAAATATTAACTCTTGCAGACATATGATCAAGTCCTTAAGTAAACAAAAATGTGCTGCAATTTAGTATATAAATTGTTAAGCAAGTCAAGCCCAATTTTACACTTAAGTTCAAATGCTCAAAGTCTAAATTCTGCAAATTGTTTCACAGACACTCAACACTTTATTCAATTCAGTGCTTGTCATTTACAAGTGGTAAATCCAATTCTAACTGTATGAAATATTTAACATTTTCCATGACACCAGTTATTTCCAAAATCCATGCAGGAGTAAAACTACTCAGTGTTCAGAACATGAATAATGAGTCACATATCCACAGCTAAATACAAAAAAATACTGCACATTATTCATGACACATGAATGGTTCTTTTATCCATAACCACACACAGAATTACAGCAGTCTATTTAAAAGACAGAATAACTGATAAGTTATAAATATTTTCATATAAGCACTAGAAAATGCACACCTTTTAGAACTTGAATGACAAATTATATCCACTTTCAAACTGATACACAACTATCAATAATGCAACTAAATATTTAAGAAACAATTGATAAATCCATATCAAAATGTAAACTAATGGTAATACAGCAATTGGGCCAATTTCATGGTGGTGGGGGTGGTTTGGGGATAGGGCTAAGTCAGCCTTTGATTAAAACAAGTTTTGCAGTATAGAAGGCATTTATGCTGAACTCATTGTTGCTGTGTATTTGGTCTCTCTCCCAAGAGCTGCCAGAGCAGATTTTTTTGGTTTCTTTCATCTGGTCACTTTGTCTGTTTGGTTGCCTTGGCTACTGGTGCTGTTATAGCTCTGAGACTGTTTTATTTTATTTTTATTGTCTAAGATTGAATTTTAGCTTCTAGTGTAATTGCCTGTCCGATGTTTTTTAAAAAAAAAAAAATTAATTCTTTGTGCAGCAAATGCATTTGAGACATTCAGAATAATGGGAGTAAATTCACCATGGTGGTTAAAATACACTTTTATGCTAAATTCATGCTCCTAAAGTTCAGTCCTAATGTTGACAGCTTACATTTATATTAGGAAAAAATCAATCTATGAATGGAAGTAGGCCATATAATGTTTTTGAAACTCATGTCCAAAGCTTCCTCACTCAGAAATGTAGTTTGGTGAATTACTCTTTTTCCTTTGAATGTCTTGTAATATATATATATTAGGCATGAAAGAGCAGAGTGCTGCTTGTAGAACATTGGTGCTCACAAATTTTTCTGATTGAATGTTGACTATAGTTGTGTATTATCCTAGAACAGATGTATTTTTAAGCATTTTTATTTTTAATACCTATTCCTTTCATATGATGGTGTGTTCTTCTAATTAAAGGAATAGGTATTAAAAATAAAAATTTACAAAAAGGGTTTAAATCTGGAGTGTGTGAAGAGTTATTTCCCTTAGTAATTTTGAGCAGGATACAAATATCATCACAGAGCAATGTCTGTAACAATTTTAGCACTGTGAGCAGGATACAAATATCATCGTCACACAGCACTGTAACATTTTTGGCACTGTGAGCAGGATACAAATATCATCATCACACAGTACTGTAACATTTTTGGCACTGTGAGCAGGATACAAATATCATCATCACACAGTACTGTAACATTTTTGGCACTTTGAGCAGGATACAAATATCATCATAACACGGCACTGTCCATAATAATTTTGGCACTGTGAGCAGGATACAAATATCATCATCACACAGCACCATCCATAACATTTTCGGCACTGCAAGCAGGGTTAGTGATGGCCAAGAGGCAGCAACTCCAAGTAAAGATAACTTCAAGCGCAAGATTGCTTCAACCTTGCTGATTTATTGATCTGTTCAGGCACTGTATGGACAGAAAACACAAGGCCAGAAGAAGATGCACATGTCAACCACCCACCCCAGCCAACATGGCAGCACAGCAGCAGAAGAACATCTTGAAGTACGAAGAGAGTATACATTTCGCTCACCCATGTCTCCAGTCAACACAGCAGCACTACATGCCAAGCAGTTGTCAAGTCCATGCCCTTCACAGACGATGCAAGGTCAAGAATTCAGCTCTTCAGCAGTTTAGAGGATACACCCAACATCAGAGTATACCAACAGACTTTCGTTTTTAACAGATTATTATTGTCAAATGTGTTAGAAAAAGTGGCGGAATATACACAACTCTTTCTATAGGATTTATTTTTTCTTTAAAAGTGTTAGTGTGTAGGACAGTGAATAATATATAAAACTGAAAAGAAAACAATAGCAGGAACTGATACCAGAAGAAAGAACAATTTTAAAAGAACAACAGTGACACTGATAGTGTGACCTCTCAATAACTGGTTGAGAGAACTATTTTTGTCTTTTTAAGTGTTGTGCTTTGGTTGTGTGAAGCCTGCTTGTCAGCTCACAACATAGGATTTTGTGTTTTTTTTAAAAAAAATAATAAATGTTCCTTTATAAGGTAAATGAAAGTTTTATATATTTGTATTTTTAATTGTTGCTATTGTAGTCCTCATGCTATATTTGATGGAGAAAACTAATTTGTGCTTAACAATTTAAAAATTCTAATAATGGGTTGCAAAATCAATGTCAAATAAAAATTAGCACATAATTACAAATCTGGTTTGTAAATTAAGAAAATAAAATATTTAGAAAAAAAATTAACAAAAATGAATGTGTGAAATTTTAAAGACAACATAATGTAGTGTATGGAAAGGCAAACAAGATATTTATTTGCTAAGATTCATCTGTCCTAGGCTGCTATCATTAATTATGTTGAAGTAATAATCAAAGGACCAATACAGTAGCTGTGATCATATAAGTGTGTTAATTTAGCCTCATCAAGCAAAAAAAATAAGCAAGATAATAACAAAAATACATATATATACACACCAAAGACATTTAAAAAACAAATATTTCCTATTAAGAAAAATATCATTGCAGACAACACTGTTTTGTAAATGTATTGATTTGCACAGGTGATAATTATCTCTCCTGGACTATAAGCATGTGCAAATAAATAAATGTAATAATAAAAAAATAATAATATTTCAACAATGAAAAGCAAACACAACTAATAGAAAAACGGAGTGTCAATAATAATTAATAATTATGGCCTGCTCCTTGTATGTCAAAGCTCTATCAAGTGTACATATAGAAGTTGCCCAGAAATTAACCATGTAATAGAAGTGCAGTGATATCTGTAGAACTAGGGGCAACACTATGCAACAAAAGACTATAGCTAGGAGCAATCCATTCACTCAATACCCACAGAAGCAGTAGCTTGGCTCAGTGCCAAAGGAGATGGCGAGGAGGCTCTAAGTCTAAGAGACGAATGCTCTGCTGATAAACTCTCACGCTGGTCAACGGAATGGGCCATCATATATTTTACAGATCCACTTCTTCTAACACTGAAAGAACAAAATATTTTAGCACAAAAGCAGGATCTTTTCTTTACCAAAATTTGAGTCAATGCTGGTTTTAGGTAATGCTGGAGCATCTGATAAAATGCAACTATGAAGTTCTGTAAATCTGTAGCATTTACAGTCAACTAACATTTTAAAGATAGATTTTAATGTTGGTACATTTCAGTTTATTTTTGTATGTATGTATTTATAATATTCTGATTGTCATATATATAAAAGTGGTAGCTGTGTGTGTATTTAAAAAGGTTTCCTTGAAACAAAAATAAATAAGTGTATCATTCGAAGATATTGGTTGAAATTTGATGTAAAATGTCAGACAATTTTTTTTTTGTATGTTGTTTGTTTATACAAGTTGATTTGGTTAAATACTGCAGATGTTAGCACCCAGCTTTCAAAGAAAAGGATGAGAAAATTTTTTTGCACCAATATGGTGGTAATTTTGTAATAGAGAGCACAGTTTTTGCCAGCTAAAACTGGCTTGAAATTTGTGAAATAGTCTAGTCGGCATGGCATTATTATTTATGATTTACATTGTTACAATAAACAATTACAAGAAAATAATTTATTTTTCATTCACTAAACATCTGTCTATTTATTTAGTTTCACTAAAGTATGCAGTTCCACCATGCAAGCCTCAATGCAGTATATAGTTTTGACCCTGCAAATCTCAATAATGTATGTAGTCCCCACCCCACATACATAATTCCCACCTTGAAAATCTCAATAATGTATGTAGTTCCCACCCCACATACATAATTCCCACCTTGCAAATCTCAATAATGTATGTAGTTCCCACCCCACAATTCTGAATGCTGTATATAGTTCCCAGCCTGCAAGTCTCAATATAATATATAATTCCCACTCCACAAATCTCAATACAGTATGTAGTTTCTACCCTGCAAATCTCAATACAGTATGTAGTTTCTACCCTGCAAATCTCAATACAGTATGTAGTTTCTACCCTGCAAATCTCAATACAGTATTTAGTTTCTACCCTGCAAATCTCAATACAGTATTTAGTTTCTACCCTGCAAATCTCAATATTAAAGCAGGTACTCTAATACAGCACTACACATTAAGAACTGACAACATACTGCACCCATGGGATTTTAAACAAAGCGAGTGCTGACTAATTTTGTCGCTACAGTGAAACAAAACAAAAGTGCTGTACACACACACACACCACAGTAATAGTAATAATAATAACATTTATAAGCCAAGCACAGTTTTAGTGTAAAAGATGAGTAAATGTACAAATTTTCTTTACAGATTTGACCTCTGATGATTAAATCTTCTCCCACTTCAATGTCCGACAAATTGAATCCTCAAAATCCTCACTATCACTCGACAATTCAAAATCCATTTGAAACACCAAATGTAAAAAAAAAAAGTTTATAAAAAAACGAACACATCAAAGAGAAAACGTTTTGAAATGCACTTCAATTATCGCAAACTCGACTACACAGGAAGTAGGCACCAGAAGTCTCACAATTTATTGAATGTGTGAGAAAGGAACATTGGTTGATACAGACACTTTCGGATGTTTTGCCTGATCAGATGATCGTCCGCTATGCCCAGTAAATGAATTTTCCATACTTTTCCAGACCAAATTTTTTTAAATTCCAGGCCTCTACTGTGAACAGTGATTAACAATGCACTAAATACTGAGGAAAAAAATTATAACCAAGATTCTGATCATACAATTAATATAAATTTTAAAAGACATTTAAAAGTATTTTAAAAAAAATAATTACCTTCAAAATCTGAACATGAATTTTCTTCAGAATGATAGCGCCCAAATAAAAAATAAAAATATTAAAAGTCACAAATTAATATATGCATGAAAAATTTTGAATGTAAAAGTTTGCAACTGATGTCCAGCAATTGGAAATTGATGCCTCTTTCTAATACTGTCGAGAGAATATTAGTACAATGTACAAAAGTACACAAAGAAATCATGCAAGACGAGAGTAAAAGAAAATGTATCATTTTAGTGCTAGTGAAGCTAATTATCTCTTTCATTTATAAAAGAAAAATTGTGAAATAATTCAGGCTTGTAGGTGTTGTGCATGTGTAAAATAAATCCGTATTTGGTTAGAATTGGATAAAAGGTTCACAAGTTATGATGTTGTACACAAGCAAAAATTGCACCACCATGATTTTGGGGGGTAGAGGTGGGGGATGTGAATATCTCTGGAAGTACTGCAAGATATTTGAATTTTGTTTTGTTTTTTCTCATTCAGGATAGATTTTTCTTATTCCTGCAAAGTTTAGTGTATTTCTGACAGCAAGTATCGAAAAAAAGTTTACTGAGAAAACTGGAAATTATGGAAACATCGAAATGAAACAAAATTTCATCAAAAGAACAGAAAAAAGGACGCCCCAAACTGTTGTTTTCGAAGAATTACACTTCCAAGTTATGCATCATATTTTGACCACAGGTGCATGGCAATTTTTTTCTATCTACTGCAACTGGTTTTCAGATCAAAATCTCTAATGGATTTTTAATGAAATTATTCCATGTAATCCGACATCTCTTATCAGTTCAGTAGAAATTGGAAAGTCACAATGGCTGCACTCTCCCATGTAATCTCAGTAATGCATACATTATCCAAAAAGGGCAATTACTCCAAATGTAAAAAGGCAAGTACATTGTTTTGGTTTCCAATTTTTAGTCTGTGGGCGACCAAAAATTATTAAAACAGTTTCCAATTTTGAGAGTCCAGATAATCAAAAAATGAATGGTAAAAAACTCAAATATCAGACATTTTTCAGACTATTTTGACATTTTACTGATTCTCCAGACTTTTTCCAGGCATGGAAAGCTAAAATTAAAATTCCAGAAATCCAGACCTAGTTGGGAACTCTGAAATAAATACTGAATGAGAAAAAAAGGAAATAGACTTACTTGATTTCAACTGGTCGCTGCAGGCTGAGCTCAGCAGTTGTTAACTCTGGCACCACCCCACCAACACTGGGTGAGGCTGTGGACAGAAACAGCTTGGCATCAATCCAATCCTCACCAGTGGACTGTTTGATCAGGCCAAAGTAGGTGATCTAGATATGATACAAAGTGACAAGTTAAAGTTGGTGATCTAGATACAAAGTAACAAGTAGATGATCTGGTAACAAGTTAAAGTAGGTGATCTAGATATGATACAAAGTAGGTGATCAAGATACAAAGTAACAAGTTACAAGTAGTTGATCTAGATATGATACAAAGTGACGAGTTAAAGTAGGTGATCAAGATACAAAGTAACAAGTAGATGATCAAGAACAAAGTAACAAGTAGATGATCTAGACACAAAATAGAGTTATAGTACTAACACCAAAAAAAGTTAAACATCAGCACACAAGTAGATACATTTCCAGAATAAAAGCGCCTTATAGTAAAAGTTCATTGGTTGTCAAATCGTATAGGGAATACTTCAAAAAGTTTTTTGTTGTTGTTGTCGCAATTTTAAGGTGCTTTTTAAATGATAAAACTTTAATGAAAATGTAATTGTGCAAATATTGTACATTAATAGATCATAATCTTTTTACTTACTTTGAGCAGGGATTCTGTGGTGTACATGCGGATGTCATAGCTGGGAGTCCAGGATGCACCATGTGTCACATATGACACAAACAGTGACACTTTGGTAGCTTGAGTACATTCCAGTAGAATTACGCACTGCCTGAAATATACACACCAGGGCACAAATATTGGAGCTCTGCAGGCCAAATATTACTGACGAGGCATCTCTTAACCAATTCCATTATAGTGAGGAATATATGGCATAATTCGCAACATTATAACCTAATTGTTATATAAGAACTCATCAGCTTTATTTCTAATTTGCATCAATTTCCAAAATTCTTTGACAAATGAAGAAAGCCAACAATGTTTTATAACACACATACAATTAAAAAAATCTTGAAACTAAGTGCCTCTAAGAACTGTAATATAGTTTGATCAAATTATACTAGTTAAAATGATGCTCAAAATTAAAATTAAACAAATATTGAGACAAGAACACAGTTTCTGCATCTGGAAACAACCCTAACTACCCAGTTTACAGTTTCAAAGTGACTAAATTATACTTTCATTCTTATATGACTAACTTGACTGAAGTTAACGTATCCATATGGTGCTGATTCAGCTCTACCAAGTTCCTTTCGATGGCTGTCAACTTGTCTTTAGTGATGTTCAGCTTGTGTTCCAAGAATAATCGTGTCTTCTCTAAGGATTTACCTTCCTGAGAGTACAGCTGTAGAAAATCTTTAAGTCCCTTAAAGAAAGTGTCATCCAGTTGCAGACTTGGTGATGATTTATCATCTCTCTGCTTGCCCTGCATCAGATTTATTATAATTTTTTAGTGTTGTGTTTTAAAACCTTTTAAAAGTTTTGATAGTTTTGTAAGTATTGTTTTCTCAAAACCATTATCAATCCATTTTATATTAACCCCTGTAACCAATTAAAAACAAACAATCAAATAAATCCCATTAAAAAATTATCCATATCTATTAAAAAGTTGAGAGAAACCATCTATTCTGGCTGTTTTTGTTCAACAGATCAAAAAAAAAATTTTAAATACAGAGTTGACCTCGCACACTGATGTCAAATGAGAGTGATAACAATGATAAGTAAATCCTTACTTCACTGTTTAAAGAAATGACTTTCATCTTTTAGTACATATATTTTCACAATTTTCACAATTACTTTGCTAAAGATAAAGGATTTTTTTAGCAAATCCAAAATTGAAAGAAGACCGTGCTCCATTCATAAATGGGTAAATAGCTCTTCTGAAATCATGCTCGAAGCCTACTGCTTTACAAAATCTTTGAAATGTACAACATTAATAATCAAATAAAAACCCATTACGTTTATATGACTATTATAAGGTGAAGGTAGTCAAGAAGCTACATCTAGATAAACATGCATAGTTTTGGGTCCAATTAACTGTAGATATATACACCATGATCAGTTTTCACCTCATCAAAAGGATCAGTTATGTTTACCTCAAAATTCATCCAGCAAGAAGAATGTAATGAAGTACACTTAAAAACAAACAGACGTAAAGCGTCCTTTTATATAAAATTTAAAACGTAGTTAACAAATTTTAATTGGGTTACAATCATATAAGCATTTCTTTATTGTATATTAGTTTTTATTACATTCATTTCACTCATTTTGCAGATTATATTACTGTTATTAGAAACAGATCCATCTGTGTAATATTAATTATTAATACTAAGTGAAAATAATAATACAGTTAATGCGATTATGTCGCCGGTCTAGGGGTTTGCCAAAAAGCATCGAGATAACCCAAAACCAATATGGTGGCAATATATTACAGTACTGTAACATGTGCTTGAAATATCTTTATGTACATGATGTGCATTAATAAATGAGAAAGTACATGCACATATTTTTGTTGATTTTTTTACACAACAGTGATGCCACGATTTGTTTGATGATGCGATTGGCATGATATAAAAATGTACACATTTGCTAACAACAAAAGGCTGATGTACACGTTTCAAATTTTTAGCCATAAAATGAATATGAATATTCAATATGTCATATGACTAAATACATTTCCTCTAATTTAAATGCATGAGTACTTTAGTATAAAACTCTTATTTAAATTACTGAGACCCGAGTACAATAGCCATTGAGACTTCAAGATTTGTCAAACAAAAAGAAAAAGCCCAATAATTTTCTATTACTAATATTACTTTTATTAGCAAAGCTTTGGAATACTTGGTTTATAAAAAGTCATTGAAAATGAAGTGAAAAAAAAATTAATGAGCTGACATCATAGACAAAACTGAAATTTAATGAACAGACATTTTTCTAATTAACCAACAAAATTTTCAGTTATCTCTCTAGCCTGGTATTCAGAACTATAAAGCATGTAGAAAAATTAAGAAAATTAAAAACTAATAATTTAGATCTTAAATTACAATGCAAATATTATTATTATTTGTATTTATTATATATATTTGTTTAATGCATTAATTTTGAAGATGTTCTTGTACATAAACCCACTTTGTTGATGCTGGATGCCGATTTTGCAAAATCATCCAAGAGAGCCCACTGCTTCTTAACAATCTGAAGCTCAGAAAGTAGTTCATCAACTTGTTTTTTCAGCTCATCTCGCTCATCCTCTAGTTCCTTTTGCTGTTTGGACACATCACGTTTTTCCTGTGGGACATATTTGGATTGGAAGGCTACTTCTGAGATAATGGCACTTCCCTTGCCTTCAACCCTGGTCATGAAATACAATTTTAGCCAAATTTTTTACTATTTAAAATAAAGAGTTAAACTTACTTCATCAGTTCATGTTAAACAGGCACCTTATGTTTATGTGTGGTTGTGTCTGTGTGTAGTTCTATGTGTGCATGTATTGTGTGGATAAACTTTTTATTTCACTATAAATTCATAAATTTTATGAATCATATATATATATATATAATCATATATATCATAAACAATGATATAACTGATTTTTTAATTAGTAATTTACTTTTTTAATTTAACAAAGTTAATATTATTTATTTAATTTCTTTTTAATTATGCAGTATGATGAGAAAAGATCAAAATTAATATCATCATCTAAATTATGGCTTTTAAATATTAAAATCCACAACTATATTATAATCTATATACTTTATTCTAGGATTCTCAAATGTAATAACTGCTTACAACTTTATTTTCAGTGATACTGATTTTAGAAGCAATATTCTGTCAATTTCTGTCTTAGTTAACAGGAAATATTTTACTACTTAAAACACTTTATTTTCAATATGAATGTCTCACTCTAACAGTCTAGACACAAAAGATGCTCTAATAATGGCTATTTAAAATCTAATATATCAGAAATAAAAAAATATTTAATTATATCATATGTGAGTAAAATAAATAAGAAGTAAATATCATGACTATAATTGTATAAAAATAATAAATTTTGCAAAAGCAATAATTTTCTTATAACTGTAATAATGCTAAACATATTTCATTTTTTTAAAAATCCATATTTATTTTAATATTGCTGTTTATAATTTAGGCCTATGTTACTTT
This sequence comes from Sinotaia quadrata, assembly GCA_028829895.1. Classification (NCBI taxonomy): domain Eukaryota; kingdom Metazoa; phylum Mollusca; class Gastropoda; order Architaenioglossa; family Viviparidae; genus Sinotaia; species Sinotaia quadrata. The sequence goes on along the minus strand of CM054181.1, from coordinate 17,466,485 downwards.
ATCATTACTAATCCTCAGAGAGTCCATCTGATTTTTGTTATCCTGTGCTGCAAGAAAAATGCACAATCCTGCAAAGACAGTTGCCAAGTTGGCAAAATTTATAGTATATAATCTTATAAACAGTAACATTTCACAGCACATAATCCTGCAGATTGTACAAGCCAACATAGCAATGGATATATATACTTGTTTGAATGTTTCTTAAATTTTACTCAACATCATTGTATTACTATTAGTAGTATTAGTTATAACAATAATATTTTTAATTTAATTTAAAATAGAAAAACAAAACTTTCACAGACACCCTTCTAAACTATTAGCTACATGAGTATTACTATTATTATTAGATCAAAAGTTCCCTGATCAATTTTTCATATAAAATAACTGTTTCCACCCACCATAACTAGGTCAATGCCAAGGCATTTAATTCTTGTTTATAAAAAGCCCAGCGGGGAAGAGGTTAAACCGGTTAATAGCATAGCTGTGAATGCTCAGTTAAATATATTGCAACATAAGCATTTGATTCTCGCACCTGTATCAATGATACCAATAATAAAAGCCTATCCTAAGTTTAAGATAAAATTCTGTATTTTAATTTCAGCACGCTAAAGCATAAAAAAAAAAAAAGCAATTAAGGAGTTTAAATACTTTAATACAGTTAATTAATATTAATACCCATCCACCACCACCACCACCACCCCCCATAAACAAAAATATAGGACTATGCAATAATCCTGACATTTTAGTAATGTGCGATATAATATTTACGCAAGAAGAATCAAATTAACGTTAACAATATTAAAATTAAAAATAAAAAACTTTGCAACAGCGTAAAATGTACCGGCAAGTTGGAGCCGGATGGGATGGGCGCTTTAATTAGGATGGTATGTCTACGACTACGAGCATGGTAGGTGCGAGTGTGCAAATAAGTATGAAAGACCTACGCTGATTAAATATTACCTTATTGAGTCTGAGTCAACCAATTCTGGTAACTTTTTTATGACAATTTGACTCTGTCCAATTTCCAAAGCCGCCTCAACAAGACGGCACACTTCGGCCCTGTCGGGATAAACAACTACTTTTTCCAGAGCACACTCTGGGGCGAAAAACACAAGCTCTTTATTTTCATTCTTGTTTTTCTCCGTTGAATCTGCTGCTATCGGTGTAGATGCCATATTAATGTTGCAGTTAGAGTTTTGAAATTAAAACTCAGGTATGAGCGATTCAAACTTGCAAGGTGTGGGTGGGTACGTCGAGAAGTGTCAAGTGCGCATATCCGCATGCTAAACAAACGGGAGCGCACTCCAGATAAAATTCGTCCGGTCTTTTTAAGTTGCTTTAGTCCGTGATAAAGAAAGTAATAAATGTCAGGAAAGTTGCTGAGTTTTTTAAATAAAACTCTGCACGTTTTTTCAGCTCTCTCTCTTCTTTTTGAATGTATATGCAGTAGACAATATCTGGAAATCACCATTCGTATCTATGTAAGAAAAGTTAAGTCATGTATTGTTCTAGTATTCCATTGGCGTATTAATTTAATCTTACTGTAATAATATGTATGTTGTGTACTTATACCTGCTGTGAACTCACTGAAATGCAAGTTTGACGGCTTATATATTTAAGTATTAAATAAATTTGGGCACTGCATAAATTTAGTAAAAGGATGATACTTAATACAGATACATTATAACTGATACCAGTGACCTTCAAATATTACAATCTATTAAGAATACAGTGTATTATTTCTGACTATTGATTTTGTACATTTAGGGCCTGCTATTTTTTAAATAGGCATAAAAAACCCAAACCCCTAACCGGATATTTAGTTAAATACAGTAGAAGACATTTTTTTAAAAAAACTGAAAATAATTATCATGTCTCAAATATATAATTTATAAATGCTTTACACACTTTAACTCTGATAAATGCTTTATAGTATTATTTTAATTTAATCAGAGGTTAGATTTAATCTAGAACAGTTAGACTTCTTTTGAGTTTTGCATCATAAACTATTGTGAGGAAAGTACAACTATTGTGATTCCAACTTTTTTCACACAGTTACACTTACAGACTGAAGAACATTGTGATTTTGGACTATCAATATCAATGCATCAATATTGTGACATCCAACATATATCCCAATGATTATAATACAACATTCATACTATGGTAAAGGTATGAATAAAGATGTCATTGGCTAGAAATATATAAATGTACAATAATTGCTTGATTAATGCCACAGTTTTATGCAATGTGTGAACATGAAATTAACACAGCTGTTTCACTTTTAGTTTTACACACAAAATGTCACTGATGAGAATTTTAGCAGTAAACTGATATGAAGTAACCCTTATCCCCAGATGAATTATTGAAATATGCAAATGGTCACTAGCCTGACCACCCCCACCCCCATGAGTTTTCCACTTCTAACTGGAATTGGCTTAGAATCTAACATTGACAAGTCTACTGTATCTGCATAACAGTGAATTCAATGATGAAAGAGATTGCACTTCAGATTAATTTTACTCTTCATATCTGAAGTGACAAGAAAGACTACATGACATATTTCTTTAATGTGCCTTATGTTATTTACACTGTTTTGTGAACTGTTATGAAACAGACACGTAAGCACAAATGTGCACACATACAAGAAGGAAATTCATATGAATGTGCACACGATTCACTTGTATGAACTCACAAGAAAATATTTTTTAAAGAATGTGTTTAATCTTTCCACAATAATACCTTTGAAGATTTATTTTACATATAAGTGTCATGTAAACAAACTCATTCATATGCATATGCAATGTGTAAGCATACAAAGGAGATTTATAATTATAGGCATTAAGTATTTGATGAAATTAATTTTTTTTAAAAGTTAAACTGTCTCAAATCTATCATGTCTATCATAACGCCTCTCAGAGATTCTAAGATTAATGTATTATTCAAGAGTTCTGCATTCTAATATGAGTACACGTGAAAAAAATTACAGTAATAATTTGATTTTGAAGACATAAGAGACATGTATAGGAAAAAGATTAGAAAATACATTTAATCATGCAGAAACATAATTTAAAAAACTTTTTAAAAAGAAAAATCCAAATCTAAATTAAATTTACTTCTCTAACACACTATTTACTAACATTCATTTGTACATAATGTTTAACAACATTAATCAACATGTTTAAAGAGTAGTCACAGTTACTTTGCAGTACAAAATGCTTCTAAAAAATTAAACTTATGTCAAGGACATTTGAAGTTAAAAAAAGTGTAAGTGACAATTAATAATACCATGTCATTGTTGTTTAAAGTACAAATTGTTGTGAACATTAACTTCATCATGTAATAATATATAAATAAAAATAACTATTAAAAGAAATAAAGTTTAAAAATGTACATACTTTCTACAATAATCTTAAAATAAGTAAGACAGAAATTAAACAACTGCATTTATAAAAATTATATGAATATAAATATATCCAGATGTTTAGATACAGTCACATAACCCTGTATTTAGAAAATTAAAAAGTGTAATTGACATTAATTTAAATTTTGTGATTTAAGCAAGTGGACGGATCAAAATTATTAAAAGGATTCAATGTACAAAAATATTAGTGATAATCTTCTGAATGAAAATATTAATAAGGATCTTACTTATGAAAGTATTGATTGATTATGAAAATACTACTTAGGATCCAGCTAATGAAAATACTAGTGAGAATCCTACTTAAAGTGAGGGCAAACAATAACTAAGATTTTTTTTAAAGAGGAAGGTAAAATTATTGTAATTATGTGAATTATTCTCACAAATTTAAATACTTTTTCTGGCTATCAAAAAGAAAGTGTTTTTTTTTATATCATAAAACCTTTAACCTGTAAAATGATCTGAACCCAGCCCTGTAGAGAATCTTGTTTTCTGTCAAAGTTGTATTTTCTGGATATCTCACTAACTTCTCATGTAATTTTTTTTCTTGTGCACATTATGACATTAGTTGAATTAACACTCATGATATCAAGATTATTAAAATTATTCTACATGGTGCTTAAAAAAAATCATTATGCTAGGGGTTTTTTCTTGTTGATATTTGAACATTTGTGGAAATCTGGAGTTTATGTGGAGGTTACCATATATTCTGCAAAATGCGAAAAACAAATAAAACTCACTAAATATGATTCAACCTGTGTGTTTTTTGGAGATGAAACCTTGGAATTAAAACAAATATGTTTTGAAACCAGATTAATTTTTTTTTTAATAACTCTTAATAACTGTCTAGTCTAGTTTTTAAGCACTTCACCAATCCAAATGAAGTGAAAGTATTACAAGGTTCTGGATAAAATTGTAAATAACTTCAAATTTTGCATGATGTAAATTAGCACAATGAAAGATATAAATCAATTTAATTTGTTTGTTTCTGGAGTTCTATGTTCTTGGTTTGCTCAGCTCTATGTTCTTGGTTTGACTAGCTCTATGTTCTTGGTTTGACTAGCTTTATGTTATTGGTTTGCCCAGCTCTATACTCTTGGTTTGCCCAGCTCTATACTCTTGGTTTGCCCAGCTCTATGTTCTTGGTTTGACTAGCTCTATGTTCTTGGTTTGCCCAGCTCTATGTTCTTGGTTTGACTAGCTCTATGTTCTTGGTTTGCCTAGCTCTATGTTCTTGGTTTGACTAGCTTTATGTTATTGGTTTGCCCAGCTCTATGTTCTTGGTTTGACTAGCTTTATGTTATTGGTTTGCCCAGCTCTATACTCTTGGTTTGCCCAGCTCTATGTTGTTAGTTTGACTAGCTCTATGTTCTTGGTTTGACTGCTCAACACTCTTGATTTGACCAGCTCTATGCTCTAAGATTTGACTAAATTTATAATATTGGTTTAAGCAGCTCTACACTCTTGGTCTGAGCAGCTCTACACTTTAGGCTTATATATACATATATTGCAAATTCAGATTTGTTAAAATTATGTTTAATCTTATCAAATTTTAAAGTTCTTCCAAAATATATAAAAATTTTTAAACGACCTCCCTATAAAATGGTATAAATTAATTCTCAAAAAATCAATCTACTGCTTATTGACATTGAGAGCCAGGAAGAAAAAGTATTGTAAAAAAGACCCTCTCCCAGTAAAATTTTTTCTCAATATTCTGACACTTGTAGTCAAGTCACATTGATCTTGTCCACTTTAAACAAGACTCTCCTAATACATTTTCTCTCAAGAAACCGATTTACTGTCATCAGGTGGTCATGTTGGGAAGCAAAGATACAGGTAGTCGTCAACTTATGACTGCAATCGGTTCTGACAGAATGGTCGGAAATTAATTTGGTTGTATGTAGACTATCCTTTATTTTATATAATTTTTCTACACGTACATGTAGTGTAACATGGTAAAGTCCATGTCTACTGTTTTGTGTACAGTATTGATATTTCTTACTACAATGTGTAGAAAAAGGGAATATTTCAACAGGGAAGCTCAGTAAGAATGTTTATTAATGCTTTCAACCACGAAAGCAAAGCAAACTGATGTGACCAAAGTCACGGGATATCAAAGGGTCTCTCAATCACTTCTCTTTATCATCCTGCCACCTGATTAACAAAGAAGCCTCTGTTCCTCCAAGTACCTCTCCCAATGACCTTTATATCTTACAAACACACTGCCAGATATACAGTACATATTCACAGTCAGTTTTCAGTGGTAAATGGATGACTAGCTGTATTATAAAGATCACAGGAATCCTTCCTCTGTAAAAATGTAATACTTCTGCACAGATCAAATGACAGCATGCAGCCAGTTTTTAACTGGACAATATTATTGAAAGAGCTTGTCGGATTTGTATAAATCTTTTCCTACCCTCAATGTTCTCTTAAGCTTCCTCTGAAAATCACATGCTACAAAGTAAATCGACTTGGAACACAGATCCAGTAAGAAAATATAGGAAAAAATCACAATATAAAGTCATTTTCATCAAAGTTTGGCCGTCGGAATGCAATACTATCATCAGCAACAGCAGGTAGCTCCTCTGCAAGACCCCAGCTCTTGCTGCCAAACTGATCTGTAACATACATATAGTTTTAACAAGAATGCAAAATGGTTAATAACAAAAAAGAAATTTCAAAATAAACAGGAATAACAGTAATATATTACGCTATGAACTGTTGATTTAAAAATAAAGTATATTAATTTTCAGAAGACAGTCACTTTGTACGAAAAAAAGTATACTAAAATAAAAAAAGGTGAATACAGAAGTTTTTCTATCCAAGATAAATTTCTCCTGAATATGTACCTGATACACATATAGATGAAGAATAGTACCAAAAAAGTCATTTCAGCCAGAACTAAGAGCTCACCCCCAGCAAAGGAAAGTAAACCAAAGAAAAGCACAACACAACAGGTCCCATGAATTGTCATTCAGCAGATAGGGAGACAACACATATTTCCCTAGTCAATTAATGCCTCTTGTGTCACAGCAGACCTGGAGGCAACACATATTTCCTAGTCACTTAATGTCTGGTGTGTCAGCAGACGGGGAGGTAACACACATTTGCCTAGAATCAATTAATGCCTCTGGTGTGTCAGCAGGCAGGGAGACAACACACATTTCCCTAGAATCAGTTCCAACTAGATGAGTAAATTTTCTTACTAATAGTCTCACACTTGTTCATAACAAATTCATCACCAGGGATGGAAGAAAGTTTCTTTGTTGAAGAACTCTATTCTAATCACTTTGAAGTTAACATAACTCAAGTTTGGTCATAAAAGTGATCGTTATGGTAAGTTAACTGACTGATAAAGAAAGAATGGACTTAGAATATTTTATACATGTTTGGAATATTTTATACATATTTGTTATTGATCTATGATTTGAATTAGAGAATGCTTATGTAACTGAACCATTGTTTCTATGTTCACTAATTTGATTATGTTGTACATTATACTTGTGAATTTTGATCGATGCTATATTTCTTATGCTGTGTGTGTATCAGGCTAACAGAATTGTTGCAGGATTTTGTAAGCTGAGAATGTTTGTAAGAGAGAAAGGAGTTTTAGTGATGAACTATACCAAAATTTAGTGCTGCCTTAATTTCACTTTTGCAGAGACACAGGACTTTTTCCTTTTGCTTCAGGCAACAGTGACTATGGTACTCTACCAGATATTGTTGGTGTGAGAATCCAGAATTATCATCAAACTTGTCAGTAAACACTTGCTGTAAGTTGATTCCTGTGAATTCCATTAAAGAGCCAATAAGGCAGAGATTTGTGGCCTGAGTTTGGTCTCAAGAATTCATGAAGATTATTTTGAACATTTCTTGTAGTGTGCTTGAGTAGTACACATGAAAATTCAGGAACATTCTTCCTGATGTGCTTGATAACACATGTGAAATTCTACATGATTCTTCATAGTGTACTTTGTGAGAGCACTGAAAATTCTGAAACAGTTGCATAATATGCCTAGAAGGTGGATGTGGGACCATAGGATTAAGAGAGACAGTGACTTGCTGCAAACTGCCTGATTGTGAATATGTGCCAGTGACAGCCGCCATCTTTGAAAAGGTTATGTACATTGACTTTAATTATTTCTCTGAAACTCTAATCTCATTTCCGTGATGGTATCCATTAACTTGGTTATATATATATAACTGAACGATTGTCCAGTGTTAAGTGAATATTGCTGTGAAGTGATGTAAATGTCAATGCTCTTTTGATCATATTCATATGTTGTATATTTGATTGTTGATTTAATAAATTTATCGACCTTATCACATGCACTGATAACCATTTGTTGGAGAGATAGTAGGTGGATGGGGGCTCACTAAATATAGATTAAAAGATGGATTTATCTTCTCCATTGGTAAGAAGTTTTTCACCTATAGAAATATTGTGTGACAGTAAATGCTTGTCTTTAAGGTTGTGGAAGAGATAAAACGTTTATAGTGCCCGCATATCCGCCAAGTAAGAGAGATGAGTGGTGACTTCTGTTAGATTATTAATAACATAAATTAAGATGCTCATCACTTGTAATTAGCTAAGGATGATTAAATAATAATAATAATCATAGACATTAACTAGGGTGGTGTTGTGTCACACTGTTTGCTACATTTTATGTTTGTATTTTTTACTCATGTCTGCACTATGGCAGACTCTAACTGTCGCTATAACCAGGATCACCTCATTTCCTGCCATTATTAGGCACAGGGAAGGCTAGACATTTTCTTGCTAACATCTCCAAATAGATACTTGATCAGCATTCACAGGACAGGTATGTCCTTTTACTATTGAGATTAAAACATAAACACAAATGGAGCAGGATACTCTTTGCAAAAGACCACAAAAAGAAATGCAAACCAATCAGTCAAATTGGTATCTCAGTGTCAAAGCAGTTTAGGTGTAAACTAACACCCAGAGTAAGGAAAATCACTTTACCTTATCAAAAAACCCAGAAAGATAAATAAGATGACTGGAATGAAAAGAATCAAAGCGACCAACCAAATTTTAAAAAAATAAAATTGGTGATGTGGAGCTGACACTATTCAGAACATTTTAAATATTCACCTCTAGCTTCATGAAAATGACTATCTGTACTGATGTGGAAATGGTACTAGAGAGTCCTAAAAGAAATGCTTCTCACTGGATCTGCCTATGGGGATTTGGACCCTAAGTTCTGGCTTGTATTAGGTAGAAAGGCCTTTAGTTCTGGCTTGAATGAGATATATGGACCCTTAGTTCTGGTTTGTAAGAGCTACACAGACCCTCAGTACTGGTTTGTGACAAGATCTGTAGAGCCTTAATTCCAGCTTGTATGAGATATGTGGGCCCCATTTCTGGTTTCTTAAGAAGTATGTGAATCCTTAGTTCTAGCTTGTAAGAGGTATGTGGACCACTATCTCTGGTTTGTAAGGTGTGTGTGAGCCCTCAGTTCAGGTTTGTAAGAGGTATTTGGGTCCCTAGTTCTGATCTGTAAGAGAAATGTGGGCTCTTAGTTCTGGATTGTTAGGAGGAATGTAGACTTAGTTCTGGTTTGTAGGAGCTGTGGGCCCTTAGTTCTGAATAGTATGAGGTACATGATCCTTACTTCTGGCCTGTATGAGGTACATGATCCTTACTTCTGGCCTGTATGAGGTACATGATCCTTACTTCTGGCCTGTATGAGGTAAGTAATCTTATTCTATTCCCAGTGCATATTATCTAGTTCTAGGCTGATCACAAATTAATATGTCTTCGATTGAAAAGGAAAGTGAAATGAATCAAGTATGTAAAATAAGAGTTGTAAATTAAAATCAAGTAAGGAATATAATAGTCATAAATGTAGAATTCCTCAATGTTCCAACACAAACTTTCAATGTAGAAAAGTAGATTTGTCAAAGTATACATAAAACTGCTCTTGCTATTCATCTTTATGGACTTAGATAGTCCTCTATGACTGTTTTAAAAAATAATCATATTTGTATATCTGAATATATAACAACTTTAACAAAATCTTAAGTTTAATTAGAATATTTTATTTCTGTCTGGGAAAATATTGTTGAAATAATATTAATTTAGTTATAATAATATAAGATAATAGTGATAACGACAAATTTCAACCAAAATCAAGCCTGGGTTTAGTCTTAATTTGGAGAGACGATTTTATGTGGTTTACATTTACAATTTTGTTTCTTCATATCTGATGATATATGTTTTTACTAACAAATAAAGTTATGTACCTGAACCTAAAGAAGTGTTGCTATGCATTTGAGAATTCCGCAATATTCTGATGCCATTTTGTGCCTCTTTCTGGTGACTAATTTTTGAAACTGAGCTGTCTTCTGGGAGTCGAGATACCTCATACTTCTTGTCTTCTACTTGTGATAGATGGTCTCTTCTATTTTTCTTTTTCAGATTGGAAACCTCATTTTCAGCAGAAAATAAATCTGTTAATAGAAAGGGTAATTTTAAGCTAAATAAATATAAATAAAATAATATTCATAATTCATGCATGTGATTTATTAGAAACATTTGTGTAAAAAAATGGTCTAACAGTGGTGCAAGTGACTCACAGAAATAAATATGAGAAAATGCATGTCAATTTTTTAAATGTTATTAAAATAATTCACAAAATATAGATTTAAATAATATAAAATAGAGGAAAAAATTAAAATCAGGTTGTGAATGCTAATCAGATTAATTATACACAACAAATTATATCTTTGCCTGCACACTGATTAGATTAGCAATGTGTTTTTATTAAGTTATGCTCACCTCCTGATTCTTGTAAAGATAGTTGGTGTATATTTTCTTGCGGCTTCGTTTCTTCTAACTCCAAAGAATCTCCATTGTCACTGACTTTTGATATGGGAGATTTCTTGACCTTCTTTTTGACCTTTTTACTTCTCGGTGTCATGTTACCATCAGTGCTCTCCTGTGGGATTTTTGATATGCCGGCAGCAAGTAACTGGCGTGAGGGAAAGTCATCATGTGTAGATACTTGAATGTTAGATGCTGTTCTAATGGATTTCTCAGTGAAAGTATCAGACAAAATGACAGTATCTCTATTTGAAGAAAGTGGAGTAATAATGTCATCGTCATCATCTTTACTTTCATCTTTGGACTCTCGAAGAGGCCCTTGCAAGACATGTGGAGATTTTAGTTTCTTTTTCTTTTTTCTCTTCTTGGCTATCCCACTATCTTCCATGAAGGGGGTGCCAAGAGGCTCAAGGGGAGGCAATGAAGATGCTCGTGTGCGGGCAACAAATAGTCTGTTAGCATCTTCTACTGAATTTTCATTACTTGAATTGGAATTTAAATATATATTATTCAATTTAGATGTATCAGTGACTGACTGATGATCTGTAGCAGAAAGGCTTTGTTCCAATGCTTCCTGCTTTTGAATTTTTGCTTCAAGCTCCTTAAGGGCACGCTTTTCTTCTTTAAGTGTCTTTTCCTGTGAGTTTGAAATTCAAGGCTTATATTAGATGTTATTTTTATTGGAAGACACCATTACACAGAAAAATGTTTTTGTAACAAACAATAGCCAGCATAAAAAGAATATAATAAAATTAATAAAAAAATACAATAATTATAGCATTGTTTTCTCAAGCAATGCTTCATATGCAATAAAAGCTTCTGGCAAAAATTAAGAGCATGAAGCTCCTGTAAATAATGGATGAAGACGTTCTGAGCAAAGCAAACCTAAATGTTATCAATTAATAATTACTTATGCATAATTTTAAAACAAAATGTGAGCAAGTTTTGACATCAGCACATTAAGTGAAAATATGTATAGTCAAAATTACTATGAAGATTGTACAGCACCCTTATGACAAACAATGAATCTCTCAAGAAGTCCAATACAGCCAGTTTTTACTTCAGCACTGAACAGTTTGTAGTTTGAGCATCAAATGAAAATTAAATATGAAGAAAGCATGTGTCTTTAAATACCAGAGTCAGTGCATTAAGATTCTGACACTATGCTATTTCATTTCATTGCTCAATCCAGATGGTGATGGAATGATCTTATTTCTTTTTGTTATTGTTTTGCTTTTGCCTAGCTGAATGTGGATAAGTTAAATGTATATAAGATGCAACTGCACTGAACAGGTAATTGCACTACTGATGGTATTAAAATAATCACAGTGATTAAATATTTAATTTAATTTAATTTCTTCATTATAAACAGTATTCAAATGAAAGTGTATAAACATGAACTGGTATAAATCAAAGACTTCCTACTGAGACAATAAAAACAACTCAACGTTTGTTGTTAACTTATCAAACATATATTACTTTTAAAGGCATATAAATTATGAGCCATTTTCTGAGAAATATTGCTACTTTTATGAGGCAATGATATGCTACATCATGATTAATATTTTAAAATAAACAGCAACTAAAACAGTTGCTGAACATTGTCAGAGATGCCAAATACATATTTTCAAGTAGAAAAGTGCTTTTAAAACAACAGAATATAGGATTTAAATGACATTCTTGAACAAGAATTAAAAAATTAAAAAAAAATGAGTGAATCAACTAATAACCATTCTAGAACAAAATTGATATATTTCTTTCTATGATGATGAGTCAACTTTACAGTCACAAGATAGAAGAAATGCTACTCAAGACATAAGAAATGCTACTCAAGACATAAGAATTGCTACTCAAGACAAGACATAAGAAATGGTACTCAAGACATAAGAAATGCTGCTCAAGATAAGACACAAAAAATATTGCTCAAGACATAAGAAATGCTACTCAAGACAAGACATAAAAAATATTGCTCAAGACATAAGAAATGCTACTCAAGACATAAGAAATGCTACTCAAGACAAGACATAAAAAATATTGCTCAAGACATAAGAAATGCTACTCAAGACAAGACAAAAAATATTGCTCAAGACATAAGAAATGCTACTCAAGACCTAAGAGATGCTACCCAAGACTTAAGAAATGCTACTCAAGACAAGACATAAGAGATGCTATTCAAGACAAGACAAATAAGAAATGCAACTCAAGGCAAGGCATAAGACATGCCTTGCAAGACAAGACAAGGCAAGACACTAAATGCTACTCAAGATAACATAAGAAATAATTCTCAGACACAAATGAGGACATTCTTGTAGTTCTCAACAAAAAGAAATATTTACATGGTACAATTTAAATACTAAACTCACTTTATAAAAAAGAAAAAATAGAGATAGACAGAGAGGGAGAGATAAAAAATAAAGACAAGAATCATAAATTCAATTAGTGGATATAAATATATTTACCTTTTGGGTCAATTCATTAAGGTCAAGAGGTTTAAATGGGTCTCCATCAATGACATCCTCATCATCACTTTCTTTTTTATTTATACCCAATCGTTTTCTTTCTTCTTCCTCCTCCTTTTCTCTGAAAAAATAAAAATACTGATTTGTTAATCAATCTAATTTTCAGCAAATTTTTCTTTTAAAGCTTTAAACATTTTGAAATACAGATCTATGAGTACAGACAAAAATTACATGGTACGAGGAAAACTTAATAAAAACATTATTCGATTCTGATATTTAAGATGCAAGAAGTTTAAATTTTAAATCATAGCCATGAACTAAAATAGTTTTGCATCAAATATTGAACTGTAAACTCCACTGTTATGAAAAGTTTTCTCAATGAAAGTAAATTTTAGTTAGGAGAACTATCACTACCATCTTAAATGTCTCGGCAACCCAAACATTTACATACATAAACTATATGCATTTATGGAGATCTAGTTTGAAGAATGCTGAAGAAGGGATTTGTTTAAATTTAATATTAAAGAAGTATGAAATTAAAAAAAATTAAATAAATAAAATGCAAAGCTGCATGCCACACATGTTAAGAGGTTGACAAAAATATTTAAACCAATTGTATAATATTTTTAATCTACACCTTAACAACTCCAAAGTTTAATAAAATAAATGAATTAAAATATTAGGACAAAAATCATCCTGTCAAAAAATAAAGGAAAGAAAAAAGACATTTTAAAACATCCAAGGAGCAAATATAAATATACAGTAAAGACTTTATTGGCAAACCTCAAGACCTTTCTTCCATACATCTTTCGGCAAACCTACAGACCTTTCTTCCATACATCTTTTGGCAAACCTACAGACCTTTCTTCCATATATCTTTTGACAAACCTACAGACCTTTCTTCCCTACGCTTCCTAACACGTTCACGTCTTGCTGCTGCTTCTGCCTCCTGCAGCTCTTTGACTGCTGCCATGTCTGCCTTTATTCTCTCCTGGAGTTCCTCCCCTTGTTTTTCAATCATAGCAATCAGCCAAGAGAGACCTTGCCGCATTCGTGGGTCCATCTTTTTGCCTGTGCCTTTAAGTGTTGAACATGTTTCCTAAAAATAGTGAAAATCGGTCGATTATACTATCACAACCAATAATTCTATGATCAACATATATTTTGATCACAGCTTTATTTTCAGAGAATGACACTGTCTTCTGTGTCAGTTTGTCCTAACTGCATGTTTGTAAGTTCATTTTATGTATGTTTATCTTCCATAAATACACTAATTTATCATGTCATTTTGCAGGTGGATCAATTTTGCTTTATTTAATTATTATATTATCTTCATGCAGTTCCTGTGAGTTTAATGTATTATTTTGTATGTGTTCACTGCGGCCTGCATAGCCCATCCCTGAAATCTGACCTCTGGCACTGGTGACTAGATTTACAGCTTGGGGTAGGGGAGTTTTCTTTTCTACCATGCAGTGCCCTGTGCTTTGTGCCTATGATAGCTAATGTACAGTGCGAGAATATACATTTTAATCAGTATATGTTAGCTAATGTACAGTGCAAGAATACACATTTTAATAATTAAATGCTGTCTGATGTACTTTTTAATGGTATTAGCAGCTTATATATTTAGAAAGTAAACTGTTTACATTTTTATTAATATATTTTTATATGATGAATATTGCTATGGTATTTGTTTATTTCACAATTCATATGTATGAGAATGTTTTGCCTACAGCCCATCAACACATTTTATTTTATTTTGAGGTCTAATCCACTAGATTAAATATTAAGAAAGAGTTATGTATTAAAGCATAATCATGTTAGGTTCATTATATATTTGTTTTGTTATAGGCATTTAGGCATTTAGTTGTAATATAGAGAATTGAAAGTAAATGAAAATTTATTGAAAGTAATTGAAAGTAAAAGGAAACACAGAAGCTAGTTTTAGCAGTCTTCTAGTCCATATTGCCCCTTTATGGGTTTTCCTGGACAGCTGGACTTTCAGAATATATATAGGCACTAGGGGAGAGAGGGACATTCCCCCCACCACCACCCCAACCACCCAAAATAAAACATCAAAGCCATATTTAGACTCAAACTAATTGCAACTCTCAGTCTTCATCACCCAAATGGACAACCTAAACATGCCCACTGACAACACAGTAGACCATTTCTCATCTCCTGTTTACAATACTTCTAAGAAAGAGAAGAACTCAGGAAAAAAAATCACAACACTACAACTACAATTTGCAACATATACTCTGTTATACCCCCCTTCAAAACATGCCAAAAAAAATTCACAAAGCCCCCTCACACTCTACCTACAACAAACACACACTATAAATGCTAATTAAAATAAACAAAAACAAACAAGCAGAAAACAGCAACCTTTCTCCCCTCTTCCCAACAGCATCACTTTGATAAGACAAAGCAACAAAAATAACCAAAAATGCACCGTGCCAACATCAAGCAACAAAATTCCAGCAACAATACCAGGAATAGACAACAGCTGCCAGCACCAAGCAAGCACCAACCAACCTTCAACTCTAACACCACTGCCAGCACTTCCTGAATATTCTTGAAGGGAGTCAGTCCCACTGGAGCACTACAGATCAGAGAACATCTTATGATGAAATGATCCACAAAAGCTCCAGTGGCAATGTAAAATTGTTATTGTAACCACCTCCACCGAAAGAGGGAGATATAATGGACAAACAGAGAAGATGAAAGGATAGATGTGTACTTAGGGCTGACAGTTAGGGTGGGTAGTTTAGGTTAGATTGTGAACAGACATAATATAGTGTGGAGAGAGAAGAATAAGATATTTAATGGACAGAATAGGTGAAGAACTTTTATTTAACTGGAGGTTAGGGTAAGAGATGGTATTATTATTATTGTGGTATCAATGAATTTGTAGGCACTATAACAGATAAGCATTATATATATATAATGAACTGGTATATATATATATATATATATATATAGTACACCATACTACTATATACTGTGCCATGGACTTGGACATTTGCCTTTTGACTTGTACCATTTAATTGTTTGCTGCCCTGGTTCTGTCAGTTCATAGATGGTGTTTTATAAAAATAAAACATTCACTATTACAAAGAACCGGTGTGTCTCGTTCTGTGAATTTGTACAAATGGCACTATGTGCAGAAGACAAGAAGACATACATCGTCATCATCTTAAGCATCATCGGCATCTTTAACATTTGGCACTGACAGCAAGATACAAGAAGATACACATCATCAGCCTTAACATTTAGGTTTCTTTATGCGCTTAAGTAGTTTGTAAAACTGCCTGGAGTAACTTACATCTAATTATTGCACAATGATTAGAGCTTTTATAAAATTAGGCATTTGGGGGTTAAATCTTTTTTTTAACAATTATTATCACTGTAAAAGCTTTGAGAGATGTTTGTGATAATTTTGAGGGGAAAAAAGGAGTGATTTAAAGATTATGGCTAATTGTTAATCATTATCAATTAAATTCTGTTAAGCTATATGTTAATCATTATTGGCTAAATTCTGTATGGGTATTTGTTAATCATTATAAAATAAATTAAATTCTGTATGGTTATTTGCTAACAATTACAGGCTAAATTCTATATGGCTATTTGTTAATCCTTATGGACTAAATTAAGTATGGCTAATTATGTTAATCATTATCAACTAAATTTTTGTATGGCTATTTATTAATCATTATGGACTAAATTCTGTATAACTTATTCATTCATTATTATCAACTAACTTAAATTATTTATGGCTACTTGTAAGCCATTACCTGTTAATCATGATGGAATAAATTATGTATAGATATTGGTTAATTATTGTGAACTAAATCATGTGTTCACTAGTGACAATGAGGATGAAAGTAGGGATAGTTCTGAAGACTGACTATTAGTATAACTCTAACACTTATTTCTGTTGATGCATGCATGCACATACACAAATCAGTGTAGGTGCAGCAGTTTATGAATTTTCTTCTGCTGACAAATATTTCAGTTCATGTCACCAGATAGAATAGAGCGATCCTTGCTGAGCCTAATGATTTCTAAATACAATACCAAGAATTAAAATTTTGTACATATTCATTATGGTTTGAAAGAACCTTTATAATTATGTTGTATGTTTTGATTCAGTAAATATTTACTTTGCCAAGTATTTTCAGTAGCATACCATCTATTGGGTACTAAGTTTCATTGCTTTTAAGTTGTAAATTTTCATCAGCAAAGATGAACACACAATTTGTCAGATTCTATCATTACAATTATTCAACAGAATAAACTTTTTTTAATGGCTTCAAAGTCTAAAGAAAGCGCATAAAATATATAATAAATATTGTACTACTGCTGGATGACAAGATTTGTAAATACAATTTGATACTAGTATTGAATGACAGAAGAATTGTAAACACCATACTACTATTACTGCTGCATGACAGATTTGTTAATACTGTACTACTTTTGAATGACAGAAGATTTGTAAATGCTATATTACTGCTGAATGACAGAAGACTGGTAAATGCTAAACTGCCTCTGAATGACAAGATTTGTAAATACAATACAACTGATGAATGACAGAAGATTTGTTGTGCTATAGAACTACTGAATCACAGAAGAGCTGTAAGATACTCAATATAAAATACTGAAAACTTATACCAAAACTCATAACCTTAGTAGAAAAGAAACTGGGCGGGGGGAGGGGGGGGAAGAGGGGATATGTAAGAGCTTACAGCTGACGATCCGAAGAATTTGTATAAAAACTGATTTAGTAATAAAAACTTGTATATATATGTATTAAAAATTATATCTATTTATAAATGAAAAAATATTTCTTAGTTTGTTTTTGAATTGCTTCATATTTAAGGTCCAATTTGCAAAATTAAAGCTGAAAATTCTTAAAACAGTCGATTTGTGTTGATGTAAAGAGCACAAATGAGTTGATAGTACTGACTATGCGGCAAGGGCACTTGTTGATGTTGACTATAGTCTCTAGGTTAAGCAGTTCGCAAATATCCACTTCATCCAAGGCATCGGGTTTGTCCTGCTTGTTGGCAAGCCTACAGTATACAAACATACACAAATTATCCTGATATATAATACTATCAAATAAGCTGAAGATTCTCCTGTGTCATCACAAAATTAATGTCACTCATGTCCTACAGAAACTCAAAAGTATAATATGAATAATATGTTAGCTGTCAATGAATGTTTTAAATTTCAAAATATTTCAATCAACTTTTCAAACTAAGACACTGTTATGTTTTTAGATTCTTTTTATAAAACAGGTAGTAGACTTGTGCAATACACACAAAAATAGGAAAAAAACAATAAATTTACTATAAAGACTGTTTATGATTTCAGATTCAATTACAAAATTTCCAAAACAATATGCTGATTACTACTGCTAATAAGAAATGTAAACATAAAGTCAACACAATCATTTTAATTGTTATTTATCATTAAATATGAGCCACTGCACAAACTTGATGTAGTCTAACTTTCAGCATAATATAATGTAAGAGTTTATCAAACTTACAATAGTACAGGCTTTCCAGAAACCTGAGGATGTTCAAGACTTTCTCTCAAGGTCTCTCGAACTTCATCCATTCGATCACTTGTGCTAGAATCTACAACGTAGATAAAACCATACACCTCAGGAAAGTAGTTTTTCCAAATAGGACGTATATTTTTTCCACCGCCAACATCAAACAGTGTGATCTCATATTGGCCAAAAGTAAATTTGGTGTTTCTGAATCCGACTGTTGGAGCCACATCAGGATCAATTTGCTCTGTATACAAAGAAATTTATGAAAATATACTATCATACATGTAAATGATAACAGATAAGTCTAGAATTCTGAACAGAAGATGCCATCAATTAAATAATGAAGCAATAAACTATATTTAGGCACTTATTTGCAATATCTGACTAATGGATGACGGATAGTGAGCCTATGATATTATTTTAGTTTTAGTTTTCCAATTACATGTATGTTAAAATTTTTAATATTACAATTTTATTTTCCACATTACGTCAATACATGCACATTTTGTACAATAAATTAGAAAAAAATAACAATCAGTCATTTTATTTTTTTTATAATAAATGGATTATACAATCTAATATTATAATCTGACTATAGTATTAATGAGTTAGGTAATATAGAGGTAATTATTTTTTTTAAATACCATTAGTAAAAGTACATTAATCCAAAGCAATTTATATTATCTTTAATAAAGAGCTTTTTGAACCTATTAATTATTATACATTCATCCAAAGCAGTTCAAGCACATTACTGTTAACTTTTAAAAAAGAACTCTTTGAACCCATTATTATTTCATCTGCATAAGTTTTAATACCAATCATCAAAATTGTTAGGTGCAAAATTTATTTTAAGAATTTTCAAGTAAATAATGGAGAGTAACATGCACGTTGAAAATTGGACCTGATTATGAATCTAGATCAATGATGTCTTTATCATATCAAGTGCCCCTTTAAAAGGGAAGTGAGCAAACCATTTGTGTGTATCATACAAGCTTTTTGCTGGTTGACAAGAAATGTTCATTGTAGCTAGAATGAATTATTAAGTAAGCAAATTATTATTCGGTAGGCCTGGATAGATGAGAATTTCAAATCTCTCCAGAACTTGTCTTCTTCAAGATAAAAGAGTGTCTTGTAGCATTAGGTTGTATTAATTTCTGAAACTGAGGATAAGTCATCTAATGCTACCTGGTGTTTGTTAACAAATAAATTGCATTATACATTAAAGCAGAGAACTGTACCATTTGCTGTAATTCACCCTGTTCTGACCTAAGCAAATGATATCTTCCCTTAAATCTATATTAGATGTTTAATTTGCTTGTTGAATCACAGCTGCATTTGTTAATGTACAAATAAATGTATATTTCTAAAATTTTTCTAATATTTTTGGAAAAATATTATTGGAAAAATTTATAGTAGAGCAAAAATTATGTATATAAATGTGTGTAAGATACATCTATTTTGATAGAGAATGCACAAAGTGTGAGGTCAAAGGAGATCAGCTCTATTCCAGTATTTTACAACTACAACATGTTTCTGTTACAAGTTATGGTACCATAAGCAGGATATTTACTATTATCGCCCTCCATCTTAGACCTAGTCTATGCTGACAGCCATTTATCCCCCAAATAGTCTACTGAGAAGATGTTCTCATAAAGTCATAGTCATACACTACAACAGACCAGAAGCTTGGCAGAGGAGGAATGTAAAGAGTAAAGATTCATCAACCACTATTGGTTGTCAGCTATTACCACCTCCTCAAACAAAATAACACAATGGACAAATATTATTCAGACTATACGTGCTTATATTACAAGGCTACATCATGTCTATTTTAAACCTAGTTTGGGTATTGAGTTACCAAAGCAATACAAGATCATCATCCCTAAACAAATTTTCATTATCACCTGCACAAATCACCTGTACTCTCAACTGGTTTTGCTAAGTCTGTCTATTTTGCTACCACTATACTAGGTAAAGTTAACACAGGAGGCCTATATTTTCCAGAATAACGATTATTCAGTCTATTACAAAGTAATTTTGTGCTGAGCTATAGAACTGTTTGCTTTTCTCCTGGGGATAGAAACCTAAATAAACATTATATGTAGGAACACTCAGCAATTGCAGACATTACTTTAGCCTAAAAAGGGGTAAATAAATCATCAATAAACTAAATTCTTACCTCCAGAAAAACTAAAAGATGCGGTGGTTTTCCCAGAGTTGTCCACCCCAAGCAAAGCCAAAGTCAAAGGCCTGTGGACAAGAGAATATCTTGGATGATTTTAAATTCGACTAAATGGAAACGAAAATCGGCATAGTCTAACAGTATTATAATATAAATATAAGTACATAAGTATAAGCAATAAGTACATACTTTTGTTGTGTTTTGACTCACTTTTTAGGATGTCGACGATGTCTGTTATGAGAAACACAGTTTCCCATTGAACTCTGTGCAGTTTACAGGTAGTTAAACTCCTTAGACCTTTAAAAGTTATGATCAATTTGAGAAAATTTTCTTAGTTCACATTTAAAAAAATCCTATTAAATGTAATTTTTTCATTTTAAAATATCATAAAATAACTCGAAAATATTTTAAACATTTATTAAAATCAATAGCTTAACATCGAATTCGAACTGCTCCTGCTTGATGCTCTACATCAGTCCATTCTTCTCGCCATGTTGGCAACGGAATGTGTTTACGGCAATAAGTTTACGTCACCAAGGAAGATACCCTTATGTCGCAAATATTTAAATTCATTTCATTAATAATTTAATCGTGTCATAATAATATGTATTAGAACATGTGTGTAAAAATATTTTTGTACATAAAATGTATTAATAATTAGTTTTGCAACTGTGTATGTTCTATAGTAACACTGACAATAAAGGTGCATCATAGGCTATAAGCTTATGCACAAACATTGATAGCAATCGAATCTGCAATATGACTACAGCATTTTGTGGTAATTTAAGTACATAAATTCAACAGTCCGTGTAGTATTTTCATTCAGAGAAAACTAATGGATGATATCTCGGTTTTATTAATTTATTTGATCACTTTCGTAGAGTTGAACTTGTTTACTTGAATATTTACTGTAACAGTTTCTACAGTTAGTAGTAGTAATAACAGTGGTGGCCTATAGTACTTAAAGAGTACACATGTCTTTTATAAACAGTAATTTGTTTCTGATCAGAAGACACGAGCAAAGGTGAAGTAGAAAGATTTTCAAGACAATATGTAGGTGAAGTGTTAAATGAAACAAAAATTTGCTAAATCGCCTATAACAGCCATCCCAAATCATAATGTAAACTGCAGGACTGATAAGCATTTTTTTAAAAAAAGACACGGATACAACATGAAAATCCAAAACATTTTATAAAGTGCGCAATACAAAAACAACTACAGGCACACACTTAAAACCCCTAATTATAGCCTTAGAGTTAGTAACTAATAGGCCCAACAGACAAAAGTTCATCATTTACTCTTATCGAAAACAAAAATATAATCGTTTTCTCTTATTGAAAAAGTTTTATTTCAGAAAGAAAAACAGCAACAAATATGAAAAAAAAAGTTATTGCGCCTGTGCGCTGCTTGCTGTAATTTATATAATAAAATAGCTAAAAATGTGTGGTTTGAATCAAGACACTCAATTATTTGCCGATCTTGGTCCAGTAAAATGATCAGAATCAAATAATATAGTTGTATTTATATACAAGTTTTAACCACTAGGATCATCACCAGCTATAATTAGATTATATATATATATATATATTAATATCTAATAATAGCAAGCAAGCGTCGTAGTCCAGAAGTGATTAATCAGATCAGAAACTTGTGCAGTCATAAACATATATATGTATATTGGAGGGTGGGTGGGTATTTGTATTTAGACATATCAAGGAAAGAAGCAACTAAGAATTTAGTCTCTATAAATATTAGTATTAATAGGTTCACTGCTTTAATCTAATCTGGATACTTATTACTTTATAAAAAAATAGATAATCAGCTGTAGGTTGTCTCTTATAATGCAAATATCGATAGTCTATAAACTTTGTAAAACTTTTTAAAAATTATATTTAGTATAATGCATTTCTAATAATGACACTTTATGCCAAGAATTATGCTTTCACAGACAAGTTCAACCTGGCTCTCTTTGGACTTTGTTGGTTTCATTCAGTTTTGAATGTAGGAGTCTATACTTATACATACCTGGCTCTCTTTGGACTTTGTTGGTTTCATTCAGTTTTGAATGTAGGAGTCTATACTTATACATATTGAATTGCCAATAAGGGCAGTACATAATCACATACACACCAGCAATGGCAGTATGTTCACACTTGTTATACACCAGTAAGGACAGTACATATTCACATCAATAAGAGCAGTATATACACACAGTTACACATTAGTATGGACAGTATGTACAAACCAGTAAGTGTAGAATGTACACATAGTTAAATGCCAGTAAAGACAGTCTTTTGTTGTTAAGTCTCCAGTCTGAAATCTCTTTCCAAATACACTAACTCAAACATCCTTACTATAAATTTGTACTCATCATAATATATACACATTCTCAGTACTCTATAAAGGTCACAATATACACTAAATTCAATAGACAGCATTTTTTTGTACATCAGGGCACAACTACCTGGAATGTGGCACCACTCATGCTCAGAGAGACACTTTTTGTTATTTTTAAGAGTACTCTCAAGTCACATAGTTTCCAATGTCAAGAATACATTTGCATCATTTATTATTAAAATGCATTTGGGCCTGTATATTAATCTTCTACATCCATTCTTGCATCTTCTCTATCTATGCCTCATGTTTCCATTTTACATGCCAGTTCATTTCTTTTATATTATTTGTCAATTACTCTCTCATGTTCTCAGGTTTATTCATATTTTAATGTCCTTACATGTTATTACTGTGAAGAGCTTGAGCATTTCAACCATTAATTCTACACTGAACCACCATTATTATTGTTCAGTTATTGCTTAGTGTGCAAAGCTGTAAAATAATTATATAATTAAATATATTATAAAAATAATATGATCTCACTTAATTGTAAATTTGAAAGTAACAGTCTGAGAACCACTGGTGTAACATGGGTGAGTCAGGTCCCATTGGTGGCAAATTTAATAAGTGGAATTACTGCTAAACTAAATGATTTTATAAACAATAATTTGAGGCATGCTATTGTGAATTGTTTCTAAACAAAAAGCACACAAAGATTCCAGGTTTATAAAAGAAATCTGTTTTAGCTAACTTAATTTTAGCATCTTGTCGTCTGGATATATCATTAAACCTTTTAAGTCTTTAAATAAAATTTATTTATACCAAGGTGTATGTTATTAATGAGCTGAGCTATACTGAACCCTTTATACCTTCATCAGAAAATGAGCAAACACAACACCACTTTTAACACAATTTTGTGAAGAACTTTATTTAAACATCAAACTTTCACAAAGGGTGCAAAAACAGAGCATTCATCCACCACCTCGATAAAGTTAAATCATTTTAAGAGCATTGGGACTCAAATAATTAACTATGAAAACTGACATTTGACAACAACAAAAAATCTTAAGGACTTTTTCCTTCATATTCATTTGTATTTGGAAGAATGTCCTTTGAAAAAAATAAATGTAAACAGCAGAAGAATAAACAAGAAACAATATATTTAATCCAAACTAATTCAATAAAAAAAAATTATGATTATGAAACTTGATAGAAATATAACCAAAGTTGATTGTTTAACCAAAACATTTATTCAAAGAATGCACATATATTTAAAGAATTATATATATAAAATTAAAACAACACTACACTGCACCACTCCAGCAAATGAATAATTAATGAAACTTCGAACTGTGAAACTTACCTCTAAAATTTTAAGCAATATACTAACAATTAAATAACTGCAGGCACTAACTTTAAGAAAAATCATACCAGAAGCACTACAAATACAATAATCTTTGTCTAAATACAATCTTAGGCAACAGAAGAAATAAGAAATTTTCCTACATGAATGGGGTCAAAATACTGTGACTCTGATTTTAATTTGATTATTTCATTTGAAAGATTACCAAAAACTCCCTATGTGACAATTATTATATTCTGTCAATCACCCTGTTTATAGACATCTTGTTCAATATGACTAATAACCTACATTGGAATTCACAGTAGCAAATAGATGAATGTTGATAATGCTATAAAAATATGAATGTTTTGACATTTTTAAATAAAATATTCTGTAAATTTAAATGAACAATTATTTTTTTAATATGCATAAATTTTACTGTAAAATGTACAACATTGTTTCCTAAACTCATGTGGTTAAATTGAAAAGTAAATCATTTAAGATCTTGACAGTTAAAATTCCAGTAGCAATATTAAAGTTCATCTTGTCCAGTATTTTTCTGTTTGTTGAAGTATTTCTTGGATCCTTTTGGGTCTGGAATAATCTGAAAATAAAAAATGGAATAATAACAAATCTGACTTTCATTTCATCACTTTAATATTAAGCAACCATTTTTTTTTTCAAACAGTAAAACACAAATCATTCTCCACTAAGGTTTTCATAAAATATCTGCAAATAATGCACAAAGCACAAAAGTAACACAGAATCTTACTTTTAATTCTATCAGATGCCTTAATTAATAAAAGGAATTTCTCAAATTTCTATAAACTCAAGCAAGAAGAAACTAAAACCAATATCCATATTTATGTATGAATAACCTGCCACAGCAAGCTAAAGGTTATCTGTTCAGTTACTTTAAAAATAAATAGTTAATCCTAAGCTCTAAAGAAAATAAGGAAAAATAAGAACAGTCAGTAATGAATTTAGTTTTAATAAGTAATAATTAACTTGCTAATCATGTGAGGAATATTTAATTTTTTCCAGGTAATTTAACTATGAACCATCATATATCACCCATTTAAGTATCACACTTTATTGTTTAAATGAAAATCCAAAGCTGTACAAGCACTCTTTGATCCATACACCAAAGTTAAAAAATAAAATATTCAAAATTAAATGAATAAACAAATTTCTAACGATAAAAGTTTAAAAGTACAAGCTTAAAGTCAAGAGGATATCTCAGGTAAAATAAAAATTTCTTGTTTTATTTAGAAATTGAACATAAAGTGTTTGCAGTACCATAGTAGTTTTAACTAGCTTGACCCAGTTTAAAAAATCAGGTAACATCCAACAAACAGTACCAAGTGCATAATAAATGTTACCGCCCTTGACCCAATTCCTAAACAAAGGAAATACATGTAACATGAAAAATTAATCCCAAATCAATAAACAGATTTTATTTATCAACCTATAACAATATCTCTGTTAAAAATTATACATACTGTATCACTGCCTGGTTTCCAGCCAGCCGGACAGACTTCTCCATGAGCATCAGTGTACTGGAAGGCTTGCACCAGTCTCAAGGTTTCATCTACAGATCGGCCAACAGGCAAGTCATTCATGGTGATCTGACGTAGAATGCCCTTTGGATCAATAATGAAAAGACCCCTAAGGGAGCAAAAATGAAGGACATAATGTTTGAAATTTGCTTATGCTAATTTTCTGCATGTTTACCATGCTTAATTCAACACCTTGCAGAAGTCATTGTATTACAAATAATGATAAAGAGAATTTCATGAGTTAGTATACAAATAATAATAAAAGGATCTTACAAGTCAGTATGTTACAAATAATAAATAAGAGAATTTTGCAAGTTAATATACAAAAAATGATAAAAGGTTTTACAAGTCAGTGTGTTACAAATAAGAGAATTTCATGAGTTAGTATCAAATAATGACAAAAGGATTTCAAAAGAGAGTGTTATAAATAATAATAAAAAAATTTCAGGAGTTAGTAATAATAATAAAAGGATTTCATGAGCCAGTATATTTCAAACTAGAGTATTTGCCACTCGTTATATGATGGATGTAAAATTAAAATGAATGCATTGC
The DNA here is from genome assembly GCA_028829895.1 of Sinotaia quadrata. NCBI lineage: Eukaryota > Metazoa > Mollusca > Gastropoda > Architaenioglossa > Viviparidae > Sinotaia > Sinotaia quadrata. The sequence goes on along the minus strand of CM054181.1, from coordinate 17,440,223 downwards.
TAGGAACATAAATGAATCAGTTTTCAGGTTTCATTATGTCATATTGCAAATTTCAAGCATCATTTAGCAAATAACCTTGACCATCAGTTTTTTTCTGATGGGTACTTTGATGTTGTCTGTTTTGTGAATGCAACAGTGCAACACAAAACTGGCCATGTGAAAACTTCCCTCCCTCCCTTCCTTCCTTTGTGAAAACTTCCATCCTTCCCATTTATGCCACAATGCAACATAAAGCTAGCCATGTGGACAAAGAACCACCCACATGCTTAAAGGTCAAGGATGCTTTAGCATCACTCCAAAAAAACTCCCATGTGCTTGAAGGTCAAGGATGTTTTAGCATTGCTAAAAAAAACCCTCTCATGTGCTTAAAGGTCAAGGATGCTTTAGCGTTATACACAGAGCTGGAAAAAATATATATATATAGAGAGAGAAAAATAAAAAACCTATTCAAATGCTATATCTTACAAAACTTGAAAGAAATAAAATTTCACAGAATATTATCGAATAGCAAAATGGAATATTTTAAAAACATTCAAAGAAACAAATATGTAAGAATCAATAATCTTAGGTCACACATTTGTAACAATGACACAAGTCTTGAAAAAAACAGCAAAAATGTAAAGTTATTGGAATATCTTCAATACTTCAAACATTTATATAAAGTACTTGCCTAAGACTGTGGCCCAAGTCCTGAAGATAAACACCATATGCTTTAGAAATATCATGAGTAATATCTGAAAGCAGAGGAATCTTGATAGGTCCCAGACCACCCTGATCTCGGGGTGTATTAATCCTGAAAATGAATGGGTTAGATTTAGTATTCTTGTTAGATTCCATATTTAGAACATTTAAAAAAAAAAAAGTAGAATTTTAAATTAAAAATATTTATAATTTAAAACTTATAAAGATTTGGATGGATTCATCAATCAGTCTTTAAATATGCGATATAATAGTGGGCGACTATGAATGTTAGTATTGTGTACACCACTCAAGTCTCTTGCATCCCTAACTTAATCAAAGTCCATAAGCAATCTGAAAAAAATTCAAAGATTTTTCAAAGGCTTTCAAAAAGTCAATATTACAGTTTTGAAAGCGTGTTCCTACTTGCCTGTCATAGTGTCAACATCTTGCTCTACTGAATGTTTTAGTATTTAAAGATATATATATTAATACAAACTGGCCCCTAAATGCAATCTGATGCTTAGCCAAAGATGAGAGTGATGTATTCCAGTGCTGAAGGAAAAAATGGCTATATTTATACTTAATGAGAGATGATTTGTCTTACTGTTCATCACTGTACTAATCATCAATGTAATTCTATATGTGATTTTCGCTTTACACACTGACACCAGATCATGACTTCTGCTTAAGATGTGACTCCAGTGTATGTTTTTTCATTATTTTGAAACACATACATTTACATTATTAATGATTAGCAATCTTTATAACCAATGTTATTATTATTGCTATTATTATTATTATTAGAAGCAAGAGAAATAAATAGTACAAAGTAGAATGCTGAGGCTCTAATAATGCTTCATATTTATTTTATTTAAGATACTAAGATTTTAAAAATGCAACTGCTGTAAATAATATATTTAAATGCTATGAAAAACAATAATAATAACAAAACAAACACAAAAGGAGTAAATTTCTTTTAAAATACAATTCTTGTGATTGTAATTTTTTCTAAATCCAACTATGATTAACTTTAGTGATCTTGAAGTCTGGATTATAACAACTATTTTCGGGATCAATTACATATGTAACCTGAATATTACCCATAAAAAATTCATATGTAAACTTTATTAATAATAAAAATCTACTACAAACCAATAATCTCAAGCTTTATTTTCCTTTGGGCAGGGTGATTTTAATTTTCAGTTTTAAAAAAATAAAAACACTTTAAACATTAATATAAAAAACAAACAAACAGAACAACTGACCATGCTAGATGTGTGAACTGGGAGTCAACAGAGCAAGCGACAACCTCTGTATTGATACTTTTGAATTGCTCAATACTGTCACTGAAAGCAATGATTTCTGTTGGGCAGACAAAGGTGCTGTAAATGAAAACAACACAACCACATTGTCAATATAATGTCAGTCACTTTTAAAGTGTTATTTATTATGCAATAAAATATGATCAATTACTCTATAAATAGTTAGTATTAAAGTAATAGACCACCAGGCCTGCAGAACATGACCACCAAACTGACAACAGAAGCTAATAGTCAGGCTGGGGATAAGTGGCAATAAATAACAGGTCAATGCAGATTGTCAACCCTCTTGAGAGCATGCAAAGTTGGACACCAAGCAATCAAACAAGTGCAGCAGTTCACCTATCTTGGTAGCATGCTATTGCATGATAACAGCACTGATGCAGATGTCAACTACAAATTTTGAAAGCATCAGCAATATTTCAACGATCACATCCAATTTGGTCTGCACCAACTAACAATGTGACATTGTTAAGGCTCTAAAAACCATCAGCATACCAAAAGTGATCTGCACCAGAGTGAAATATGGAAAATCACTGCAAAAATGCCATATGTTCCAACAGCAATGCCTGCACAGAATACTCAGTGTCATACATCTCAATTGAATTACCAACAAAGAATTTTTGGCAAAGTGACTCCAGAAGGCTACATCATGAAAAAATGTCAAATGCATCTTGCCAGTCATAATGTTTTATTATGCATCTGCCTAAACAACAACACCCTGAGATTGTGATGCAATGGATACAACCTTGAGGAAAGTGGAACATGAGCAGAACATGCAAAACTTGGCACCAAATATTTTAAGTGCACCTGAAAATACTTCACATCAAATGCAAAGAGACTGAAAATGTCACTGCCAACAGGACATAATGTGCCAGATGTATAAGCAGATATAATATTATGTAAGTTTAAGTCTAATGAAGACTATCAAAAAAAGCATCAAAATTTGATCTGTTTGAAATGCACACATTTAGAAACACAAATTGCTGATACATCAAAATTTGGTCCATTTGAGATGCACACACTTAGAAACACAATATGCTGACACATCAAAATTCAGTTCGTTTTAAGTGCACACACTTAGAAACACACTGTGCTGACATATTAAATTGAAAGGATAATTATAACTGAAATTCTTACATGACAAAAAGTGTGATGTATCCTCTAATCTATACAATGAGATTGAATAAGGCATTAACTACATAAAAATGATTTAATAATATGCATTTCGGTTGTACTTTGTTCATCATTTGCATATGTTATAATGCCATGAATGTTCCTTTTTGTTGAGTTTTGTGAGCAATTTTATGAAACAAAAACCCATTTTCTTTTGCAATTTATAATAAACTGAAAAGTAAACTTTCCATTATATCTGGTTTTTTCTTGTTGTCTGTGACTATGTTTATTAGAATTGTTGGACTGTTTTTCAGTGTGGTTTATAGTTTACTTGTAATAAACTTGGAAAATCACATGTTCATTATGTCTAAAAAAAAGTTGACCACAAATAATGACACTAAATTAATATCTCAAAAAGTATTGCAGCTATCATCACAATTTTTTGTACACAAACTTATTTCATCAGTACACATTTTTTGAGCATAAAATATTTGTACTATATGAAGTAGAAAAAAATTAGTGGGACTACCTATACTAATACCCAACATAACAATATTACCAATAACACTTAAACATCATATAAATATTATGAGCAACAGGAATATATCTATCTTGAATCAACATACAAATCAAGGGGGTAGAAAAAGAAGACCAAGTATCTGCCTCGGAAATCTGATAGTTTGACATCCTTGAACTCTCCATTGATGACTGCTGTCCCATTCCAGTCAGGGGCTGGCTTGGAGACTAAATAAAAATTATTATAAAATCAAGTTATAATAGAAATAAAAATAAATATTTTAGAAAGTATTATAATTTTACACAAAAAAATTTAAACTGACAATAACTGAAGTTTTACTATTACCCAAACAGTGTAGTAATGTTCACATTCAGGTAATAACAATAGTAATTAGTATAAAATCAACTAATTTCAAACTCAAAGTAACAATAAACTTTAATAATAATAATATTCTGGCTGTAAACAACAGTGCTGTGATATCATATGGAATGGATGCAAGATAAAGTAGGAATGGTGTCAGATTAAGATATCAGTCAAATGGGATGAGAGAGAGAGGAAAAGAAAAGGGAAAAAGAATAGTTTCTAAACATGAAAGAGAAAATCATTCATTAAATTTACCAGTAAAAATGCTTGACAAAGTTTACCCAATGACCAAAGCCCACTTCTCATGATATCAAAAACTGAATAAAAAATATTTTTTGCCATATATTGATATAATGATATATACATCATTTCAAAAACAACACTGGACCATACATTGAAAAATGCATAACAGACATTAAAAAACAAGTAAAGTAGTATAAAAATCAAAGTTTCATTCTAATCAAAAATCTAAAAGTAAAACCTTTGTGTCTTGCTTCTGACTGTTTGTAACATTTGATAAGTATTAGACCAACAACAAAATGCATGTCACAGATTAACCATCAAATCTTTTTCTAACATTTTATGTCAATGCCATAATTTATTTTTATGTTCTACAGCTTTGGCTTTTAAACAAAAGTTTGCATGCAAGGTGTTTCTACTTGTATTCATCTATTATATTCATTATAATTATAGTAATATAAATACATCTGATGAAATACAATTGTAAACGTAATTCTATTTATATATTTTTTTTATAATTATAACTTTCAATTAATTGCTAAATTTATTAAATCATTTCTGTTTTACTTTTAACAAGCCATCCTTGGCAAAAAGATGCATACTATCAAAATGAAAAATTTAGCCTTATAAATTGTAGTAACAGAGGTACCCTTGTATACGTCTGCTTTGGAATAAGTCCAACTTGGTATATGTCCTGTTTGGACGTGAAAAATTTTGCTTGGTATACAACTTTTATTTGGAAAACAACTTGTGTTCTAGAACCTATATGAGTCAAAATGAGTCAAGAAACCGCACGCTACTCTTGTTTACCTCTCTCTAGACAAAGCCATGACTGCCCACAAGCGTCAGTTGCTATCAAGTATCATACACTGAACAACTCACACTATAAGTATAACTTTTCTGTGAATTTTCTTGTGATTTTGTGGGTTTTTTTCACGTAAATTCATTAACCATGAGATCTAAGAGAGTTAATGAGGAGAGCTGAGCAACAAAGAAAATAATTAGGCACCATGGAGGCAAAAAAAGAGATTGTTGAAAAAGTATGAAGGTGGCATGCGTATCCGAGACTTGGCTGCTGCATACTGTATGCTGAGAACAATGGTGTCTAAGATTGTAAAAAACAAAGACGTGATTAAATTGGCTAATTTATTTCACCTAACTGCTTTTTTATTTATGTATTTTAGTATTAAGCAGTGTTTAAATTATTTTAATATATTTATACAACCCCACCAATGTACATGTACATGTACAAAATGCCATAACAATAGGATTTTTTTCCCATGGGAACGGATTAATCATTTTCCCTTTTTTTTCTTATGGGAAAATTTCGTTTGGTATACGTCCTGTTTGGTACAAGTCCAAAGATCTGGAACGGATTAAAGGACGTATATCGAGGTACCACTGTACTAGTACCACTCAAAAAAAGCAATAAACAAAAAAATACACCAAAAATCCAAGGTGGTTCTCAGTTGCTTTCATAAATATTAAATAGTATTAACTATCTGATCAAAAGGACAGAGTCTATTTTCATCTTATTAGAATTATTACAAAAGCTACCTTTATTTCTCTACAATCGGCATGTCAAGTTGTAGAAAGAAGTAACTTACTGACAGCTTGGCTCCACTGAATTGTGTGCCCAGTAGTCCTCCGCGTTTCCTGAGGAAATACCTGACCGCCAGCATAAGAATAGCAAGCCTCTTCACCAGTAAGAACTAATGTGATGCAAGCTAACAGCACTAAACAAGTCACTGCAAGCGTCATTTTTAGCAGACATCAATTTACACGTTGTACGATATTACAGTTGTAAAAGTGCCCTTTTGCTGTTGCGGTTCTTAATTGAAAATAAGGAATCTACTGAAATATGTAACACATATTTGTGATGCCTCATTCTAGTTTATTTCAATACTATAATATTAGAGATCATTATTCATGAAGAAAGTTTGACTTATTTTAAATAAAATTAATCGTGTTATTGATGACGTCATTTCTTTTTGTTGTTCTTGCAGTGTCAACGCTTTTGAAACTTTAATTATTTTTAGATACAATAAAATTAATAAACAATATAACTGCATTATTAATATTAATTTAGAATTTAAATCCATACAGTATCAATTACTCATATACTATTTAATCAACTTGTATACGAAAGTTCTAACATACATATTATTACCCCTTCACCATTTCCTTGGTAGCCAATACACAACACTCAAATGGCGGACGCAAAGTTTATACGCATGAATAATCAAAGTGTACTGTATATATGCACTGACATTTGAAAGCGAAAATTATAAAAGGTATGTATGCACAAAAGATGTGTTATTAATACAACCTCGTTTCACTTGTACTTATCTGATATAATTATAAACTTATAAATGATGATACTTTTAGTTTTACGTCTTTGGACTTGCTGTACTGATCTTACAAGGAGCGGTTAAATAGTATGAGCACTGTTAAAAATGTTAATAATAGATTTTCAGTATAGCATGTATATATGCATGTGCTTATGTAATATAACCACATTCAAGCCTGCAGCTTTAGCAAATGATTGTTAACATAGATTTATGTAATAATAGATAACATAATAGATTTGTGACCAGTGCTTTAGCTTCGTATTCATAATACTAGTGCAGATTCAACAAGCACACCGCACTATAATTATGATCTGTTCCTTGCTAAATCTAGTGAAACAATTATAATGATTGACAAAATACTAAGAATCCAATCACAGTAAGCAAAAGAATAATTTAATAAAATGTAATATGAAAACAATTCAAATGTTAACAATTATTAAAATGTTACATTTCTTGAATTTTATATTTTAGGTTTATATTCTTAAAGGCCCTAGGCCTACTTGTGCACTTTTTCTAAGATTTTTCTGGTACTTTGTTCGAATAAAAAATAAATATAAAGAAAATATGTGTGCAACTTCTGACACATTTTAATTGTGTAGTTAGACGCAATGATGGATTACAAATATAATTAGGCATATGCACTACTTTAGGTAATTCTACTACAGATATGCTTTCTTATAATTTATATTTTAAAATATCAGTTTTGTTTTTAAAATATTGTAATAAGAACTTGTAAGTTTAAAATTAATTATTATGTATATAATACATATTATAAGAGAACTTAAAACATAAGACATGCATTAAAGTTTTCTATTTACTGCCAGTCATTCTGTTAAATCTATTTGTTTATCTATCTGTCCCTCAATTGTTTGGTCTACACATTTGTTTATCTAACTGTCTGCAAATTTGTTTGTCAGATGTGTATTTTACTTGGTTAATCCACATATATTTATACTGATAGAATATAATTTGTTATGAAACAAAGTTCACATTTTGGCCTCCAGTCTTTTACTAGTATAAATTAATTGACAAAGATAAGGTCAAAGTCACCATCGCTTTACCAGTTCCACAGATACTGATTTTTAAAAATTGAATCTGATTTCTTAGTATAGATGTAAAAGTTAGTGCTTTTATGTTATGTTTATATTATGTTATAATATGCACTTGTGCCACATATTAAAATCTTGTTTTACTGAGTAATACTAATAGTCAGTGGGGGAAACATAATGCACATATATGCTGCCATCTTTTCTGTTGAAACGTATATTGTGTTTTCAGTCACAGAGCATTCACTTTTGTTTACATTTTGTCAGCATTTCTTAATATTATGGTAATTTTAAATAACAAAAACCTTAATACTCTTGCGCAGATATGTTTGCATTGATAAAACACAAACGTTTACTGTTGGACTGTTTTCACCCTATGAATATTTATTAGTTCATGGAATCTCTAGACTGGGAACATACTGGCCTATTGGAAAACCAGGAATTGTATGCATTTTTTTTATAAATGAAAATATATAATATAGATAAGGCAAATACATGAACATTAAGTTTTTGTATATATATTTTTGTGGTTTTGCATATTTGTGATTGCCACAGAAGTAAAACTTTGTGAACAGTTCTTGCAGTGCAATACACACTAAAAAGATTGTGTACACAACTATGTTTTTGCGTACACAACAGCATCATTATAAATTGCAGTACTAGTTTGAAACCAGTTTTCTGCTTTAATCTCTGTGATAAATTTGCCTCTCCTTATTTCTAGACATGACTAAATTGTTAAATGTCAAATTGACCCAACCTTGGGCACTGCTTATGCTGATATTTTTAGAGTGTCAGAGTTGGAAGTAAACAACTCAGGTGGAAGATAGGCTAGAAATTGCTGATGCAATCCAAACCATTTCCAACTGGGTGAGTAGTTTTTCTGACTAATACTAGTAAACTAGTAATAGTCTCACAGTCATAACAGCCTCAACCAGTGGGGATGGACCAAAAGTTTCTTTGTTGAAGAAGTACTCTATTCTAATCTAATCACTTTGAATATAACTCAAGTCGGTCATAAAGACAACTGTTAGCTTATGGTAAGTTAACAGACTGATAAAGAAGGAATGGACTTAGAATATTTCATACATGTTTGCTATTGATCCCTGATTTGAATTGGAGAATGCTTTTTGTAATTAAACCATTATTTCTATGTTCACTAATTTGATTATGTTGAATGTTATACTTGTGAATTTTGATCAATGTTATGCTTCTTATGCATCAGGCCAACTAAATTGTTGCAGGATTTGTAAGTTGAGAATGTTTGAAAGAGAGAGAGAGAAGAGTTTTGAGATTAAATATGCCTGAAATTTAGTGCTGCCTTAATTTGACTTTTGCAGAGTAGTAGTTCCATTTTACTTCTTTGCCCCACAGGAAATGCGTTAAAACTTTTCATCTTGGTGATGTTCTCGGTTTTTGGTGGATTCCTGTGAGGCCTTCCTCTCCTCTCTGGTGTTTGGAGAGGGCGGCAGTGTTACGTTTGGATTTTCATCTGTCAGTGTCTGCTCCTTGTTTTGAGTGTTTGCTTGTCCAGTTTTTTTTTGCAGAGCAGAGCAAACCTTTTTATTTTGTCACCTCATGCTACAGTGGCTACTGTACTCTGCTTGGTCACATTGGTGTGTGAATCCAGCATTTCATCAACTTATCAGTAGAGTGTGTTGCTGTAAGTTGAATTCCATTCAAGAGCCATTATGGCAGAAATGGTGATTTGAGTTTGGTTTTGAGAATTCACAAAGATTGTTTTGAATATTCCTCATGGTGTGTTGAGTAAATGCACACAAACCTTTGAGAACAGTCCTCCTGATGTGCTTGACAGCACATGTGAAATTCAGGATAAATCTCTACATTGTGCTTGGTGAGCTCATCGAAAATTCTGGAATGGGGTTGTGGTAATGTGCTTAGAAGGGACACATGGAGCGTGGCCTAAATAAGAAAGACAGTAACTTATTGCAAACCGCATGATTTTGAACACATGCTGGTGAGAGCCGCCATCTTTGAAAAGGTTATGTGCATTGATTTTAATTATTTCTTTGAAACTCTACTCTCATTTCTGTGATGATATCTATGAACTTGATTATATATTTATGTAAATTGATTGCTTATGTCTATACTAGGATAAACTCAATTATTGTTCAGCATTGATTGAACATTGTTGTAAATGTAATGTGATGTAAATGTGAACCCTCTTTTGATATATTCATATATTGTGTATTTGATTGTTGATTTAATAAAGTTATCATTAAATTTATTGAACTTCTTACACATATTGATAGCCATATGTTGGAGAGACAGTGGGTGGATGTGGGCTCACTAAATACAGATTAAAAGGTGGATTTGTCTTCTCCTTTGGTAAGAAGTTTTCCACATATGGAAATATTGTGTGACGGTAAATGTTTGTCTTTAATGTTGTGGAAGAAAGAAAACGTTTACAGTGCCTGCACATCTGTTAAGTGAGAGAGATGAATGGTGTCTTCTGGAGAATTATCAATAACATAAGATTCTCATCACTTGTAATTAGTTATGGATGATTAAATTGTTATATATATAATAATCATAACCAATAAAACAGTGTTGTAGTTTATTTTTATTGCTCACCACAGTGTCATTATAAATTGCAATACTAGTTTGAAACCACTTCTTCATGTAAACCTCTTTGCCTTAGTCTATTTTTATTGCCCACCACAGTGTCATTATAAATTGCAATACTAGTTTGAAACCAGTTCTTTGTGTAAATCTCTTTACTTTAGTCTATTTTATTGCCCATCACAGTATCATTATAAATTACAATTGCAATTTGTGTAGTGTTTCTGTGCTTTAGTGCCCTATTCATAAGCCATCCTTGTTTTTATTTTTTTTTTATCCAACCTGACATGCTTTCTAGTTTACCATCTGCGAGCAAGTTTTCTGATACTTCAAATATATATGGTAGTCATCAAGTCTATTTTGTTAGAAGAGATTAGAATGTTTCAGTCAGAATATCACTCTCAGTGCTTGTTCTGGGTCTGGTGCTCACCAGTTTATCATGTTGAACTTTCCCATAACTTTCCCATTTTTTAGATCTTAGATTTAGATTTAGCTGAGGTGTTAATAGTTAATACTAATAAAATTGACTCCAAGTGTTGTCCCAAATCTTAATGTCTTCACTTTTGGTACTTATTGTTCAATTTTGCTTGTACTGTTTTTCAAAAATTATTGTTGTTGTCATCCTCATTATTTGGAATGATTTTTTAGAACTTAATTTAATTTTATTAATATTTTTTTAAAATCTTTTTTATTACTTTAATTTTGCATATAATTTTATTACATTGCCTGATGTTTTGAACATACTTATATAGTCAGGTTGCATGGAGTTTGTATTCATGGAGGCTTCTGTTAAATATATGGCATGCACTCTTGAAGTTCTGATAGGAAGGGTTATTTATTAGACTAATTAATTTACACTAGCTACATCTAAACAGCCAGCAGGACTGCTTGAGAAATTAAAGATAGGGTATTTTTTCCTTTTTCTTTTTGGTTGATACTACCTTATCTCATGAAATCAATCAGGTTTGTTGCTTTTTGTTTTGGTTACTTTCATTTATTTGTGCTAAAACATTTTGCATAGAAACCATGACCTGCCCTCAGTTCAAAGATTGTGTGAGTGCATTTGAAAGCCAACTTACAGTAAGGCCTGAATTTTTGCTCTTTGTTGAATGAAACAAAATAAGATATGCATGTTATATGTCTAATATATTAATATCAAAATAACTATTCTTAAATGCTTGCTTGAGTAATAAAGTCAGCCATATGGTGGCAGACTTGAGATTTGTTGTCATTGTGAAAGGATCAAATGTACTGGTAGCCTTTATTGGAGTCAATAGTTATGAATTTCTTTTTGAACAACAGTCATATTTAAAAGAGCACTTCTTGATTGTTAAATATGTGTGTGTATATACATGTACATACATACATATATATACAAGATGTATGAACTGCTTGTATGTGGATGTGAATTCATATTTTTATTTTTATGCATGTTGTGTGAATGTATACATTGATTACGTATGCAGTTTTATAAATACAATCATTAGTCAAATATACATAAATGAATACAAATGAAACAATAAAATAAATAATTGATAAATTAAAAATAATTAATGTGACTAACAATTTGAACAACATTCTAACATTTCAGCTGTCTCACATTATGGTATAGATTCAGTCCAGTGATAAAGAATGGTCCAGCAAATTAATGTTTTATGTGTGTGTCAAGTGTTTTGTTGCCATGGCAATAATACAAAGCTGTATTCAGCAGCAGTTTTGCTGACAAGTCCACAGACATAGTTTTCACATCTTCTGGATATAAAAGCATTGATTTACTCAAGTGTCTGAGAGCATTGTAGCTTTGCTATATTTATAGCTTGCAGACAAATAAAATTGGGAAGTGGTTTTAGTGCAACATTGATCTTAATGCCTTTCTGGTCTGTGCACACTGGCTTCAATATTTGGGGGAGCTGATTTGATGATTGCCTGAGCATATATGTCCGTGATATGATGTTTTTATTCTTGAGTTAAAGTACTTAAATGGCTTTTGGTGAAAGATTTGAAACTCAGAATTTTATTACTTATTTGTGGTTTGTTGCAAAGACATTATGCCAGTGAGTTATATATAAATGATTTCAGAAATAGTTTGAAAATGGTCATATTGATTTCTGGCAAAGAAGTTATTTATAGATTTCAGATATTAAAACTGTTTATTTCATTATATAGAATGAATTTTTATTCAAATTAAAACTCATGGAAAGAATTTTTTTAAAGTAATGGTATTATGTATTATTTAATGGCAATTATATATTTATATGAGAATCTTTCCAAACTGGAAAAAAAGAACAACAAAACCGGGAATATTACTTGTGACTAATATTAGTATTTCTGAGAAGAAAATAATATAATATTTACTGTGTAATGTTAAAGGTTATTTTTTTTATAAGCTAGACTAAATAATTAATATATTTAGGTTAGTTTGTATTATATATACCTCTGTGTTTAAAATATTAACAAATCTATCTAAAATGTCTCTTTGATTTTTAATGAATTGCTCATGAAATCACTAGTTTGAATATATGGTCAGACTGAATAAAGTAGGGGATATAGAAAAATTTAAAAAAATAACTCTGACCCATTTTACTGTTCAGATTAAATTATGAAGAACATTAAAGGTAACAAAAGAGTATGAGTTAAACAAGCCATCATATAGTTTATACATTCCGAATCCAACTTAATGCATTAAAACAAAAAGTAACTGACAGCAGCTTGGTTTGACACTGGCTCACATTGACAGTGTATGAAATAACACTGCATTGAAGTGTAAAATACAAATGGCATTAAACCAGCATCTCGACACTGATTCTCTAAAGTCAATGGCAAGAACTCATTTTGGTAAGTCATATATGTATATTATTGTGATGTAGAATTGGTAAGACATGTTATTGTAATGAAGAGTTGGTAAGACATTCATATTATTGCGATGAAGAGGACCTGTAAATGTATTGTAAATGGACAAGAAAAATGTAAATTATTGTTGTTTTACATTATTTATATTCTTGTAGATTTTCCTTATTTTATCCTTTTGTTTTACTCTCTCTCACTCATAAACAACACAAACACTCTCACACATACACACACACATACACATTTATGCACTTTATTAGTTTTTGTGTTGTTTTTGAAGACAACTTTATGTACTTTATTAGTTTTTGTATTGTTTTTGAAGACAAGTTTATGTACTTTATTAGTTTTTGTATTGTTTTTGAAGACAAGTTTATGTACTTTATTAGTTTTTGTATTGTTTTTGAAGACAATTGTATAATTATATTGCTGGCAAGACAGGTAGCCCGATTCATTGCCTTTCAAGAATAAAGTCTAATCATTTCACTTTCATTCCTTCCTTTTTTTTTCTTCATTTGCTTTCTCTCAGTCTCTCTCTCTTTCTTTCTCTTTTTACACTTTTGATCTTTATATAACTCACAATAATTATATGTACAGACTTGAAAGCACAACCTTTGTACTATTAGTCTTTGTCCCACTGGGCTAGGTCTATTTATGTCTAATAACCATCGAATTCAGTAATGGAATGACTTGTTGACTCACATGATAAAGATAAGCTGATATTCCTGGGAAAGTGTTTTTGTATTGATTGCTTGAGTTGTCTTTTTAAATAAAATATCTTTACCATTTTATTTGTTAGGGGTCTGATAAAGTCTGCATTTCCAGAATGTTTTTATTGTTTTATCATTAGGAAAAAACCTATAAAATTATTATGATCTGTTTTGATGGTTAAAAATAGCAGAGTTTGCTGTTAAGAAAGAAAGACTAAGATACTGACACACAAAACTATTTTCTGTACACTGAATGAGTCATAGATTGTCTTTGTTCTGGCATTTTCTTAATTAGTAAAACTTACCTTTGTGAAATAGGAACATTTTTTCTAAAATCGAAAAGGGTTTGTCAGTTCGATATCAACAAGTATGTGGATTTTGCTAATTACTTTTATTATTCTTAAATCATCATCAAAGGGTTGTTGCTGTGCTAACACTATCATTTTTCTTAAGTCAAAGTAGGTACTTTAATTGTCTTTGTAATATAACTTTTAAAACATTTTTTAATCAAAATAATATTTATAAAATATTAACAGTGAATGTAAAATGTAAAGTCAAAATATAAAAATTTGGCTTTTTAATGTGTGAATATTTCATGTACAGATAAAATACTTTACTAGTACTAGTCATAATAATGCCATCGTCATTTTAGTGTTTCATATCAAGATAAAATATTTCTAGTATTAGTAGTCATAATGATGCCATCGTCATTTCAGTGTTTCATATCAAGATAAAATATTTCAAGTACTAGTAGTCATAATAATGTCAGCCTTGGCAAAAGCATCCAGTCTCACTAAGTCTGTCTCCATTGCAACTGAAATTATTTTTGTAAAGTCTTATACAATCAAGCATTCAAAATAAGAAGAAAATTTATTTATTAATGATAATGCCACTTGTCTTGGTAGTCAAACACCTTAATATGTTAATGTGCCAAAACGTGTGTAAAATAAAAAATAGAAAGATTTAAAAAAAATTGAATACTATTATTATAAAAATTAAAATGTATTTGAGTTTCCTCTGTGATAAAATCATTTGTTCTTATAAAATCAGATAAGAAAATTTGATACAATACTATCATTCTTGTCAAATCAAAATAAAATATCTTTGTGATTATAATTTTTCTTGTGAGCTAATAATGGTAAAAGAACACAGCCAATGTTGTTATATAAAAAGAATGTTTATTACTTCCAGTGACAAAAGTCAGTCAGTCCTTGCTGATAAAATGTACTAAAAAATGTTCATTGTTTTGTAATATACAATATTTATATCTTACTAAACTTGTTTCATCTTTACTTTAAATCCCTCTATAAATATGCATGTAGTGAACATCCAATGCTGTACAGTAATTAAAAAAAGTTTTATTACTTCCAGTGACAAAAGGTGTGATCATGCCACTATTTTTGGATGTCAACAGTTGTGCTATAGCTAAATAATAAATTCTAAACATTTCCTTAGGACTGAAAATTAAAATATATATTTCAAAATACTACATGCCTAGATAATGCCTTGGACTGAAAACAGTCTTGTCATCATGTAAGTACATAAGTACATTTCTCTAGACTAAATAATCATCTTTATTGATTCAGGTATTCACTGAATTAACCTCAAAATCATGAGGCATTGTCAAAAAGCAAGTAGTTAGTTCCTACCAGGATACTAACAATATTGATGCCATGCTCAAATGCATTCAAGAGTTTTCCATCTCTCATTAGAAACCTGATAATTTGCTGCAATCAATATCACACACACACCCACACCCACACCCTTGAAACTCTTTTCTCTTCTTGCCCCATGTGAATACAAAACACGTAGCATTATAAGCACTTCTTACTGACTAAACTGGTTATCCATGCAAGCCATAATAAATAATAAACAAACTGTGTCCATGTCACTTAGGCCAAAAGATAATCACACACTGTTTTCCTCTACAGCCAGGCAGGAGTTGCCTGGTTATAGCCTGTGATGTTTAGCTTGGAGACAGGAAGGATGTTAATTCTCCACCACCCTTGGCTGTCTATAACCTTAGGCTAAGCCCAAAGCACCTGGCAGCTGGCCATACTTGTTGTAAAGAAGGAAGATAATAATGTAGAAAAGAAGAGTGATAGTTGAGAATAGAGCTCTGAGCCCCCTGATATGTACAGCCAGGTATTTTAAATACAGGTGACAGACTACAACATATTACATGTAAGTGAGCCATGCAACATGATTGGTCTAAGTATCAATAGTAAAATATATTTTAAAGGAGAAAATAAATAAGATAGGACTGTTGTTACATATCATGAATAGTTCGATGGTTATAGTTAGAGGTTATATGTGTGTAATGTTTATAATCATGACTGTGTAGTGTTGTAAGAGATAGCTGGCTTGACCCTATGACACTGTTGTGGTTATTTGAGTTATGTTCATATGAGTGAAATTATGAGGGATGCACATGACATTATCATCTACTAATCTAGGGTCCTAGTGGGTTGCTGCAGCATAAGTGCACTTGGTCAGTTGAACCATGGTCTCTGGCCCATGGGTCGTTCAGCTTTAGTGTTGCTTCACTGCTCAGCACTCGTCAAGAGACAACATTGGAAATAAGGTTTCAATCTGCCAGTAAAAGCACATGGGCATGTGTTCACATGTTCCCTGACAGAACACTCTATGTACATGTATCCTAAGTGGTTTGAATGTAGGCTATTTTTAGAGGAGGATGAGTGTGGGCTACATAATGCCATTATGTGACGTAGTCACAGTCTGGTTATTATAGTAAAGTGACATCTTGTTCTTTTTCCTTTTTTCTGTTTTAGGTTTACAAATGGAAACTACTGAAACAAATGGGAGACAGCCTTATTCTTCAAATGACCAATCTAGGAGTGAGAAGCTGCTGCCAGATTCTGAAAATTCATATGAAGATGATTTTGAAGACTTGCACACAAATGACATTTCCACAGAAGAACCCACAAGGTCATCAACAGTAAAAGTAAGTTCAGTGTCATGTGGCAGTTTTATTTTTCAGAAATATATTATTCTTTGTACCCATCAGCAGCAAAAAAAGTAAAATAGTACAAACTTGAACACTGTATGTGTATGTGTGTTATGATAGCAGTTTAACATCACCCACTGGAGTCTGCGTTAATTATTCTATCATCAGATATTCTTTGATCTGGAGTGCCCCAGTGGGAATCAATTCTTAGTCTAATTAAAAAATAATAATCCTGCAAATTTCATAGTATTATATAATTTATCAGTCAAATTGAATGTTGTGTAACTCCCAAATATATTATAATTTTATTTTATAAAAAGAAAAATATGATTGTAAATGTAAATTTTGAAGCAAGCAATTTATGAATAAATACATTTCTGTTTTATGGATGATTTATGCTATATAAGCTCAGAAATAAAAACTCTTTGTACTGTGTCTGCAAAGCCAAAAATGATAACATAGTTTTTTTGTGATTAACTCAATACTAACAGTACAATTTACTCAAGCATAGTTTACTCTTAATTGTTAATTATCAAAAACATGATAGGTAATTATCAAATAATGTTTAAATGTGCCATTAATGTAAATATTTGAATATAAAGCCAAGTTAATTATCAAATAATGTTTAAATGTGCCATAATGTGAATGTTTGAATACATGCATAAAGCCTAAAGTCAGTTACCTGGCTTGAATTTTTCAGCAGAATGATAAACTTCCATCCAGAGAAACAGTATTTCCTTAGGGTATCAGTTATATCATAGATATAGATAATATGTCAATACCACCTTGATCTTCAGCATCTGATGTCAGTTAGCTACACAAACATGATATGCACTGTTATCATAACATTCTTGATGATGTCATTTAAGTTACTGTTTCAGTTTGTTATATCATTTAAGTTGCTTCTACCCATAAGAACTGATGAGGAATAGACAGCTGAACCAGATTCTCTTCATGTTAGACTTACTAGGGAAAAATTACGCATAAGTTTAAAAAGTATTCTTTTGTAATACTGTTCCATTAAACTTTATTGATCATCTAAAGAATAACATGGATACATTCATATATAACATTACCTTAAAAACATGGCTTGCATAGCTTTATACTCTTGCCCAAATTATACACATTGTGTGGTTACAAACTGTTACAGCAATTTTTGCATTAAAGCAAACAGAAAATCAAAAATGCACCCTGTCCAAGATATGAAAAATAAATAATATCATTACAAATTCTGTGCTGGACATAGCAACAGGAGTTGACTTGCAACATGTCATTTCAATTGTTATTCGTTGATTTCATCTATTTGTGTTTGTTGATGTCTTAAGATATTGTTTGTTGAGTTGTTTGTCATAAACTACTACTTTTGTTTGTCAATTTTTTAAGTTCTGCTTCTTCCTCATATCGGCAAATTCAAACAATTAAAAAATAAGTAATACAAATTTGGAGATATTTATTAGCATTTATATTACTAAATAAACACTTTATACTCAGGTACAGCTATAAAATTCCACACCTGGGAATGAATGAATGGGTTGTGAAAAAATGTATTGACAGTGGACTAAAATGCTAAGTGTATTCTTTGATTGTCCTAATCATGACAAGTGTAAGGATGTGGACTTTGTACAATGTATATTTACAGTAGACTACAATGTTAAATGCGTTCTTTATCCCAATCATCTAAGTTCTAGGAAGTGGACTTTGTACAGTGTGTATTGACTGTGGACTACAATATTATTGCTTTCTTTGTTTATCCAAATTGTAAGTTCTAGGAAGTGGATTTTATACACTGTATTGACTGTAGACTACAATGCATTCTTTGCTTTTCCAATCATAAGTTCTAGGAAGTGGATTTTATACACTGTTTTGACTGTAGACTACAATGCATTCTTTGCTTTTCCAATCATAAGTTCTAGGAAGTGGACTTTGTACAATGTGTATTGACAGTGAACTAAAATATGAAATGCATTCTTTGCTTGTCCCAATCATGAGTTCTAGGAAGTGGACTTTGTACAATATGTTTTGACAGTGGACTAAAATGTGAAATGCATTCTTTGCTTGTCCTAATCATGAGTTCTAGGAAGTGGACATTGTACAATATGTATTGATAGTATACTACTGTTTGTCCTAATCGTAGTGAGCACAAGGAATATGGATTTTGTACAGTGTTAATTGACTATGGACTAAAATGTTAAATGTATTTTTGGCTTATTCTATCTTATGTACTGTTTTTCCCCAATAATTAATAGTTTTATCTCTCCTGATCTTGGCAGAAACACCTGACTCTTTCTCATTTCCTCTCCACTTTATTTTCAGTAATAGTACACATCCTAAAAACGTTTAAAGAAATTTTAAAATAATATGTTATATTATCTAAATATAACAACAAAGCTTCAGCTTTATTTTCTTAAAAGTAAATGTATACAATTTATGACATTTTCTGTAAATCCTCAGGATAATTCAAAAAGAGATGTTATTCAGGAGCCACATGATTTAAATGACTCCCAAGACTCAGATTCCCAGCAGGAGAAAGGGCAGAAAGAAACCTCTGGTAAAGTTCCTAAAGAGAAAGACAATGCACATCCAGCTGGCAAAACTGAAAGATCTCCATTTCATGCAAACTACGATGATGGACCATCAGATGACTCCGAGCCAGAACCAGAAGGTGACAACTATGTGATCACAGAAGATCAACAGCGGGCCATGATGGAGCTAATGGCCATCAAAAAGGAGTCAGGGGACTACCAGGGTACATTAGGACCTGTCTTTTACGACCACTGTGTTTTACGACCACCTGTGTCTCGGGATTACACAGGATTTCACTTATGGATTTCCATTTCTGATCTCTAATTATTTTTCTGTATTTTAGAGTAAGGCCAGATGTTTCAAATGAAACTATTGTAAATGTTAGCTTCAGCTGTTCTTTTCCTCTAGTCAAATAATAATTTAATTCAAACTAAAAATAAATTTTTTATCATGAAGTACCAAAGTGAGCTTGCAAAAATATAGATTAAATTGAAGACATATATTTTATTCATGAAAATTCTTCCTAAGAGATTCTTGTTGTGAAGAAAAAAATATAAGATTGTCAAAAAGGGTGGTTGTAAAACTCAGGTTTTATTGTACTTAGTCCTGTACTTTATTTTTATTGGTCCTGGAAACATCTAAGCAATTAGTTATTAACAAAATAAAATAATATGTTTGTCAGTTTGTACATTCATTTTTAGATTATTACTCTAGAATATGTTTCCCTGTTACTTATTTTCACATTTGATTACTATTAGTATACTATTCTTAATGAAGTTTTAAGTAAACAAATTTGTAATCCAACAGACAGACACACCATGAAAATAGAAAAACAGTTTTTAAATAGTTATTGCAGCTTTCTGGTGCCTAACCTGATTACTTAATTTTGACTTCATCTTTTTCCTTTCAAAAAAAAAATGTTTTCAAAAACCTTTTGGATTATTTGCTTAATATAAACAAATTACAGTATATCGATTGAAAGACTTTTCATTTAGAAAGGCAACAACCCCAAAGAACACCATAACTAAAAGTTGCATGGCTTTATAATATAAGTCTGATAATTAATTCTACATTAATCAGATTACAAAAGCTAATAATATGTTCATACTGATTACCAGAGAATGGACCCATAGCTGCTCTGTTTTACTTGACTTTCAAAAAATTCTGGCAAAAAAATGCCATTTATTTTCAATGGTCATCTCTTTTTCTTTCAGCAAATAAAGTTTATTATCATTTTGTTCATCATCATGTGCTTAATTTAGTTAACATTCATCATCATTACATACAGTAATCTCTCCCACTAAATGTGGGATGCATTCTAGAAACAATGTTGTACATGTATATAAAAATTGCTCCCAAAAGAATAGTAAGGCATTCCAGATTGGAAAGAAATTGCATATAAAATTTGTTTTCCCCATAAGAATAGTTTTGTGAATTAGGAATGTATTCCAGAGACAATATAGCATATAAAAATTGCTTTCCCATAAGAACAGTATTGTAAAGAATGTATTCTAGTCAAAAACAGTAAATAAATTGTTTTCCCATAAGAACAGTATTGTAAAGAATGTATTCTAGACAAACAGTAAATAAATTGTTTTCCCATTAGAACAGTATTATAACAGCTGTATTCTAAAAAAGAAAACCATAGCAAATAAAATGTTGTTTTCCCATAAGAATAATATTATGAGTAACGGATGCATTCATAAAAGACATAAGTACAGGCAGTTGTTTTTTCAGAATACTAGTAATAAAGCTTGATCATGTATTTATTCAAGCATACACACATAGTTGTAATGATGTATCACAGTGTTCAAACTAAAAGTACAGTTAACTAAAGAATTGTTAGTCATAGTTAAAAAACAAACAAACATTCTTCTGACTTGAGTGAGAAATAAAAATCTGAGAATTCAGTCATAGCATTAGTCTTCTAATTGTAGTTTGTCATTCATTATCTTCATAAGCAAAATTTCAGCCACAACAGTTTTATTCTGTTATGACACTTAAAACATATAGCAGATTAAGTAAACAATTTTTTTTCAGCATCTTAGTCAATTATATTGATTTGAATGAGCAAAGGAATGGACTCTAAAGACCTCTAAATGCTGTTTGCTACAAGAAAGTATTTTGACAGTAACAGAACATCTTTGATGTCTTCTGTCATTTAATTAAAAGCATTGACCATAAAAAAATAAACAAATCTGATTAACTGAAGTGTTAACTGGCAGGCAAACAGTACTGCAATTTCAAAAGTAACACATCTGACATAAACATCATTTCATTCAAACTTTGCCTCTCTGTATAATGTAAAAAAATGCTCAAGTCCAAATAAAGTCAATGTATAGCAGAGTTTTGGATAAAAAGGTCAACAACAAGTCAAAATTGTAGAGTTGTGGATAAAAAGATCAGATTTAATTATTTAATTTTGTCAGTATTTAATTTTGCATATGTTTATGCAAGTTATTACCATATTCCTGACACCCATACTATTCATGTTCAGTTTTGTTCCTACTTTTTGTTAGCACCCAATTAATGTTATTCATATATAGTACAGAAAGATCTCTTGACAAAGAACACAACAGTTAAATGAAAGAATACTTCTACAAACCCATCATTAAATTTGTACAACTTATTAAGAATGAAAAGTAATTTAAGACTTTCTGTTTGCAACTAATTTTTATGATATTCACACATCATATCATGTTTTCATTACATGTATCTTTATCTTTATTATATATCTGTCGTGCAGTTAAGCAGTCTAAAGAAGTCAATTGCAGTGTTGAAAATAAAGAAATGCCTTTATCTGTTATTTGCCTAATTATAGTTATTTCATTATTATTTTCTTTTTAAAAATAATTTCATTTCATTTGAGCTGATTTTACCTATCATGTGTCCCCAGATGATCCTCCAGAGTATAATGTCAAGGAACGCCTGAAAGAGCTGAATGAAGAACTAGCCAAAGAGCCAGAGCCAGAGGTAGTGGATCGTGAACACCGTGTTGGCTTTAAAGAAACACTTGTAGATTTAGTAGCACCTCCACCACCAGATACTAGTGATGGGGATGAGGAAGTCACACCACGAAAAACCAAACCAGACAAACCAGAATCATCTGCATTAAATGACAAACAATCTGGAGATGGCCGCTTAGTGGTTGAGAGGGACGGGAAGTTTGAAGTTGTTCCTGTTGATGAACTGACAGCATCTGAACGTGCCCTTTATATTCCTGAAGACAATGTAAATAAAACTGCTGAAAGAACGAAGGTGCATGATGGTAGTGGTGATAAAAATAACCATGATATCTATAATTCGAACGCTCGCCACCACAAGGAGAACCTCCAGCCAGTGCCACCATCCAAACCTCGTCCAAGCACTTCCACAGGATATTCACGGCGTGGAGTTCGACCTGCTAGGTCTCCTCGACCCCAAAGTGCATGGGGTTACCAGTCTCATCTGGATAACTTTGAATACTATTCACCATATGCCATGTCACCAGCAGAGAAACAGCGAAACCAGGAGAGAGCAAGGTTACGTGAACAGCAGCAAATAGAACAGGAGAGACGTCGGCAGGAAGAAGAAGAGAGGAACAGAAAGGAAAGAGATGAAGCATTTTTGGCTTGGCTAGAAAAAAAGCAGGAGGAAGATAAAAAGAAAAAACAGGAAGAAAAGGAAGCAAAGAAACAAAATGACAAACCAAATAAAGTGAGTTGTACTCTTTTCTTAATTTTTATAAATTATTGAATTAACATTTTCAAAGTTGATTGAGATTAAATGCACAAAATACCGACCAGTATTCTATTGACATCCTCAATGAAGAGGTTAAATGTCTAAAATACTTGTTTCACTTTGCATGACTGAAAAAAATAGAAGTAAGAGGATATAATGTTTTCATCATTAATGATTTTGTTTGCCTTTGTTTTATCTAACATTCACTTGTACTAGTTTGGCTAACTTAACAATAATAGTGACACTGCCTTTCTTTATTTTCTTTTATCTACAGTATATTCGAACATTAGATATTATATGTTCATGTAGTACAGCTTATTACAGTATCAGCTATTATATATTTACATAGTACAGTATATTATAATGTTAGCTCTTATATATTAATATATTACAGTACACTATACTGCTTATGTCTTATGATGAAGGAAAAATATCACCAAACTCAATTCATTTGTCACTTTTCACTTACCTCATTGAAAGTTCTCATTGTTCACAGCAGATCACTTTCAATAAACTAGAAACATAACCCAAGAAAAATTACTCACTATACAGCCAAACACATGAAATTACTTAATGACAATGGAATAGGGAACTATGTCCAGGACAAAAAAAATACAACCAGTAGCAAGTTTTTATGGCTATGTCCTCAGATATTTTATTGCAAACAATTGAAAGAGAGTGTTTCCATGAGAGTTGTATTTTATTAATATACGTATGGATTGGTAATGAGGTGAAGGTGGGCCTCTTGGATGCATTTTTACATTGAAGGTATGACAAATGGCAAAGCAATCTGACAAGTAATGCATGATATTGCAACTCTAAAGGTAGGAGAAAAAAGTCATAGAATATGATACACTATGGAATGCACTCTGTTTCTGAAGATATCAGCCATCATGGTCACAGAACAATGACATTGGTATGAAGGGACAAAATAATTGAATAAATAAATAATTCAATCAATCCCACATTTCCCAAGGTGAAGAGTTAACAATGTTCTAAATAAATAAAAATATATCTGTCATGCATAATATAGTACTGGTGTGATATCTTATTTATCTACAAGAACTTTAATTTTAAATTTTGATTTATAAGCACTAAAATAATATTTCTATAAAATGTTAAATTATTTAACTTAACAAAATAAATTTGAAACATATGCTAAGTGTTATTAATTATATATGTTTTGTAATTGCATGTGTATGTGTGTTTGTGTATGTTCCTCTTTACTTGATCTTGGAGCATCTTTCTATACAGAAGTAATTTATCTTGTAAGTCACTAAAATCATTGCTCTCAGAATTTTTTGTATCTGTTAAACTTTATAATTTCTAAGCAAAAAAATCATTGTATATAGTCCATCTGTGTGAAATGCTAAAGAATTTGGAGTGATGCTAAAGCAACCTTGACCTTCGAGCACGTGAGAGTTTTTTTTTCCACATGTTGTGTTCATGAAACAGAGACAACATAAAGTACATGTACTCCTAAAAAAACCAGCGGTCAAGTCATTTGCTAAATGACCGCTAAAGCATTCTTGACCTTTGAGCAGATGGGAGATTTTTTCCACATGACCAGCTTTATGTTGCATTGTCACATTCACGAAACAGAGACATCAAAATACTCATCAAAAAACGATGGTTAAGGTCATTTGCTAAATGATGCTAAAATTTTCATTCGCAATGTGACTTAAAATGTAAAATTAATAACTGAGCAGGTAAGAAAAGTTATAAAAACTGTCAGTGGGTATTCAGAAAGAGAATAATGGATAGAATGATACAGTTTTAACTCCTGAAATGTTTTGGCAAACCTATTACACACCACATGATCAAGTATACTATGATGACATCAGTAGAGCCACAGGCACTGATTTTAATTTCATTCTACCAACTGACCTGTGCCTGCCTAAAATACATATTGCTGAGAGGTGCGATCTTGAACTGCAGCTTAAGTGTGGTCAAGGTCATTTGCTAAATGATGTTCAAATTTTCTCTCACAATGTGACTTATAATCAAGCCTTCCAACAAACAAATTCATTTTTGTTCCTAGCAATGCATTCATTTTAATTTTCCACCCATCGTATGATGGGCATTTTTCCACCCATCATATGACAGGCAAATACTCTAGTATGTAAAATTTCCTCTGATTAAAATAAGACTAAGCATACTAATTGAATTGTATACTAACTAGACATATTTTTAGCAACATAATTATAAGCAAGCATTATAGTTACACAGGACATCATATTTTTCTTTAAATGCTCTTAAAATAATAAATTATGAAAGATAAAAACATTTTGTTCTTTTCCTTTTTAAATAAAGAATTAAAAAAAATATATGTATATAGTTTAAAGTAAATTTTGAGCAAATACATTAAAAGCATACACAATTAAAGTTTGTCCTTACACTTCATGACAATTTATTTATATAATTTTATTCTCATATTTGAATCCTTTCTATTAATGCTAACCTCTAATTTTCTCTAAGAATTTGCTACTTCTAGCTTCTTTTCTTAAGTAGCTTGTGTCAGAGTTCTTAACAGTGGAAAAGATTTGCAAGATGATGAAGGTGACTTTATCTTGGTGAACAGACAAAGCATGCATGTTATTGCAAGTCTTTTTCAGCACTGTTGACAAAAAATTCAAAGTTTTGAATTTGTGTAATTTTTTTTTTTTTTTTAGGGCACTAGAGAACAGATTGTTTTTGGATTAAAATATTTTTTTAAACTTTATTTCCTGATCATATTGCAATATCTAACCTTCTGAAGCATTGCCTCCATCTCCCTAAACTAAATATTAATTTTCCGAAGAAATACATGGTGAGAAATTGTCAATCATTTTCTCCCTTACACAGACATATGGTCATAGACAGCTTTTGTTTTTTTTTTATAAGGGGGAGATAACAAGAGTGTATTAACCCCTGTTAAGTACTTAAAATATGTGTCCTGGCTGTTGCTGGAGAGTTTTTTCTTCCAGTATTTGTTGCTGTTTTATAGCTTTGCACATCAGTATTTATCTCATTTTCAGAAATGATAAAGGCATCCAACATCTTATTTTGAATCATTTTAATTATTTAATTTTGTCAGTGTTTAATTTTGCTAAAGGCATTAGAATAGCAGTTGTTACAACTTAAAACTATTTAGTGTGAGAGAAGTACAGGAGTTAAGTTTTATCAGACAAACTCGTTAAGTCAGAAATGTTTGCTTGATGGGAAGATAGATTCATTGCATGGGATATTTTTCATTCTTCGGTTACCATTATGAACACAGAGTATAATTTCAAATGTGCTATGTAGCAATTGAAGTTAAATTGATTCCTAGTTGGCCTTGAACAAATATTCTTTATATGCACATTCTTTATTGTTGGAGACCCTTGGCCTCAAAATAGAATGATTTTCCTAAGTGGAAATATTTGCTTGTGATTATTGTTGACAATAATTGTTAATTGTGATAATTGTTGACAGTTAGAGTGAGTTTACTGTTAGAAGTCTTAAATTCCTTTGGGCCACTCTAGAGGCCACACATATTATATAGTTTATTTCTTTTATTGATAAGTAATTTCTTGCTTTTTGCATTTTAAAAAAAACATTCATGCAGTGATAATTGTTTAAATTAAATCAGTCATAAAACAAAAGAGATAATTCTAAAATTCAAGGGCACTGTTTTTAAGAAGGAATCTGTGGCATAACCTCAGAAATTTATAGGATGTTAAGAACCACATAAAAGTGGACTGAAAGTTATTTGTTGTTATTTTAAATCAAACAAAAGGACTTAAAACAAAAGTATGACATTTACATGTAAAGACCTTTCTTTAAATTCTAACCTAGTTATTATTTTTTTTTTAACTGGTGTAATTTACTTATTGTCCTTCTTATACATCCCCAAAATAAATGAACTAAAAATGTTTATTGAAATGACAAATGAC
Source organism: Sinotaia quadrata (assembly GCA_028829895.1). NCBI lineage: Eukaryota > Metazoa > Mollusca > Gastropoda > Architaenioglossa > Viviparidae > Sinotaia > Sinotaia quadrata. The sequence continues at coordinate 17,413,331 of CM054181.1, read as the reverse complement.
ATGAAAACATTTATTATTGCATTCAGCGTTAACTTTTGACCTGTTTTCTTTCTCTTGTCTATACACAGTCGCAGTTGTGTGTGATTGGCAGCATCAGTCTGGTATTTCTTTTTTTGGCCTTTAGTCATTGAAAGCAAGTAGACACAGCACATTTAAATATTAAATGACAATTCCAAAGGCATGCAAGTACTCTGTTTTTGAAAAACTATTATTTAAAAGATGTCAATAACCTTACTCCATTTAACTCTATTAAAAGCATTTATTTATGTATGTGTATGTGTATATATATATATAAATGTATGCAATTATTTTCTTCCTTTACAGTCTGAGGATACTGAGGTGACTATCATCACATTTTATGTTTGTTTTTTTTTTTTTTTTTGTATTGTTAAATATTTCACTTAATAATAGCAGAATTCTAGAGGATTGTACTTGTATACATTATAGAAATGTGGAATAGTTACACAATTTGGCTTACAAAGCAATATATATAATCATGCTTGTAGTTTGATGAATTAGTAATTATCATTTATGGGAGATAATATTGAAGGAGTTAAAAAATTTATATAATTGTTATTTCTGTTATTTAACATAAAAATCAAAATTTTAATAGAAAACATTTTGATAAAAGTACCATTTAAAAAAAAATAAAACAGCAACAACAACAACAAAAAAAAAAACAACACAAAAAAAAACAACAACAAAAAAATGGGAGAAAAAAAATGAATGAAATATTTTGTGAATTCTTAATAATGCAGTTTGTACATGAAATATCTTCTTTGTTGCTTTTATAAATTTAAATTTCTACTGTGAGCATTTGAGTAAATATTCTTTATTAAATGCTCAAATATTTCTTATTTAACAACTGATCCTGAGGCAAAAAGACTATGAACTACATAGATTTCAGTAATACTAAAATTTGTAGTGGGGCTCGTGTTCTGTGGTTTAATTTAAATGGGTTAAATGCATGTCATATTTCAATATCTTGTTAGGTTTCTTCTTTGGCAGCTCCTGTTTAGTTAAAAAGCATGATCTTTTATGCAATTCAGTAATCTATAATTGTCCTTTATAAAATAAATAAATTGAAAAAATAAATAAATAAAAGCCCTATCTAACCTCAAGTTTGCATCTTTTGGAATTGAATAGATGCTCATTTCTTTTTGTTGCTATATTAAGAGTTCACTGGTGTGAATATGCTGAATAGATAACAAGTGCATATTTACATCATTCTTTTATATCAGATATCAGATAGTGTTATCTGTACACTGAATGGGTAGTTATCATATATAGTAGAGAATATATCAGGAATTAACAACCCAAACACAATTGTATTCATCCTGAAAACCAAACCAGGAATGCTTGGACTTAGCAAACAGCTAAATACCAAACCTTAATAATGAAATGGACAAGTGTGAACAACATTTTGTTAGCGCACACTTCTTTTGCTTATCGCTTACAGACTCATTCATCATTCATGCTTCTTTTACATTGGTTATTGGTGTTTGATTAATTAATACAAGATACTTTTTTTTTACAACTATGCCCCTACAAAGGACAATAGATAAGGTTTTTAAGTAGAAGAACATACAGATTAATAGAATATAGTACAGTTAGTGCATTAAGAGAAACCAATGAAATATGCCATTTTTATTAGAAAATTATTAAGAGAAAGAAAATACTATTAATGAAAAATGTTTTTTAAAAATAAAATACTCAAACAACAACAAAACATTATCAACATATTTTGAAGCAGTTTTGAAAGTTTATACATACGGTATACAGTTGCAATTATGATACTACAGCACAAAAGTTGATATGACTGTCTAGGTTGTAGAAAAGTACATTATACTTTTTTAATTAAGCATGTAAACTACAATTTACTACTGCTTTCTCATTATCTCCTGAGAGATTAAAATGTCACAACTCAGAACACGCTTGTCATAGCAGCTTGAATAAAAAGTGGGATCTTTAGATAAATATCACTTTCATTCAGTTTTTTACTTCAGAACCATTTTGAAATTGTCAGATTCTTTCAAGGTGCTCCATTAGGACTGAAAATAAAAGTTATTTGGTAAAATGTCAGGATGGGGATGCATTGATCTGTAACTTACTTTTGGATTGGTTCCAAAAATTAGATAACCTGTAAGGGTTTATCTGTAAGGGGAGGCCTGCATTGCTATACAAGAATATCATACCTCATTAATGTTTTGAATTTTATTATTACTTTAGTTTTTCAGAAATTCATTAATATACTTAATAAGGAAATAGTTGCTGCAATGTGCATGATTCATCCTTGTAAATAAAAGAAGGGAGATTGCACTGAATTACAAATGTAAAATACTATATAGACTTACTTTTATACCAAGTCTAATAGAAACATGCCATTCTGAAAATAAAGAATGAATAAAGTTCAGAAATGTAGTGACACCACATAAGTCATTTATAAAGATAGTTATCACTTTGTTTTTTTTGTCTCCAGTAGCATGACTTTTGACTGGTCTTCATTTCTTCCAAGAAATAAGTAAAGTTTTATCTTGTATTGAAATAACTCAAGTGTTTATTTCATATAGAAATGTCAAATGTTTATATGATATAGAAATCACTGTTTATGATGTACAGTAAAAAGTCATTTGTTATCTTGTATAGTAAAAAGTCATTTGTTATCTTGTATAGAAGTAAGTAAATCATTTTTTTCTTGTATTGATATCAGTAGTACATTGAATATTTCATCACTAAACTTTTCAGTACTAAATGATTTTCTGCTGCATGTCAGAAGTAATTACAGCATGATGAAATCCACATTAAACCAGCAGTATGAAATCACATTCAGAACATTTTTTTTATCACCATGAAGCATAATACTTTGTTATTCTTCATCATGAAGTTCTATAATAATAAATAATCATCATACACTATCATCAAAGCCCCCATTTGTAATCATTATGAAGTGTACATGCATCACCTAACAGTCCATATACATCATCAGTGTGAAACCCACTCAAAACACCAGCATGCATCCCACACATATCGTTGTTGTGGTACTCCCACTCCATCAAAGTGCAGACCACACCCATCTTCAGCGTGAAGCTGATTCTTATAACTGTAAAGTGCATAAATATCATTGTGAAGTTCACACTCATCTTCAACGTGAAGCTGATTCTTATCACCGTAAAGTGTATAAATATCATTGTGAAGTCCACAGCCATCTTCACTGTGAAGCTGATTCTTATTACTGTGAAGTGCATAAATACCATTGTGAAGTCTATAAACACATACAGTAATGTAACCCATATATAATGTCATCATGAACTGACAAACTCAACCATATATCATCATGAACTGACAAACTCAACCATACATCATCATGAACTGACAAACTCAACCATACATCATCACAAACTAATAGACTATCATACATCATCATCATAGACCTAATTGTTATTGCCTGTGCACTTTATCTTCAACATTATTAAGCCATCATACATCATAAAACCAACACACATTATCATCACCGTCATAAAGCAAACAAATAGTAATTATGAACCAAGTAAATTTCAATAAATACTGTGAGTTTTCTTTTTCCATATTTAGTATTGCTACTTGCTTGGAAATAGTATTTTTTTAAACTAGGCCATCCAAAGTTTTATTTTAACTGATCCATGAAATAGTCATTTGTACAACTAAGACACTTTGATATCTGTATTTTAATATACTCTTTTCCTACTGTATTTGAAAGTTCCCTGAAAAGAAAGGCAGTGTTTATTTAAAATTTGTAGCATAACATGGTTTAAATCAGTATTGAATTAAATTTTCTGTTTGCTTACTTAACATATATATATATATTATTTATTATTATTATTACCATGCAGAGTGTGTTTTTTTGAGTATTTTCTGAGGCTTGATACTGTAATATTTTGTTTCCAAAACTAATGCATGTCTGTTTTAAATTTGAATTATACTGATATCCTTTAACTTTTGTTACCCATGTATTAATGTACACTTTTTCAAGCTATATGAAGTAGTAAGTTTGCTTCCCATATATTAATTTATTAATTTATATTACTTAAGCAGCAATTTGGCTGCCCATGCCTTAATTTATAAATATTTAAGTAGTCTGCAGTAACTTGGTTGCCCATGTATTAATTTATAATTACTTAAAGCTGTCTATAGTAAGTGGTCCATTTATTTACATGTATTTATAATTATTTAAGCAGTCTAAATGACATGTTGTCCATGTATTAATTTATAATTACTTATGATGTCTAAAGTAACTTTATTGTCCTCATTCAATTTATTTATTGTCCTCATTCAATTCAAAATATCTCTAACAAAATTACTTCAGACTACTTAAATAATTTATTTAAGTAGTCTGAAGTAATTTTGTTAGAGATATTTTTCTGAAGAGAGCATTATACCAATAAATATAAATAGATTTTATTAAATTAAAATCCAGTATTTACTTGTTTTAATATATGTAATCATAAAATAATTATTGAATTAGAATTTGGATGCATAATGTATTTAGATGTATCATTAGCAAATGTAACTAATCAATTACAATAGCTGACTATTTACTTACTTTTATTTGAAATATTGTATCAGATTTGAGGGAGAGAAATGTACGCATGCTTACCTAACAGAAATATATTTAGATCTTATTGCATAAAAGCCTACAGATGAAGTAGCCTTTTTATAATTGCTGTAACATATGAGAGATTTTGATTGCTTCGTCACAATACTTTTAACTTGAGCATGGCAAAACGTTTTTTTTTTATTTTATTAAATAGTTCAAAATCACAATTTTTGTAAGAGTGCTTGTTGTATTTTTGTTCTGTTAAATGAAGACACAGTACAGTGTACAGTATCTCATTTGTCTATGGTAAAAAGAGTGATGCTGCATGTCACAAGTTATGAATGCTCTGTCAATACTATCATGTGTGTCTGTCTCCCCTCAGAAAAAAAAGAGCACAACAGAAGGCTTTTCTCACATCCCTTTATTGGAAAGCTTCGAGCCAATCTTCAGGTTAAAGGTACCAGCTCAGCATTTTGTGGAGATTGAGATTCTGGCTCCACCAGTTCCAGTTCCTTAACCTAGAGCTTTCTTTTTGTCTACTAGGAGTCATTTTTGCACAGAGCACTTTAAGTGGAAACTCTTTTATTGTTTGGCACACTGCTTTATTTCTTTCCACTGGGGTTGTTGACTGTTATTCAGTGTTTGATTACTTTCTTCAAGGAACTGTTTTACTTTTGCCTGTAGCTGTATGCCAAGAGGTGCTTTCCTTTTTGCCAATGTCTGTATTTCTTTCTACTAGGAAGTGTTTTATTTTTGCCCATAGTTTTATTACTTTATGCTGAGAGGTTTTTTTCTTTTTTGTCTATAGCTGTATTTTTTCATGAGGAAGTGTTTTATTTTGCCTATATCTTTATTACTTTATGCTGAGAATGCTGAGAGGTATTTTACTTTGTTTGTCCTTAGCTGTATTTCTTTCCACTAGGAAGTATTTTATTTTTGTCTGTAGTTTTATTACTTTATTCTGAGAGGTGTTTTACTTTTTGACTTTAGCTTTACTGGTTTATTCTGAGGTGTTTTACTTCTTTATCTATGGCTGTATTTATTTTGCCCATAGTTTCATTACTTTATACTGAGAGGTGTTTTACTTTTTGACTATATATTACTCTCTATTTTGAGATATTTTACTTTTACCCTGAGCTTCCTAGAGCTTGTAATTTACTTTTGCCTTAAATTTTATTTCTTTTCAAAGAGAGATACTTTATCTCTTAACTAATAACTTTCCAATGGGAGATGTTTTTCCCCCCTAGTTTATTTTCCCCTCTAAGAGATGTAATAGTTTTGCCTACAGCTTAAATTTTTCCAGTTGTAGATATTTTACTTTTGCCCATTTTTTATTTCTTTCTATTATGAAGTTGTTGTTTTATAGTTTTATTTACTTTCAGTTTATTATTAGGAGTTATTTTACTTTTGTCAATAACTTTTAAAATTGCTGTTGGAAGATGTTTTACTTTCACCCTTAGCTTTATTACTTTCTGTCATGAAGTGTTTTACTTTTTGGTTTATTACTTTCTACTTAGAGAGTACTTTCTACTTGTCCATAGCTTTATTGCTTTCTATCATGAAATATTTTACTTTGCCCATGGTTATAATTGCTTTCTGTCAAAGAATATTATTTTTGCCCATTAGCTTTATTACTGTCTAATGGGAGGTTTTACTTTCATCCATAGTTGTTTTTTTAATCTTTGTTAAGGAGTGTTTTATTTTTGTACATAATTGTATTACTTTCTGTCATGAAGTATTTTACATCTTTGCCCACAGCTCTTTTCTTTCTGTTGAGTGTTTTACTTTTGTCCAAAGATGTGTTACTTTCTAACAGAAGCAGTTTTACTGTTGTCCCATAGATATATTTTTTCTTTTTATCATGAAGTGTTTGACTTTTGCCCATAGCTTTCTTGCTTTACACTTGGTGGCTGGTATTTATTTTCTATATAATTTACTATTATTTTATAACAAGTTTGTTTCTGATTTATTAGTTATTATTCTGTTACACCGATATAGTGTACATTTTCTGAGGTGTTTTTTTTTTCACTTGGGATTCTTTTACTTAATATTGATTTATTTATCCCATAATTTTGAAGTGGTTTTTTGTGTTCCTAAATGTGTTACATTATGCTTATTGACCTTGAAAAAGTCTTTGCTTTAACTACTATTTATTTTTATATTATGTTATTTCAGTGTTGAAAATTGTATCCAATAGCCAGTGGATTGAAAACACTTTTCTTAATATTTGTTTCTTTTTTTTTTATGTGTTAACATGTAGGTGTTGGGCTTGTGCAGGTTCTGAGATTAGAATTTCCTTATTTAATTGTTTACAATGTTTATATTTTGCACATGATTAACTCTGTATTGTTTGACCTGAAGATAAGTATTCCTGTACTGCATACAGAACTAAAGACAAGCATACCTATAGTATATATAGAACTAAAGACAAGCATACCTATAGTATGTATAGAACTAAAGACAAGCATACTTAATGTATATATAGAACTAAACACAGACATATCTGTATATGTAGAACTAAACACAAACATGCCTGTATATATAGAACTGAACACAAACATATGTGTATAATATATATATAAAACATAACACAGACATATCTGTATATATAGAACTAAACACAAGCATGCCTGTATGTATAGAACTAAACACAGACATATCTGTATATGTAGAACAACACAAACATGCCTGTATGTATAGAACTGAACACAAACATGTTAATATATGTTAAAAATATGTTAATATATGTCAAATATATGTTATATATATATATATAAAACATAACACAGACATATCTGTATTTGTCAAACTAAACATAAGTATACCTGTATTGTGTATAAAACTAAACACAATCATACATGTATTTGTAAAACTAAACACAGGTATACTTATATTGTGTCTAGAACTAAAGTCAGATACATGTACTGTGTCTAGAACTAAAGACAAAGATACATGTACTGTGTCTAAAACTAAAGACAAAGATACATGTACTGTGTCTAAAATTAAAGACAAAGATACATGTACTGTGTCTAAAACTAAAGACAAAGATACATGTACTGTGTCTAAAACTAAAGACAAAGATACATGTACTGTGTCTAAAACTAAAGACAAAGATACATGTACTGTGTCTAAAACTAAAGACAAAGATACATGTACTGTGTCTAGAACTAAAGTCAAAGATACATGTACTGTGTCTAGAACTAAAGTCAAAGATACATGTACTGTGTCTAGAACTAAAGTCAAAGATACATGTACTGTGTCTAGAACTAAAGTCAAAGATACATGTACTGTGTCTAGAACTAAAGTCAAAGATACATGTACTGTGTCTAGAACTAAAGTCAAAGATACATGTACTGTGTCTAGAACTAAAGTCAAAGATACATGTACTGTGTCTAGAACTAAAGTCAAGGTTACTTATATTGTTTCTAGAACTAATGACAAGCAAATCATTATTGTTTTTAAATCTAAGAACAAGTATGTATGAGAGAGAGCGAGAAAGCTGGCATATTATTTATTTTTTCCTTCACATTAGAACAGACTTAAAGTTAATATTTGCAGGTCACTAAGCTGATCTTTTTCATTTAAGACACTGCACACATTAAAACATTATATTCAGGCTTGTAAAAGTATTTCCTTTCAAGGCATGTGACTCAACAAAATAAGGTTCTATAGTAATTTTTTTAAAAAGTAAATGCTCATTAGAAAAATGAGGATATTTAGTATATCTGTAAATAAATGCATGTAAAAAAAAAAGCAAAACTAAAACCTGTAATAATTCTTTAAGCAAAGGCAAGCATGTCAGTAAAATTAGGATCTACGATATATTTTTACTGTAAATATTTCTGAAAAATGAGTATCTACACACATTTGAAATTTCTTTATGTAAGGTCAGGTTAGCATATCAACAAAATTAAGATCTTTTGTATTTTGTTGTGTAAAATAATGTCAGCAAAATTAGAACTCTAGTATCTGTGAAATTGCATGCATATTGTTATGGGTATTGAATTGTAAGTGTTCTTGAAGTAAAATGTTTGTGATAATAGGAGTCTTCATTATAAAATTCATTTCTAGCACTAGGCAAAGCATACACTCCCCATTTGTTGTTTTTTATCTTGTCCTTCAATGCTTGTACATGTACTTAGTTTTTATTATTTGTTAGTACGACTTTTTATTTGTTAAACTTTTTCTTATTATCCAATATGTTAATGTCTCTGATTATTATATATATTGTATATTATAAATTATAGTTATATTTGCTTAATTAAAGTGATGCATAGCAAATAGAAACTCATATTAAATAGATGTTGATAGTTGCTATTGTGTCTTAAAGAAATGCAAACCATATAAGCAAACTATGTATTACTTATGATTACATATACTCTAACTCACAGAACAAAATCGGGTGAAGGTTGTATAGAGTGCTTTTTAAATAGAAATGAGTTATTTACAGATTGAGTATTCCTGTCATTCAACTTACATAATGCATTCAGCAGTAAACATAACAGTAGTTTAAAGCCCTCTACATACATACATCTAACTTAGTTTGTATTTAAATATTTTGAAACAAATCTTGTATACTTGTCTCACATCATTAGGGTAGATTCACACTATATGCTGTTATGTTATTTTGACCTCAAGTGTGTCTTCCAAAGAATGTGATTTGTCATCTTGATAGTGTTTTTCTAGTCATAATGTGATTGGTGGTCTTGATAGTGTTTAGATATGCTATCCAATCAAAATTATGATTGATGTTATGAATAATGTTTATACTATTTAGAGTCAGAGCTAACTACAATTATAAATATGTAGCTTATAATGATTCACATTTGACGTGAAGTTTATGTACATCTGCTTTATCCCCAAATCAAAGACAGTTTTTGTGTTTTTGTTTGGAGTGTGGCTGTAATTTATTTATGCTTCAGCTGCATTCAAGCATTTTATAATTGACTTTGTTTGTTTCCATTTTACTTTTCTTTAGGAAAAGTTTCTGGTAACTACAAGTAGCATCTAAAATATCATTAAATAATGGTGTGTATGCTTTGAACAGTATATTCTTCTTTCTCATCCAGTTATAAAGAATAGGCTAAACTCATGCATCACTATGTCATTAAAATTTACTTTCATATCTTTCATTCTTAAATTTATTAGGATTATAAATTCTGAACTGTTCTAGTCAGAAGAGGTCAAGAAGGCATATAAAACCTGGCTAGAGGAAAAGCACAAGCAAATACAAAAAGAGAAACTGTTGAAAAAGCGCCAGGAACAGGAGTTATGGGATGGATACTACTTGCACTCACGAGAGGAGTGTGACAAAGCATACAAAGAGTAAGTGTACAAATTAAAGGTATAACATGAAACTGGTCTATGATAAAGTATACAAAGGGTAGTGTACATATTAAAGGTATGACATGAAACAAGTCTGCGATAAGGCATGCAAAGAATAAGTGTACAAATAAAAGGTATAACATGAAACCAGTCTTTGATAAGACATACAAAGAGTAAGTGCACACATTAAAGATATAACATGAAACCAGTCTGTGATAAGACATGCAAAGAGTAAGTGTACATATTAAAGATATGATATGAAACTTGTCTGTAGTAAGGCATATAAAGAGTAAATGAGTAAATGTATATATTAAAGGTATAACATGAAACCAGTATGTGATAAGACATGCAAAGACTAAGTGTACATATTAAAGATATGATATGAAACTGGTCTGTGATAAGGTATAAAAAGACTAAGGTACACATTTTTAAAATTCATATTGAACTTACTCATTATTAGTACAACTTGCAACAGGTATCTGGAAAATGTTATCTTTAGCAAATATTTAAAATAAAGCAGAGTTTCTCAACAATCTTGATTAGTTTATCTGAAATGAAATCTGAGATGAAATAAGCTTTTCTGTTGTAAATGGAATTACCTCACACTTGGAGGAGTAAGATTGATATGCCATTATTACCTGAGCATCTAAATTCTAAAATATACTTAGATTTAAGTTTTAAAATAATTTTTAAAATTCGGAGTTCTAATAAATATAAATTGAATTGTTTTACTGTGTTCTAGTTAACAATGATACAATTATTTTACTTTGTACAAACCTTAATTCCAGATGGCTGAAAAGAAAACGTGCGGAAATCTACAAAAAGAAAGCAGCAGAGAAGCAAAGATATAAAATTTACCGCTCTCAAGCACGAAAGTCTCGCAAAAATCTAATGTTTGCACGAGCACTAAGTCAGTCTCAGGCCTTCCGCTATGTGGATTATTATGGCTACAGATTCTGAATTCATTGATTTCACACATAGTCTTCTACTGTGGCAATATGCTGAATCCAGTCAGGTTTCAACTGTGCTGTCTAAATTGGAAAAAAGAAGTAACTTGTCCTTTGTAAATAACATGACATTTCCAAAGTGCTAATGTACAAGTTGCATATATGCAAATAAATAATAAAATTATGGTATATATCATAATTTCATTATTTATTAACTGTTCATTTTGTACTACAGTAAATTTATTTTTTAGTAGCAGCAGCTGCATATATTTTTCATGTGAAGTTATGAAAATTTGCTGCTTAAAGTGTTGCTTAGCATAAACAAAACAAAAACATTTCATAATGCTATTTTTAGTATATTTTCCTATTAAGAAGAGTTTGCTTTTTAGTGTTTAACCTAAACAAAATGAAAATATGTTATAACTCTTCTTAAATCTTCCTAAACAGATCAATTTATAATTGATTAATAAAGAATATCACAGGGACTTTTACAGTAGACATCAATTTGCAGGCATCCAATAATACTGAAGATAGTGCAAAGCCTAATACAGTACTTGGTAATGAATGGGTTAATTTGCCACAGACAATGCAGAACATAATACAATGCTTGATAATGATTGGGTTAATTTGCCACAGATAGAGCAGAGCCTAGTACGATACTTGGTAATGAATGGGTTAATTTGCCACAGACAGTTCCTGAACATAATACAAAATTGGTAATGGTTAATTTGCCACAGATAGTGCAAAGCCTAATGCAATACTTAATAAATGGGTTAATTTGCCACAGATAGTGCAGAGCCTAATACAATACCTGATAATGAATGGGTCAGATAATGAATACCTTAATACAATACTTGGTAGTAAATGGGTTAATTTGCTGGACACTTGACATTCATAATAACATTTAATTACAATGCAATCACACTTTCAGTGGTATTTCTTTTTTACCTAGACGAATTATGAAGTTTGATATAATATACATTTTTTAAAGCAATTTGACTGTACTTCTTTGGCAAATGCCACCACACAGATTATCTTTACCAATTTGTAAATAATGCTTGACCAAATGTAAAATTTACATTTTACTTTTTTTTTTTTTAGATGTTGTAAATAATGTTTTCTTTCTTAGCTGATTGAATTACTCTTGCAGTTTGTTTCAAGGAATCTTATTTCACTTAAAAATTTTTAATACATTTCTATTAAGTTTTGATTTAAAAAAAAATTTCAAGCTGTCAGTGCTAATCTCTGATTTTTGTAACGCTGTTACAATTGTAGTCAAGTTACAAAATTTGAAAATTTTAATGCTATTATTATCAATATTTGTTCAGATCTTTTCCATACTTTATAAAAAAAATCATTTTGATGTGAGTTTAAGCCGAAGCATAAGATTTTATAGTTAGGTTTCTTTTATTTAGTATTGTAAAGCACCTGCATATTTCTTATTAAAGATTAAGTGCTCTTATACAGCAGCAGCATCATTATCATTATTTTTAATGCCTTTTTTCATGATTTCTGTTGACTGATGGTTGTGAACCAAGATCTTGGAATCTTATCAAGATTCTGGGAGATCAAGGTTTTATGGAGGATGTGGGTACTTCCAAGTAGCACTGCTTTTAGTAGTGGGGTAAGTTGGTAGCTTACTTATTATTATTGATCTCCTACTTTTTGTCATGTTTCATAATTTCTAAAAAAAATAAAATATGAACAGATCTTATATATACAAAATGATCACACATTACTAGCACTAAGAAAATCTGTTTTCTTATTGATAAATGCATCCCAAATAAGTTATTGTTGTCTTCATCCAGGGAGTTAAATCATTCTACCTCATTCAGGCCAGCATGGAAAATTTTCTCATAGAAGCAATTTTCCATTTGATTAGATCCCAAGCCAGAAGAACAGTTGAATTCAAGTTTGAGCTGTCTTCTGTTGCTCACTTGCTTTACAGAATGACAACATACCAGTAGTAAGTGGCTACTCCATCTCCATAAATATTCTAATCTGTGATTTATGCCTAGTATTGCAAGATAGACTAAACATAAAGGCTTGGTTTGCATTTTATGTCCTTCATGGCTTGTCAAGGAAATATTTATGGAAACTTTAGTAGTTTAAAAAAGGAAGGATTATTTTATTTGTTAATGTGCATATAACTTCTCTTCCATAATGGCTGGGAAAAAATGAAGATTTTTACCCCTTGAGTTATTTTAACTGAGTCTGATATTTGCATATCATTTAGTGTGTGGGTTTTTTTATAATTTGTTATTTTTTACCATTTAGTTACACACTTATCTCTGATGATTAATACAAGGTACTTGCATATTTACAAGGGCAAAGTGCTCTTAATTTTTATTCATTTTATTTTTATGTGTTGTTATACTTGGCATATATTAACTTTGGTGTGATTTTAACAGTAGGTTTACAGCTGCTTTATGTTGACTAAAGCCATACATTGCTATCTTCTTAGTTTTTTTTCCTTTTTCTTCACACACTAATTTCTCATCAGTTTATTCCACTTCATGCATTTCATTAATATATATATACATCTGTAACACCACTAATGAAATATTCTTTTTTTAATTTTTTTCTAAAACATACATGTGTATTTCATTATTCATATTTTACATGTTTAGTTTATTATGAATTCATAACTTGTTTACAATAAATTTGCTTTATTGAAATATTGCTACTGGGTGGTTGATCAACAGAAAGTTTCTTATGTTTTTAAGATAGATATAAATGGATTAGTTTACTAATATTGCTTTACTGTGACAAGGCCTGTGATATGTATTGTGCTATGTGGATTATAAAATACTTTTGTTTTCATTTTTGTGATAATAGTTATGGTTGCTGATACAATCAAAGTTAATGAAAGAAATTGACATTATTTACTCACATTTTTCAGTGATAATTGCCTCTTTCTGTTCAAATGTTTTCCCACTCTTTTAACAAGGATCATTTTCAGCACAGAAACCACTTAATTCTTGCTGCCTTGGTCTAAAATGTTTGTTCGAATTAATCAAAAATTTCATTTAACTTGACAGTTTGTAAATGGTTAAAAATAGCTCAAGGGAGATAACTGTGCTAAGTATAATCTTAGTAATTTATTATTATCTCCCTGTTGTACTGAAATCTTTAACCATCTTCTGGTGCTGACAGTGTTTATCACGCATTACTTTTTTCAATAATGGAAAGAAAATGTAAAATAGATGTAAAATGAGAGCAAATTAGAGAAGCATTTGTTAAAATTTAATGTTATCAGATTACCAAGCAATATTGTTCATAGCTGATGTCTATACCATTTAAGCTCCTCACTGCCTAGTCCGTAGAGAGCACAATCTGGGTTATATTACATCCAGTCATTATACCCATCCATATTATTCTAATCATTATTTTTTTTTTAAAATAAATTAATTTTCATCTCTTGTAATATTTCTCCTCTTTATTGCACAAACTGTAAGGGAGAAACTTTCATCAAGGAGTTGAAACTGTGTTTAAATTTAATCTGAGTGAGTACTTTTTACTTTAGCAACAACCATTAAATCCTCAAAAGCAGCCAATCTGTGGCAAACTGACAATTATTTTATCATCAGTTTATCATTCACAAACATAAAAATTTTTACCTACAGTGAAACTGAGTTGCCAGAATGACCAGCATTAGAGATGGTTTGGTGCCAACCAGGATGATTAGTATATGAGAAGATAGTTTGGTGTCAGTCAGAATGACTAGCATTAGAGGATATGGTTTGGTGCCAACCAGGATGACAAGCATTAGAGGAGAGGTTTTGGTACCAGTCAGAATGACTAGCATTAGAGGATATGGTTTGGTGCCAACCAGGATGACTAGAATTTGAGGACAGGTTTTGGTGCCAATAAGGACTAGCATTAGAGGAGAGAGTTGAGTACCTGTCTTTGAAGTTCATGCAGTTGAGGTGCTTTTTATCTTGTGTACAAGTTTGAATTTGCCAAAATTAAATTTTGGTGGGATTGAATTAAGCAAAATTGTTTTGTATTTAATGTTCATAAAAGTAAAACATTGTTGGAACTTACGATTTACCTTGAATTAACAAGAAATTTGAATTATTAGTGTTTGAATTAAGTGGATTCCATTGTACACTACAGATATTCACATTTTAAATATAAAAGATTGACTTTGTTTCATTCTAACCTATGTCCCCTTTACTAATTAGCATTAACACAACAATTGTATGTAAACAAAGATGAATTTTAATGTAGGCAGTTAATTGCTTGGTAAATTTTACAACCTTCAGTGGTAAGCTTTAACTAACTGCCATATGATTAAAGAATTTGGTATCATAAAAGCTTCTGTAATACACCTGTTATCCTTTGTCACCTTTTTGTAATTTTGTGCCATCATACTAATAAATCAGTTTCCTTTATTATTAGCTTTGATCACACATGTCCATTGTTGTTACCTGGCTTAGATATAGGTTTTGGATCACTTTTTAAAATATGATTTTAGAAAGAATAAGGAAAATCAAGATGCTTTGGCCATGTTGTATTACATTTCAGTCATCATAACTTCATCACTGAGTATTGTTATTACATGTCTATTTAATACATTAGTTGTCTTGCACTTAAGAGCAAACTTATATGAATTCGATCATATGTTCATAACCTCACAGCAAAGTTAGTTTTTAGGTTGATCAGCCCTGGAAACACAGTATAGTTTTTGACAAGAAAAGGTCAAGAATGTGGAGCCCAGATGGGGAGGTATCACTAAAGTGTAAACTGACAAACAGTAAAGGCCAAGATGAAGAATTACTGCTAAAACAACTTCACTGAGAATATCAGTGCAGATCAATACATATACAAGTAATTTTGTATGTGAGTGTTTTAGCTGATCGGTTTTCATATTGGTGCTAGACACATGGTCACTTATAGGCAGGTCCACTTGCATTTGGTATTAATAATCTTCACACAAAATGTTTGCAAACACTTGTGCAACTAAAGGGAAGTAAATCCGACACAAAGCCAGGCTTAAAATTAAAATCAAAATCAAAACATGGCATTGGTTAACAAGCTCTTACCAAACTTAAAGCTATGACTCAGTAAAAGATTTTCATTTAAAATATTCAGTTTAAAAATAAAGACTTAAGCTACGGTTCTTATTTTTAATTTGTTTTAAAATTATTAATTTAAAATTATGATTCATTTTATAATGCTTAAATGAATATTTTGATTTTAAATTATTTTATTTGCTAAGTATAGACTCCACATATATGATTAGCATGGAGTATAGTTTATGTCAAGGCAGCTTGTTATGTTATTAAACAACGAAAACAAAATTTTCTTATTTGATTTGATAATCTTGTTGAATAGATTTGGTGAAATTGACATGCATATAATTGATAGGTACATAACATGTAAATAATTGGATAAATATCAGACACACTTATTGGTAGCTATTAAGCAGATATGACAATATATTATGTTATATATTATTACATGTTTATTATAGATAGGTGGATAATATGTAATTGGATAAATATCAGACACACTTGCTGGTGGTAGAATCTCTGGCAGAAATTACATATACATGTATATAGTACAGAGAGAAAAGGATAAAGATATTTATATTTACTAATAAAATTCATTAAAACTTGTAGAATTGCTGGCTAGTATAAATTAGTTATACAACAATTTCAGTTTATGCCACAGATTCAAGTTTCATGTAAAACTACCGCTTGAAACTGACAGCAATTTTCTGTTTATGTATATTGGTAAATTATAGTTCTTAACATTCCATTTAGTACCGTATATTTGTTAAGAAAATATATGTCCATTTAACACCCAGCAGCACATGCTAGAGTTAAAAACCACATAGTATAAAGCAATCACTAGCCTTATTATTTAAACATGTGCCATTTATAAAAGACTCCCCATCCCTAAAATAACCTAAATAACAGAAGTGTAATAATAAATAGATAATATATCATACATTCAATAATGAATGCATAAAAAGATAAATAAAAGACACATCCATTAATCAATTGATAAATAAATACATGTAAATGCAACTTCTAAGTTTTGAAGTAGCTTGGTCAGTTTATTTTATTTTTGTAATAAATGCAACATATGGCCATGCATTTATTTATCTAGTTTGACTGGGTCATACTTATTTATAAGTCATTTAATTCTGTGGTCATTTAGAAAAGTAAATAGTAGTTGAATCAATCAGGACTGATTAAAACCACTTAATTTATTTGAAAACTTTGAGTTGATTTTTTTTTTTTTACTTTTTAGAGATGAATTGTCACCACTGATGCCTTTAAGTCTTGAGGAAAGAATGGAATTGTTTATTCCAACATTAGATTATAGATGTTTTGTTTATATACTTGCATACAAATATAACATATACAAAAGCAATCAAAAAATGTCTTTTTGGTGAATTAGATTTAAATTATGGTAGATACTGTACTGTTTAAAGTAAACTACTACTTTGTTCAGATTTGTTTGCAGTATCTGTCAGATTGTGAATGTGCCAATTTTTAATAAAAATGTTTTCCAAACTAAGAACAAACTGAGTTTGAAAGTTTCATTTTGTGAAAAGGTTGTTTGGTTCGCTTAGAAGTTAAGATCAATATTTACACAGTTATTAAATAAAACTACCACCCTTTAAGTCTGTCATGTTTGATACATTGCCTATTTATGTATTTATGCCCACCAAAATACTATCCTTTAATTCTTTCACTGTCACTGTCACTGATACATTAACTAGATGTGTATTTATGCCCACCAAAACACTACCCTTTAAGTCTCTCTCTCTATATATATATATCAAGCAAAACACTACCATTTAAGTCTGTTACTGTCTGATATATTGCCTAGATGAGTATTTATGCCAACCAAAACATTACCCTTTAAGACTATCACTATTTGATACACAGCCTAGATATGTACTTATGCCCACCTAAACACTACCCTTTAAGTCTGTCACTCTCTGATACATTGCTTAAATATGTATTTATACACACATAAAACACTACCCTTCAAATCTGTAGCTGTCTGATACATTGACTAGATATGTATTTATGCCCACCAAAACACTACCCTTCAAATCTGTAACTGTCTGATACATTGACTAGATATGTATTTATGCCCACCAAAACACTACCTTTCAAATCTGTAACTGTCCGATACATTGACTAGATATGTATTTATGCCCACAAAACACTACCCTTCAAATCTGTAACTTTGACTAGATATGTATTTATGCCCACAAAACACTACCCTATAAGCCTGCCTGAAACATTGCATAGATGTGTAAATATGATCACTGAAACACTATCCTTTAAGTCTGCCACTTCATGGCTAATGCTCTCCGGGTTATCGGTAATCTTTTGGTATTTATTAACTTTTCTGGTCGTATGTCGTCTGCTATGGTGTAAAATAAAAACTCCATTAACTACTTGATGTTCAGTATGGATCACTAGTAATTGTTTGGAGTTGATCGAACGAAGTATCTCGTCTGGCTTAAAAATAATAAGCAAACAAACCAACACAACAAACACATTTTATTTAAAAAAATTTATCATAGGGGATGACATTTTGCCATTCCAGTCTACAGATATTACCCACAATGTTAATTCATTTTGACAAAACAGTTTTAACATTTTCCAAACTTTAAATGTTGTTTTTAAAATGTTGAGAGTGCCAATTTTTTTCACGAATCCTAAATTTGTGTCAGCGATTTTCTTCCAAATCCTTTTATCAATCTGTTTAGAAAAGAACAGTGCATTTATAATTTAATATGGTTTATTTCCAGTAGAATACCTAAATATTTGTTTTCTATATGTGGATCTATTTCACAACTATAAAAACAACAGTCTCTTTCAGTTCTGCTTAATGTATATTGCTCTTCACAGCACAGAACGGTACAGTAGCCCGCGACACTGGATAAAGCCACGCAAAGAACAGTAACCAATAATTCAAATATAATTATAATCATACGTCACAAAACTAGAACACCGCAACATTGGACAAATCCCGCAATGAACATTTAAAACGTCACGATAAATAACACGCAGCATTGGAAAAGTCACGCAAAACGACATAACGTATATAAAACGTCATGGTCCGTAAGTGACACAACACTACAGCATAGAAGAGTCACCCAAAACGACATAACGTATTAAAACATCACCGTAAGTAGTACAACACCACAGCATAGAAGAGTCACGCAAAACGACCTAACGTTTATAAAATATCACAATAAGTAACACAACACCGCAGAAATGTATGCAAAAATGACAGCAAATGCAACACAAATGGCATCACAACACAAGAACAGGCACACCACTTTGTTCTGGAAAATAACGATAGCACAGAACAACCACATAACGCCACAATACGACACATCACAACACTGCAGAAACACTATAGAGCCACAAAACGCTACGATAAAGTTAATAAGTAGTTTCACAGACTCATTGTAAGAATACCACCACAAAACGCCACGATATAATGTTCAGTAGGATGCTACAACCTCACTGTAAGAACACCACAAAACGGCACGATATAAAGTTCGGTAAACAAGACGACAAGAATGCTAGAATAGCATCACAGACAACACAAACGCCACGGATAAAATTCAATAGACTACACGATATCACTGCAAGAACAACACCACAGACCACAGAAACGCCACGATAAAGTGCAGTAGACTACATGACATCATTGCAAGAACCACACTACAGACAACACAATTTGTCGATGAAATTAATAACAGCATATATATATATTTTAATTACTGAAATACAAAATGACTGAAGTTTATGTTTTACTACAGCACAACACAACACTTATACACATAATTGCAAGCACATTTCAAATTTGTATATATCATTCCACAAAACTGTTGTATTAAAAATAGTTGTCATAGTATTACGGCAAAAAATAGTATGATAATTATTTCTGTTTTTAAATAATAATAATATGATAATATTAATAATAGTATTATCCTGATGTATGCTATTTAGATTATTTATTATCAATAGGCTTCATCATTTCATTGAATGACTATGAATTTTTATTTTTTATTTTTTGTCTTATACAGTCCCAGTCTCCATATTACTACATCAATCCCTTTATTTCATTTTTAAAAACTACACAAAAAATAAAAAGCATTAAAACAATATGTACAATCAAATAAAACTAATATTTCTGGTCCTCGTCAACCCGAATTTAATAATTAAAAAATATAATCCTAAAGTTCAACATTAGAGTTGTCATACATATATTTTAATCCGAGTTTAAAAACTAACAAAAATCGTGACTGTGCAAGTGATTGTCACGTGGCCTCTGACGTCAACGTGCCCTATATCTCTGTAGTGTTCACTCTAGTCACCTGCGGTGGGTCTGAATGGAAGGAATAAAAAACAATTGTCAGAACAAACAAGGATTTTCAATGCTGATATAGCTGTTAGATTGATTGAAAAAAAAAAACCCAAACAAATGAAAACCCCCAATATCGGTTCACGAGCCACAATAATCGTGAATTTTTAGAAGTGTGTCTATGTCTGCCATCAAGCTAGTGCACTATCCGAAAGAGCCATTTATGGCCTGAAGCAAGGTGTTGGGAGAAGGTGTTGCGGTTGACGACTCGGTGACGTCATTAGCTGTAGAAACGGTTTCTGGAAACTGAATGACAACTAGAGCGTATGTCAGAGTCGTGCCGCTGACCTGCAGAAAAAAAAAGTAAGTATTAATTTTACATTTCAGGCAGTTAAGGCAATTCAGTACTAATTTTACATTTCAGGCAGTTAAGGCAATTCAGTATTAATTTTACATTCCAGGCAGATAAGGCAATTCAGTACTAAATTTACATTCCAGGCAGATAAGGCAACTCAGTATTAATTTTGCATTCCAGGCAGATAAAGCAATTCAGTATTAATTTTACATTCCAGACAGAAAAATATAATTTAACATTAATTTTGATTTCCAGGCAGAAAAAATAATTAATTGTATATTCCAGGAAGAAGAAAATAATCCAGTATTAATTTTGCATTCCAGGCAGAAAAATAATTAAGTATTAATTTTGCACTCCGGGGCAAAATGTAATTAAGTATTAATTTTGCACTCCGGGGCAAAATGTAATTAAGTATTAATTTTGCTATACATGTGGAAAAGATAATCAACTATTATAGACATAAAACGCAATAAAGAATTGTTTTTGCATTATAGTCCAGAAAGGAAATTAAGTATTTATTTTTCATTACATGTAGAAGAGGTATTAAAGTACTTACTATGAATTTTTGTAGGAGTAATTAAGTATTAGGTGAGCATTAGTCACTGAAAATCTATAATTTATACTAAGCATGAGTCCTGTTTGTGGATCTAATTAAATCTGTGTCTGGAAACACTACGTTATTATGGTGCAATTGGCTTTGTTTTGCATGAGAACACAGAAATTATAGTACAGTCGGTTTTAAGCTTTGTCTTGAATACGTAATTGTGGTGCAGTCGGCTTTAACTTTGTCCTGAACACACGTAATTGTGGTGCGTCGGCTTTAACTTTGTCCTGAACACACGTAATTGTGGGGCAATCGGCTTTAACTTTGTCCTGAATGCAGGTAATTGTGGTGCAGTCGGCTTTAACTTTGTCCCCAGAAAATTGTAATAGTAGATTTCGAATGTGTAACTCTCTGTGTGTGTGTGTGCATGTGTGTGTGTGTGTGTGTGTGTGTGTGTGTGTGTGTGTGTGTGAGAGAGAGAGAGAGAGAGAGAGAGAGAGAGAGAAATGGTAAACCTTCCAACACTAATGCATATCATACACTTCATTTTGTCAGCCCCTCTTTCAAACGATGATTTGTTTGAATTTTAAAAGAAGTGACCAATAAAATTAAAGTAAAGAAGTGACCATTAAGATTGAAATAAAGAATTGACCATTCAGATTGAAATAAAGAAATGACCATTAAGATTGAAATAAAGAAGTGACCATTACATAACATTCAGCAGTCTATGAGCCCAACCATGCAATCTATCAATTATTCACCAAGCAATCAATTAACCAATTTAGTTACTCAGTATGTAAGTCAACCACGTAAGCCCTCGAGTGCACACTTGCTATACCAAGCAATCTTTTTTCTTTTTTTTAAAAACCAGTATTCGAACACAAAGAGCAAACTGAACTGACGACATTAACAGGAAAATCAAACTCAAATTGTGCATGAAATTATATTTAATCACAGATGCGTATAACACCACTATTGTCCAATCATTGAATCAAACGGTCAACAAACAGTCACAAAATATCGCTCATTAAATATATCAACTCAACAACAATTTATAATGAATCTACTAAAAATTAAACACAGATCATTAAACGAACAAACCGGCCAAGTTACGAAATCAAAACAAGCAGCCATCAATCAATCAATCAAAAACAGTTACTGAACCCTGTCAACTAGCCAAGAAGACAACCAATCACTCCTTAATCCTGTTGATGCAAACACTTGTAACGAAGCCAACTAACGCAAGCAGACTCATACAGGATACGTATAAGATAAGATAACCATACAGGATACGTATAAGATAAGATAACCATACAGGATACGTATAAGATAAGATAACCATACAGGATACGTATAAGATAAGATAACCATTAAGAAAATATGTGCTGAAGTAACTTACTGTCAGAACGGCGGGGGTTGGGGGCTCGGAAAACTTACCATCAAGATGGTAGAGGTGTTAATGGTAAACAGGCCGTAAACACTGAATCCAATCGATGAACCATTCAGGCGAAGTAGAAAATTGGTTATCTGTTTTCACCAAGCAAATGTAAATGTTTAAGATAGATAGATAGACAGACAGACAGACAGACAGACAGACAGACAGACAGACAGATAGATAGATAGATAGATAGATAGATAGATAGATAGATAGATAGATAGATAGATAGATAGATAGATTGAATGAGTTAGAGAGAGATGTAATAATAAATGAATAAAAATTAAAACAATAGCATCAATATTTAAGAGTGTAAATAAAATCACTTAACATCTTGTTCTTGAGACTAGGCGATGTTAGTAAGGTTTATACCTTCTTCATGCTCTTCCACTTAAGAAAATATAAACAGATGTTCTTTCTCCTGTTTACCTCTTAGTTTTAAAATATATGATGGCTTAAATTAATATCAGCATTCGGATACAGGTATATTATTATTCAATTAACTCTGATTTAATAATTTTTATTTAATGAAACTATCTTGGAAATATATTAATTGTATAATGTTTAAGACTGGTATAGTTCTTAAAATAAAAATATTTCATTAATAGTATTTTAAAAACCTTACCTAATTCAATTATCAATATTAATATTAAACCCCAACGGAAATTATCTCTGTCCAGAGTCACTATTCTTCTGTGTTAGCTAGGTTGTGGTAGGATCAGGTCTGTGTTAGCTAGAGTAACAATACTAAAGTCCATCATTTTAAATCTGTATGTTGCATTTCAAAATATTATTTTATTTCATTGATAAGGTCATTGTATATTTTTTAAAATTTGAGTCAAGGTCACAGGAAGCTTGCACGGGTAGATTGTTGAACTCATCATGGGGAGTGAGTATCGCGGGTGTCGGGGAGGCTTAGCAGTATGCAAGTTAATATTACAGGAAAGAAGGAAGGAAGGAGCTGTTGGCTGGATAGTGGAGGGATGTGGCAGAAGGTGCGAAGTATATCAGAGGTAAGCTAGTAAGGCTGTTACTTAAGAGCCGATGCTATATTAATCCCTAGCTGGAACTGAAGGTACGTTTATATACAACAGCCAGGTACGTTTATATACAACAGCCAGGTACGTTTATATACAACAGCCAGGTACGTTTCTATACAACAGCCACTGAACAGTCCAAGTACATCGTTTCTAGATTGCTCCTAGCGCGTTGTATAGAGACAACCACGTGACAACCCTAAAGGTATGGAGCCAATTCAAATTTTGACTTTGTTTTGTAAAGGTATTTTCTATTTCAGCTGGTGAAAATATATGATGTGGGATTTTAAGAAAATATTTAGTATAGAAATTTAGTGATGTCTTTCTCTGATGTTGCAAGAATGAGTCAGTCTCTGTTTTCTATAGTTCTTCTTTTTATCTACGATACCTGTTTCACTGTTTGAATATAGATTTTAAAATATATATAAATAGATTTTTTTAAAATTTGAAGTATGTGCTTGTTTTCAGATATAATGTGTATTCATAGTTGAATATAACTTCTGTAAAATGAAGTCAATGCTTGTTTTCAAAACTATACAGTGTTGTATTGATTTGAATATAAGTTCAGTGAATTTTAATTGTACTTGTTCTGACCTGTGGGGTGTTCGTTTTGAACAAATTCGAGTAGCAGTGAGTGAGTGGTCAGATCTTTTCGAAGCTTTTAGTTGTGTAGTTTGTTTTTTTAATATAGCTTCCTTTGATTTTGAATTGAAGTTGATCTAGTTGGTTGCAAGAGAATAACAATGCTCAGTATTTTCAAACTATGTGGAGAGAGACAATATTGATATGGACAAAAGACCTGTGACACTTTTGTAAAAGCTGGCATGAAAGACAGGCTTAATTCAGGTTATGTAAACACTATTAGTGCTTATCTCTCATACCTCCATTTCCGCTCTCTGATAAGATATATCCTGTGATTGTATTGAATTGTTGAATTGTATTTTTGTTTTGGGGGATATAAGATTGTGAAACATAGAAATTGTTTGAAATGTTTTCATAGAGATACTGACGTCAAGTAATCTTTTCAATTATATTTGTCATAGGTATTTTTGATTGTTGATTTAATAAATTTATTGTTAAGTCTATTGACCTTCTTACACATATTGATAATTCTTATGTTGGAGAATAAAGTGGGTGGATGGGGGCTTGCTAAATATAGATTAAAGACGGATTTGTCTTCTCCTTTAGTAAGAGGTTTTCCACCTACGGAATACTGTGTGACGGTAAATGTTTGTCTTTAGTGGTAGAAGCGCCCGTATATTCTCCAAGTCAGAGAGATAAATAGTGTCTGCTGGAGAATTATTAATAATATAAATTATTATTCCCATCACTTGTAATTAGTTATAATGAACGATTAATTAATTAACTAATAAAATAATCATTAACTCAGTGGTGCTGGCGTCACAGATACCTTAAAAACTGTATAAGTAAAATCAGGATATCATAGGAATTTTATCAGTAAAATTAGGATAGAATACAATTTGCGTCAAATGTCACTTTGTACACAATAGAATTCGATGAGGAAAATCTACACACAGCGGCCTAATAGAACACGATCTATGAAAATAAATCTCTCAACAGCTTTCTATAAGGCTAAAATCTTTACCAATGTGTGATACCCCCCCCCCCCTTCAACCTTCATGCATTGGATGGAATAAGATTTCTGTCAGTGTCTGTTTCAAGCGTGCAGTTCTAGTACAGTTAGATCAAAAGTGCATCTATACTTACCAGTTGACAGAACTTCTCATTCATGTTCTCGACATTAATCCGATGCAGAATCTCCGCTGGGTAGTGCATCTGTGAACGAAACTAAGATGGAACATTAAAAAATAAATTCCTAGGTATCATTTTGAGGAACATCAGCGCCCTGCAGAACAAAGGCAAACACTATTGTATTCAAGATGTAATAAAGTCTGAACTTAGACACCTTAATAAGCGTCACCCTGCAGGACTAAACCAATTACAGTAACTTCAATACAAACTGCTAACTTACCTTTGTACACAAGGCTACTCCCGTCAAAGTAACAATGACAAGTTGATCAGAAAAGTACACCATGCTTAGCATCATCATATACGTCAGCAGCGGGTTCAGATTACCATACAGAAAATTATGAAGAGCTATCAGCGAAAAGGGGAGACCAGTGGTGTACGTGGTGCAAAGGAAGTGACACATGCACGCGTTGGCCTCCTTGATAAGTTTGCACAAGAAACCGTGACGTAAGCGAAAGTGCTCCAGATCCCTGCACGGGTCCGGAGAGTTGTCAAACAGGTGGTCAGTGAACTCCCGATTGAACTGCTTTGCCCGACTGAACAGCGACAGCCACAGACAACTGTAGAGAGCAGCAGGGGCCAGACAATGAACAGAGATGTAATAGTAGGTCACGAGTAACCACGTCCTACCTAGCACAGAATCATCGGCGATGAAGTCGACAGACGTTCCATTGTTACGTCCAATAAAACCAAGAATGTCGTCATACTCAAAGAAAACTTCGTATACAGACATTACGACAGCTACAATGTAAAACAGAGCAAAGAGACACCAGGAAACGACTTTAATAAATCCATTCGACTTATTTCTGGCAGCGTATTTCTTGTGATACTCATCCAACGATCCTAAGAATTTCGGCAGGTTTCTGGAGACCGAGATGGGGAAAAACATGGCGACATACAGCAAGTTGCAGAGCATCCAGAACTGTCCCACAATCCAAACAATGTTCTTTGAGTGCCAGAAGGAAAGAACAAACATAAAAGATTTGGCAGTAAATAACCCAGTCGTGATTAGCCCTAAGAGAAATGAACAGAGTGTAAACAGTGTTTTGAACAGTGAGAGGTATTGGCATGGACGAGAAAGTGGACAGTACAGTCCAGAAAAGTATAGTATGAAAATGATTGGCTTGAACGTTGAAGACAGACGTTCACTTTCCATGGAGTTCCAGAAAACTGTTCCTTCAGGTGAATTGGAGATATCGTGTTGACAGTCTATTGGAGTTTTGGTGTTGACAGTCAATTGGAGTTACGATGTTTACTGTCGATTGGAGTTACGATGTTGACAATCGTGAGAACGCGAGTGTCTGCTATTAAATGATTTCGTTTCCAAAAACGCAGCTTCCGACCCGAAGTGTGGGTCTCTGGTTTGAAACCATTCAATTTATGTTCGGACAGGTTTCGCACGTAATACAAACAACGTGGAGTTGAATATCTACACATTACTGAGTGAATATTTACACCGTTTTCATTTCACCTCTCGCACACACACTGCACGCTCGCTTGCGCGCGGACATATACACACACACAACACACACTAATAGGTCTAATACGTTTGTCGTACATCAGTAACTGCGCGCTTGGGTAACTATGTGGCCAAGGCAATGTTGTCTTCGAGTCGTCAATGACAAGTCCGAGTCGAATCTTAAATCACTACAGTCCAAGTCTCAAGTCGAGTCTCGAGTCTCTAAAGTCAGTGTCAGGTCCCAACTAGATTCGTATAAAATCATTGTCTTGTGTAGAAACCATCAGTATCAACAAAAAACAATAATCACTGTCACTCTAAGAAGTGCCAGTGAACTAGTTTTCCACATAATGGCATAAATTGTCTAAAGAGTGTCAGATCCGAAGGCCGATTTACTTTTTGTTACAGGAGATCCAACACGTAATAAAATCTCCCTTACTGAGTTTTTTCTGCGATCGAAAGTGGCAGTGAAGAAAGCGATTACCGGTTTTCCAACTTAATCAGTGATTACAAAAATGTTAAAGTTGTTATAATGCCATCAGTGATTACAAAAATGTTAAAGTTGTTATAATGCCATCAGTGATTACAAAAATGTTAAAGTTGTTATAATGCCATCAGTGATTACAAAAATGTTAAAGTTGTTATAATGCCATCAGTGATTACAAAAATGTTAAAGTTGTTATAATGCCATCAGTGATTACAAAACTGTTAAAGCTGTAATAATGCCATCAGTGATTACAAAACTGTTAAAGCTGTAATAATGCCATCAGTGATTACAAAACTGTTAAAGCTGTAATAATGCCATCAGTGATTACAAAACTGTTAAAGTTGTTATAATGCCATCAGTGATTACAAAACTGTTAAAGTTGTTATAATGCCATCAGTGATTACAAAAATGTTAAAGTTGTTATAATGCCATCAGTGATTACAAAAATGTTAAAGTTGTTATAATGCCATCAGTGATTACAAAAATGTTAAAGTTGTTATAATGCCATCAGTGATTACAAAAATGTTAAAGTTGTTATAATGCCATCAGTGATTACAATCCAGCAGAATTTGCGCTTTAGTGTTCGCGCTGTCTGTTGTTAGCTGTTCTTGTCAAATCAATGAATCCAAGAGTTATATTTTGAGTTTTCTTCCTCAATCTTCACAGATAAAGATACATTCTTTTTAATATTTGAATAGTTTTATTTTGGTCATATTGAAGTTTGAAATGTCAAAAATTATATTTTATATTATTTACAAAATATTTTATAGACAAATATTCACAAACAATCAATAAGATTTTCACAAATAACAAACACATAGACTATTTTTTGCATTGTTGTCGTTAAAACCGGAAATTGTGCCCAAATCCGTTTAAAACAACAACACAAATCTGTGGAACATATTCACCAGGTATTACATCGTTTCGAGAGAAAACATAAACAACAAATGTAGCATTTTGTTGATAAGTAAAGACGATATTTTTGTTAATTTATGATTTTAAATTTAATCTCGTATCTTCATGCATATATATTTACTTGACTGAAGTATTTCTCCGGGTACAATGGAATTTTTGTGGGTGGTGGTGGATGGGGTAGAAAATTATTTTGTGGGAGTACCACTAGAAGAAAACGGTCGAATGCCGTTTACTGAGTTGGACTTTGGTTAGGACGTTGTGGTTAATGTACAGCCTATAAAACCGCCACCCGCTATTGCTACTAATTTTCAGTTTGCTTATAACGATTTAAAAAAAACAGTTGAACGAAAATGCCCATGCTGTTATAAAAAAAATTAACAAGTCTTAAGTCACAAGTCTTAAACAATGAACCCGAAAACATATATAAGCACCAATACATGCACACAAACGTAAGCACATACAAACACATAAACACACCACAAATATACATTCTAGTAGGTTTCTGAAAAATAATAGAGAAAATCTGTGAAAGGAAAAAAAAATTCTTTTCGGGATAAGATAACAAATAACTTGTGGAAACAACATTAGTCCTCATTTCGACATTGCATATTAAACTGTATTCGTTCACTGTTTGATCAACACTTGTGTGCCCCATGATCCACTAATGGATATGGTACAAATAAGTTTTTAACCTACATTCTTTCTCTGTTTGACCAACACTTGTGGACCATAGTCCGATAATGGATTTGGGCGTCAGTAATTCAAGAGTCGTGTCTAATGGGTCAATTCGATAAACGAATGGTGACATCATGATTCTTCAGAAGTGGAATCGTGCAGACAATCGTGTGTGTGTACATGCGTGCATACATGTGCGTGTGCGCGCGCGAGAGAGAATGTACCTACACATGCTATTCACCTATAGAACTGTCTAATTACCAGCCACTTAGCCATCCAACCATGAATTAATACGATTAAACCTGAGCACATATAGCTCTCGATATGAGACTAAAAGCAAAGTCAGAATGTCCATAACAAAATTATCTATAATTTTATAAGTATTTTCTTCACACCTATTTGCCTCAGACAGCCCGAAACGCACCATAAATTATTATCCATTTAAATGAGAATACGTTTCTTTAAAAAAAAATCCAAAAAAAAAAAAGAAGTGCACGTCCTCAATAGAAATCGTTGCCTTACCGTATTACAAAATGTAGTTCCCATCAAAGTGACAATGACGAGCTGTCCCGTCAGGTAGACCGCAGAACCGATCATCGTGTAGGACAGGTGTGATTTCAGACTACCATACAGAAAACTGTGGAGAATTATCAACAGTACGGGGAGGCCCTCTGAGTAAATGATGCACAGGAAGTGACGTACAAACATGTTGGCCTCTTTGACAAGTTTGCACAAGAATTCATGACGTAAGCGAAAGTGCTCCAGATCTTTGCACGGGTCCGCAGAGTTGTCAAACAGGTGGTCAGTGAACTCCCGATTGAACCGGTTTGCCTGATAGAGCAAGGCCAACCACACAAACATATAGGACATTGCAGGAAGCAGTAGATAAATATACATATAGTACCATGACAGCAACAGCCACAATGTATTCCACACCACAATATTAGTGGATAGGCCAAAGATTTCGGTGCCACATCCCAAAAAGTCATTGAAGCCTTTGTCAACTTCAAAGAAAGTAATATATGCAGAAGAAAAGACGATTAAAGTATACACCAGGACAGAGAAGCAAGAGGAAACGATTTGTAAGGCTTTGGTCAGGCGATCTGACAATTTTCCGGCAGCGTACTTGTGGTGATACTCATCAAGCGACTGTAAGAACGTCGGAAGGTTTCTGGAGGCCGAAATCGAGAAGAACAGGCCGACAAACAGCAAATTGCTCAACATCCAAGACTGCGCGACCAGCCAAATACTATTTTCCATTTTCCAGCAGGAAATCGTAAACATCCATGATTCGGAAACGTAGAGCATGGTCAAGGTCACCCCTGTGAGAAAAGAGCAGAGTGCACAACATGTTCTAAAGAGAGACAGACATTGGAAAGGACGAGAAATTGGAAAGTACAGTCCGGAAATGTACAACATGTATATGATTGGTTGAAACATTGAAGACAGACGTTCACTTGCCATGGCGTTCAGTGAACTGTTGTTTGCTTTTCTTCCCAGTCGAATCGAGTTACGGCGTTGACCAATGAGCACCGCGATTGTCTGTAATCAAATGGCTGCTTTTCCAACGAACCAGGATCTTGTTTGTCAATGGACCGACTAGAAGGGAGGTGTCATTGATTTGAAATAATTCGTTTGTGTTCCAACTGGTTCTTCCCATCCATCTACCCCTACACACATTCATAAGCACACGCGCGCACATTCACTCACTTTCACACACGCACGCATATTTACTCACTTTACACACGCACGCACATATACACACGCTCTTCTCTATGAAACAAGTGCACATCGTTGAAAAGTAAGCCCCACTCTCCACCCCCACCCCCTATGTTCCTGGATAAATATGAAATACAAATAATAAAATCATATAATAAAGCAAATGTTTAAGTAGTTTTATGACACACATACACATACTCAAAGACATACGCACCTCGCACACAACACACGCCATAGCCCACAAGTGAACACATTTATCTCAACACCATTTCATTTATTTTTAATTCTGTGAGATGTTATTTGGACACAAATGCACAATGCATGCACGCACGGAAGTAAACACATAAGTACACACACACACACACACAGTCTAATTTGTGTCGACAGAGAGTTGCAATTAACAACGCTTATTTAGTAAAGGATATAAATACACACACGCACACACACATACACACACATATATAAAATATAAATACACACACACGCAGACACTCAAAAGAGAAGCACGTGCACAGTCACTGCACACAGAGAGACAATATTATAAGGTAAAAATATTCGCACATCAGGCAGATTTTTAAACACAATGACTTTTTAAAAGTATAATCCTCTACATAAACAAAAGTGTTCACACACACACACAAACAGACACACACACGAAATATATACAGAGGAAGTGAAATATTCTCTTCAAAACAAAAAAAAAGACATTTTAAAAAAATAATCTTTTTAAACTGATTTTCTCACTTCTACAAGTATATTTGTGTTAACTGAATTCATTGAATATTTGAACAATATTTTGGAATTTGAATAGTTGTTTAAAGAATTGAAGAATATGACTCATGAAGCGTTACTTGGAATTTAAATTAACCACGCTAATTAGTAAAAATTAAAACTGTAATCTGATACGAATAAACAGACTTTCGAAAATATGTCCACTAATCTATGTTTTTAATGTAATCCACAGATTTTATTTTCGTTTTGCTTCTGGTGTTACCTATATCACACCGATTAAATTGTGTAGAGACTGATTCAAGAGTACTTCTTGACGCAAACACTAACGATTGCTCAATGAGAGAAAAGGTTAATCCTTTGAGTTGAGCGTGTTATTGATGACGCTGAAAGGGTTAATGGGCAATCGGAAAATTATGACATCGAGAGCAATTCTGCACTTGTCTGTACTGATTTATTAATTACTTTAAATAAAACCAAAAATAAAGGTAGGCACTCCGTACACGGCTCATCTATAAGTCTATAAATGACTGTACTGATTAAAATAACAAAGAGGTCTGTATACGTCATATCGAAGGACAAACGTGATTTGTACGAGCAAAGTGTTAATCGATGCTCGTTTTACTGCAACATTTAAGTTATTAACACTCAAACATTAGCCGAAACAAAAATTAAATGAGGAAGGACAATTTAGTGAAAAGATAAGTCGAAATAAAAACAAATTTAGTGTGTGGATTTGCAACTAATCATAATTATAATCGTTTAGTGTCAAGAAGTTTATTATCATACACAGAATATTTACCATCTTGGGGATAGACATTGTAGGTTAGTTGTTCTCATGTAATCGCATTTGGGCTGCGTCCCCAAAATTTCAATTTCACTTTTCGTTTGTTTTAAAAAATTCTTATTTTTCTTTGCTCATTTTATTTTTAATTTCTTATCATTTCATAGTTATGTCTACCATTCTGTAAAGTTTGTATTTGTCTCTTGTCTAAGTTAAATGTAGTAGTTTTACATAACTGGAGGATTCCAATTGAGCTAATTATTACCCGGCATGTAGAACCAATGTTATCTGTCTCTGTGTCCGTCACCCATACGTTACGTCATTGGGCACTTTCTTAAACCGGGATAGAAATCGATGGGCTTAGGGCATGACCTAACCTTTCTCTACCCCCCCACCCCAAATAAAATGGTACCCTTTATCTAAAAGAAACCCTAACCTAACCTTTCTCTAGAAAATCCTAACCTAACCTTTCTCTAGAAAATCCTAACCTAACCTTTCTCTAGAAAACCCTAACCTAACCTTTCTCTAGAAAACCCTACCCTAACCTTTCTCTAGAAAACCCTAACCTAACCTTTCTCTAGAAAACCCTAACCTAACCTTTCTCTAGAAAACCCTACCCTAACCTTTCTCTAGAAAACCTAATCTAACCTTTCTCTAGAAAACCCTAACCTAACCTTTCTCTAGAAAACCCTACCCTAACCTTTCTCTAGAAAACCCTAACCTAACCTTTCTCTAGAAAACCCTAACCTAACCTTTCTCTAGAAAACCCTAACCTAACCTTTCTCTAGAAAACCTAATCTAACCTTTCTCTAGAAAACCCTAACCTAACCTTTCTCTAGAAAACCCTAAACCTAACCTTTTTCTAGAAAACCCTAAACCTAACATTTCTTTTAAAAGAAAACACACACACACGACAAAAAATAAATATGCTGAAACTTGTTCATTGCCCTCAGACACTATGGAATGCCGTGTCTGCAAATATGAAATGGTGGTCTTGCCTAGTAATGAAAGCTTTGAGTGTCTGCACTGGTCAGTTTGATTACTCAGAAAATAATATTCTTCAAGCATGAAATTTATCAACCATGTTCTGACAGATTCGTTATTTTATTTGCGTAAATTTGTGTTTAACAGAAAGTGATCTACGAAGGCAAAAGTGAACGCGCGAACTACACAGATATTATAATTATTAACTTAGTAGGTAAGTCGTCTTTCTCCACACAGGGACTAAACATGGCCGCCATTTGTGATGCTGGATGGTCACACGGATAACTCTAGCATGTACCACACTTACACTCCATGCAAACAAGCAACCGCTTCTAAAAGCAAAAGACAAACAAATAACAACAACTAAAGAAAGAATTCACTATCTCCAAAAATAAAACGTCATCTTACCCTGTTACAGAAAGTGGCGCCCATCAAAGTGAAAATAACGAGCTGTCCCAAGAGGTATGTCACAGTGAACACCAGCGCGAAGGTTAAGAACTGATTCATTTCACCATACAGTAAACTGCGGAGACACAACATCAACAATGGGAGACCTTCAGTATAAATGCTGCACATGAGGTGACTTAAAATTGCGTTGGCCTTCGCGACAAGTTTGCACAAGAATTGGTGACGTAAGCGAAAGTGCTCCAGATCTCTGCAGGGGTCTGCAGAGTTGTCAAATATGTGGTCAGTGAACTCCCGATTGAACCGACTTGCCTGACAGTACAGTGACGACCACACAAAAACATAAAAAGTGGCAGGAACCAGTAGATATATATATATATAGTACCAAGTCAGCCATAGCCAAAGTCTACTCTGTATTAAAGGACACCCAGAAAAGTTAACAACTGTGTCATTGCCACTTTCCATGAACACAGTGAGGACTTGGTCGTAATCAAAGAAAGCTAAATATGCAGAATAGAATACGATTAAAGAGTACAGCAGGACACATAGACACCCGCTAAAAAGGACTTTTGCAACTTTGATAAAATTAGTCGAGGTCTCTCCTGCAAGATATTTCTTGTGATACTCATCCAACGACTGTAAAAATGTCGGCAGATGTCTGGAGGCAGAGATCGAGAAGAATACAGCTACAAACAGCAAGTTACAGAACATCCAAAACTCCCCAAACAGCCAAATACTGACGTCACTTTTCCAGTAGGAAATCGTGACCTTCAAAGATTCGGAAATTAATAGTATGGTCGACGTCACCCCTAGGAGAAAATTACAGAACGCAAAGCATGTGTTTAAAACAGACAGACATTGGAATGGACGAGAAAATGGAAAGTACAGTCCAGAAATATACAACATTACTATGATTGGTTGAAAAGTTGAAGAGCGATGTTCGTTTGCCATGACGTTCAGCGTGCAAGTTGATTTTTCAAGTCCTTGTCTTCACGGAAAGTCAGTGAGAAATACAAAGCGGAAAGCGATATTCTTCTCTTAGAAGATTTACCACAATTCAAATAAGGACTGGGCCTACAGTAAATTTCCTCGTTCTTCTAACCCAGTCGAGTTAGGCCTTTACTTGTTTGGATTAATACTTTTGTTTCGATTTTCTTTTGTACAACCGGGATAAAGCACTTATGTACTGAAAAGTGCATTACGGGGTATTCAAAGTCATCAACTAAGAGCCTCACTCGAGCGCACCAACGTTTACTAATAACTAACTGAAAGCAGCACGTCTGATATATTTGCACAGACACAGGAATCAAATGTCAAAGAGAAATGCTCTTGAACTTGTGGTTATATTGGTTACGTGGTAGTTCAGAGTTAAAGCCCCTAGCTGGTCTTGTTTTGTTTTTTAAAATGGGGTATGAAGTTTTTTTTACAAAAATCATATTTTGGGCGGAAAACAGTTGCCGGCCACTTGTCTACTCGAAAGCTAGATTAATTAATTTATCAGTTTGAAATTTAATGTTTATCTACACTTGTCCACGTGCGACCTCGAAAAAAGTAAAGCATCGCAAATCTTTTCCCCATAATGCAATGCAGCACACCTCCCTTTCATCCCACTCCCCGTCCCTGATTCAGCTCCACCCACTGCAGCCACACACACACACCCTTATACACACGCACTTTCAGTAAAGTGACAGGCAAATGAATGAAGCAATACCTAATGTGTATTTTCAGCTTTTGTGTGCCGCACATCACTGACTGTTTGTTTCGATAACCGTGAAAGAAAAAAAAAGTATATTATTAATACACTCTGCCTCCCTACACAAGTACTTTAATCTTATTAGTGACCGCTGCTACCAAAGCCCCAAAGCAAGAGATGTCAGGGTACTATACAAACCAATCATCAATTATAATTGAAAGCAAGAAGTGTCAAGGTATTACACATGCCAACCAATATTCATAGCTGAATGCAAGATGTGTCAGGTACTACACATGCCAACCAGAATACCAATAAGAGAGCAAGATGTGTCAGGTACTACACATGCCAACCAGAATACCAATAAGAGAGCAAGATGTGTCAGGTGCTACACATGCTAACCAGAATTCCTATATGAAAGCAAGAATGTCAAGGTACTACACACGCCAACCAATATTCATAGCTGAATGCAAGAGGTGTCAACGTACTACACGAATTCCTATAAGAGAGCAAAAGATGTGTCAGGTACTACATGCCAACCAAGATGAATGCAGGAGGATTCAGTGTACTACACATGACAAACAATATATATTCATATCTGATTGCAAGAAGTGTTAGGGTACTGTCACAGTCTGATAAAAATGTCCGACTTGGTGACCCACTTGTCTTGTTTACTTCAAATTTGAATTTTGAAACCCTTGACTCCTTTGTTCAAAGCTTCCTTTTTCGAGATGCTTCTAGAACAGGTCAAGATGTTATGTAACTTTAGGTCCATTGTCCAGATTCTCGAACCAACTACATACTTCGCGATCAGTCACGTGATACGCATTATGCTTTTCTATAAATATGGGTACGCGCTTCCGTTCCCTTTACTTCGAGCACACATTAGCTATTTCCATCAGCTAACTCGGGTCATGAGGGCAGCCGACAGCAGATGAGAACCAAACCTTCGACTTCTCATAAAAGGTATCATTTTATCTGATAGTATTTTGCCTATCTTGATTATAAATATGTATTTGTGCTATGTATTATATTATTTCCATATATGCTTGAGCATGGTCCAGAGAAATGGCTGAGAAACCTATAAGTTATGGAATATAAATTATTGTAACTCTTTTTCCATTTTGTAACTTTAATTTATATTGTTTAATTCACTAAGAGCCAGAATGCTGTGCTCGATATGAATTCCTCATGTAATTCAATTATTGTGTGTAATTTTAATTGTAAATTGTGAAGCGCTTTGTTGGTTTGAATTACCCCTTTTTTGTATGAACATTAATTTAACGTTGTAACTATTTTATTGCTTCATACGTCATGCTGTTAAATGGAACAGCGTGAGATGACTACATTTTTTCTAAATCTAATTGTAAAACGACGCCGGGTCGAAATCTCTTATTCAGCGCATTTTAAACTGGGTCATGCTTGAGTAAGGAATGTGTTAGATTGAAATTACATTAGAGCACGTTACTTCCCTAGGTCGGCCCTGGCTTTACGTTTGCCTTACTTTGGCTTCGCATTTGCCTTGCCTTGTTCATCTGGTCTTAACTGGTTTGAGCTCAATGTGTGAGTTCATTTCTGAGGGTCTACGCCACTAAAATTCAAGTTCGCTAGCAACACAAAGGAACACCTTCCTAGATGCCACGTGCGTCGTCGCTGTAGTGAAACTGTGAAAATAGACTGGCTGACCGAGTAAAAGAGACCAGGCAGATACAGGACAATCAGCTGAGTATTACTCAGTGCTAATGCAAATATTGAAAGGACAGTTGATGGCAATTCATTAGTTATCGATAAAGCATGTACGCGCAAAGAATCGAGAAATAGACTATTCGCGCTCGTATTTGATTATTGTTAACTTGTTAAACCTTTATTAAATCTTATTTTCTTTGTTAAAACCTCTTAGTAGTTAATTCTTATGCATAATAGACCTATAGATTATTTCTTAGATTGAATGGGGGCGGATGAGCAGAATGTTGATAACGAATGCATATTAATTTAGAGGAATTTAACGGTTTTCAATCTAGCTAAAGTTTCGCAATTTATTAGTTTGTAAATTTGTCGTCTGAACTACAAGACACACTTTTAATTAGTCAAATAGTAAATTGAGCAACCAGTCTGCATAGAATATGAGAGAAGGAATTAATTATATTTAAATCCTTAATTATTCTAGGGCAGGGTCTATAAATAAATACTGGAAACGTAACAGGTACTATACATGGCAGCAACATTCATAGCTGAGTGCAAGAGGTATCAGGGTACTACACATGCCAACCAATATTCATAGCTGCCTTTCGGTCATCCGCTGAATCTCCCTAAGGCGTGAACTACTTTCATTGAGCAATAACTGCTCGTCGTCGTATGGACAGCCTCGGCCGGATGCTCTCTCCATAAATAAAGAAGAATTACAGTCCATGATTTTAAAGTCGAAGAGCATTTTCCAATGTTGTCACGAACGTCCATTAATGATTTTCTTTTTTATTGGGCGCATGCAGTAGGTTTTCAGCAAAGACTGCTCACGGGTAGACATACTTAAGAACAGTCTAGTACATATTTCTGAGACACTTAAGAACAGTCTAGTACATATTTCTGAGACACTCTAGTATATGCTTAAGAACAGTCTAATGCATACCTTTTTAAACAGTCTAGTGCTTACTTATTAATCAGTCCAGTGCGTAATTACGAATCGGTCCTGTGCGTACTTACGAGTAGGTCTAGTAAGTACTTAAGAATCAGCCTAGTGCATATTTATGAATCGGTGTAAGAATCATTCTAGTTCGCATTAAGAATTTATCAAGTGTGTACTTGCGAATCAATCCAGTACATACTTATGAATCATTCTAGTGCGTACTACGAATCGGTCTAGTACGTACTTAGGAAACAGTCTAGTGTGTATTTAATAACACTATGTAACAAATTTTCACTTTTGTTCTGTTCCTGGGTTGAAAGTGTGTTTTCCTAATCCGTTAGGTCTAGAACAGAAAGGAAATCGCTGTTATTCCAGAAAAACTTTGCTTCTGTGACCGGGAATGAAATTTGGAAAATCGCGTGTGTTCGAGAAAATTCTCGATTTGCTTTCAATGCCGAGCTTCCTCCCTGAACTGCTAGAGTTGTCCACATGTTTCTACAATTCTCCTGAACACTCTAGAACGTTCAAGAAACTTCCAGAACTTTCTAGAACGTTCTTGAACGTTCCAAAAGTAGCTGTACAAGTATAAAAGCACAGGTGTCTCGAACCAAGATTCCAATTCGTGTTATTGCAGACTGAAAGGATAACGATTCGTAGTTGAAGAGAAGTTATTTATTTGATATGGCATCAAGAGATTGTTTGCATCCAGCTGATTCATTCATCGGCCATCTTCAGGAGACAGCAGCAAGTCAGATAGCGAGGCAGATACTGGAGATATGGACTACGATTCCGCAGATGAATTGGAGATAGAAAACCGTACTTCCCTGACCAGAAAGACGTGAACGATTTAATTAGGGACCTCGGGCTTACGAAATCGAATGCTGAGCTTCTGATATCCAGGCTCAAACAGTAGAACTTGGTTGATGATAGCGTACAAGTCACGGATCAGAGGAAGCGGCATCGAAGGTTCTCCAACTTCTTCAGTCAGCGTGGTGGGCTGTGCTTCTGCAACGATGTTGCCGGTCTATTCCAGGCTATAGGTATCGCATGTAATCCTATTGAATGGCGCCTATTCATAGACAGTTCATCCCGGAGCCTCCAAACCGTGTTGCTTCACAATGGAAACAACTACCCGTCTCTCCCGATGGCCCACTCTGTGCATCTCAAAGAGGACTACACCAGTGTCAAAATGTTGCTGAGTGCATTAAAGTATGACGACTACGGATGGGAGGTCATCGGTGACTTCAAAATGGTATCATTCCTCATGGGTATTCAAGGAGGTTTCACGAAATTTCCTTGTTTCCTCTGTCTCTGGGACAGCCGTGACACTAAGGCGCATTATCGCACAAAAGACTGGCCACAACGGACCGAGTTTTCTGTTGGGAAGAGCAATGTGAAGTGGGCGCCGCTGATAGAACCTCATAAAGTGCTTATGCCACCGCTGCACATCAAGTTAGGCCTCATTAAGCAATTTGTCACTGCTCTTGACAAGAAGTCAGCAGCATTTCAATATCTCCAAGATCTTTTTCCAAAGCTGTCCGAGGCTAAGGTCAGGGCTGGTATATTCGTTGGACCACAGATCAAGAAGATCATAGAATGTGAGGATTTCGCAAAGCTGTTGAACAGGACGGAGAGAGCGGCTTGGAGCAGTTTCGTTGCAGTTGTTCAGGGCTTCCTAGGTAATCACAAAGCTGAAAACTATGTGGAGTTGGTGCAGACTCTCATAAAGAATTACGCCACAATGGGATGCAGAATGTCTCTGAAAGTCCATATCCTTGATTCGCATCTCGACAAATTCAAGGAGAACATGGGCGCTTACTCGGAGGAGCAAGGCGAGCGCTTTCATCAGGATATTGAACTTTGAACGTCGTTACCAAGGACAGTATAACGAAAACATGATGGGGGGCTACATTTGGGGGCTACTTCGAGAGAGTGATTCACAGTACAATCGTAAATCTAGAAAATCTACACATTTCTGAACCTTGTTGAGTGGTTTCCGACTGTATTTGTCTATTCCTTGTGCAATTTTTGTTTTTACCCGATCATAATGACGAAAATGAAAAAGAAATCGTTCTATTTTCACAAAAAACGAGTTTTCTTCATGCTGTTGTCGTGAAAGCAAAGTTTGTGCTTAATGAAGTCATTTTTTCACGTACTTTAGACATAAGCAATTGAAATATAACACTTAGAAGCCAGGAACAAAAATTGTGTTACATAGTGTAATCATTCTAGTGCGTACTACGAATCGGTCTAGTACATACTTAGGAAACAGTCTAGTCTAGTGTGTATTTAATAATCAATAGTGCGTACTACGAATTGGTCTAGTACGTACTTAGGAAACAGTCTAGAGTGTATTTAATCATTCTAGTGCGTACTACGAATTGGTGTAGTATGTTCTTAGAATCAGTCTAGTGCCTACTTTTTCGAAACAATCTAGTGGGTAGTTGAACATAGGCTTAGTAAGGACTTTCGAATGACTCTACAGTCTACAAGAAGATTGTTAACGACTGGGGAAAGGAATTAAATTTGTTTCCCAATTACCATGTCTGCATTTTTTCCTATGTCCAATCAGATTTCAGTCGTTGCACTAACTGTCATTGAATCCTTGAAAGTGACGGGGTGGGTAGGTCAACCACACACATCAAAATACTTGCGCCATCACGCGAACTAGCACACCTGCATCATCTTCGCAACGAACTACGTACGTCATCCTTAGCACACAAATACGTGCAGCTTGCGTCATCACACGTTGCAAAACATGGGCGCAACAACACTCACTAAATGCATGCGTCATCACAGGCACCAAAATACGTG
Organism: Sinotaia quadrata; assembly: GCA_028829895.1. Classification (NCBI taxonomy): domain Eukaryota; kingdom Metazoa; phylum Mollusca; class Gastropoda; order Architaenioglossa; family Viviparidae; genus Sinotaia; species Sinotaia quadrata. The sequence continues at coordinate 17,372,707 of CM054181.1, read as the reverse complement.
CATCTTGCGTCATCACACGTTGTAAAACACGGGCGCAACAACACTCACTAAATATATGCATCATCACAGGCACCAAAATACGTGCATCTTGCGTCATCACACGCTGCAAAACGCGGGCGCAACAACACTCACTAAATACTTGCGTCACCACACGCTACACAATACTGGCGCCGTTACACGAACTACTTACCTGCGTGGTTTTCGTCACTTTCACCGTCACACCTTCAGAAAACACTCTCATTCAAATGAAAATCCGCTCCCTTGAAGCGTCACACGGTGCACACAGTACGTCATCTTACCTTCTTACACAACATCACTCCCGTCAGAGTGACTGCAGCAAGCTGTCCAGTAAAGTGCAGCGTCGAATACATCATCGTGCCGGTCAGCTGCCGATTCATCTCACCAAACAGAAAGCTGTGGAGAGCCAGAAGCAAGAAGGGGAGACCATTCGCGTACGTGGTGCACAGGAAGTGATGCACACAAACGTTGGCCTCTTTGACAAGTTTGCACAAGCAATCGTGGCGCAAACGAAATCGCTCCAGGAGTAAGCATGAGTCCTCAGACTTGTCAAACCGATGGTCGGTGAGCTCTCGATTGAACCACTGTGCCTGGGAGTACAGCATGAACCACAGAAAGATGTAGAAAACACCAGGAACCCAAAAATGGACACACAAATAGTACCAGTTCATCAATTGCCAAGTCTTGGTCGCCTGTATACCATTATTGACGTTGGCAGTCATTACAATATCACTTCCAATAAAGTCACTGAAGGCCTTGTCGTACTCAAAGAAAACGATACACGCGGAAATGAGAACAAAGGAGGTCCACAACAAGGTACAGAGAAAACCAGAAACGATTTTCAGGATTTTTATAAAACGATTCGTCATCTTGTTTGCGTTGTGTTTCTTGTGGTACTCATCCAACAATCGTAAAAATGTCGGAAGGTGTCTGGAGATCGATATCGGGAAAGCGACAGTGATAAACAACAAGTTAGAAAGCATCCAAAACTGTCCGACGATCCAAATAATGTTCTTTGAGTTCCAGAAGGAAAGCACGCTCAGTAAAGAGCTAAAAGCAAATAGTCCAGCCATGACCGTCCCGATCAGGAGTGAACAAAGTGCAAAAAATGTTTTCATGGCGGACAAACATTTAAGAGGGCAAGAAATTGGAATGTAAAATCCTGAAATGCCTAACATGACTACGACTGGAATCAAGGATGAAGATAGACGTTCTATTGCCATGGAGTTCAGTTAAAAACGCTGCCTCTTCCAGTCAAGGAATTGTTGGACTGCGTGCGAGTCAATATGACCGTCCATACAACAAATTATCTCCCTTTCAAAACGAATTTGTCGCTTCCATCTCGTCACTACATGGATTCTGAGAAGTGAATCATTGCTATCGAATTGTCAAAGAACGCTCGGACAGTTAATGTGTCCACGCACGGTGTGGCGTTGTAATTCTGGACATGATGGCACAATTCAGCTCTCTCTGCTACTATTGCGCAATCATTACCCGCTTTATACCACTTCTATTCCTCGCCACACGACCAGACGACCCTTCAAGAGAAATGCGACATGAATGCAGCAACGGCTTACCTTTGTGGCCTTGAAGTTAAGAATACAACTGACCGCTTTTACAGATTCAGTCATCTCTGTTTACATTAGTAACTTGAGTATTTCACTGGATTTGTGATTTCAAGAACGTGTGTTAAGTTAAATTGTGAACCATATGGACCTCACGCTTTAGCAATTATCATCAACGTTTCAATTATTGTCTTCTTGAATGTATGTGAGCAAATAAATAGGAATTGGTAGAAAAAAAACAATGACTATAACAATGAGAGTTCCTTGCATATAAAATAAATTTAAATCGATAGAAAAACAATGACTATAAACAATGAGAGTTCCTTGCATATAAAATAAATTTAAATCGATAGAAAAACAATGACTATAAACAATGAGAGTTACTTGCATATAAAATAAATAGGAGGAATTCATAGAGAAACAATTATTATAACCAGTGAGAGTTCCTTGCATATAAAATAAATCAATGCATGTACATTCATTGTAACGTGTTTATTTTAATGGATGAGACATCACACGCGCACAAACATACACACACGCACACACATAATATACTATCTCCCTCACGCACATATATATATACAATCACGCACACACGCCGTATTATTACTCTTGTAAAGAAAATTTAATTTCTCTTTATAAAAAACACAATTTTTCAAGTTTAATTTAAAAGCCATTTACGTACTAATCTATAAAACAGCGAGATAATGAGAATTAGAAATGTATTCGCAAATCTATAAAGAGCTTAAATAAATAAAATATAAACGTGATGTGTCCTTAATTACCCCCTTTTCTTAATCAAATACTTCACAAAGGAAAAAATTATTTTTCATTCGGTATTTGAACAACTCTTTTGAATTTGATTTCTAAAGTGTTGCATTGAGATTGGATAAACTTTGGGTCTCGTGCGGTCTTGGATTAACAAACGTTGATTGCAGAAAGAGCGAAGAGCGAAGTCCAACCAATTGTTAGGTATTTCATTTGATTGGATAAATATTGTTTTCCTTTTTCCTGCGATCCTGGATTAATGAACCTTGATTAGAGACCAGGTGAAGAGTGCGTGAGATCAATCAGTTAAACTAGTGTTAAATCAAAACAGGTGTCCTGATACCGAAAATGAAAATAATGGTTTCCTGTGTGAACATTTAATTTAAACGATTGGATAGATGCCTTTCTTTGATTGGTTTGTCATAACTCCTTTACCCGTCAGTTGCGCCCCCTTGTGTTGGTTGTCACGACGAAATAGATGAGCTCGTAGGCACATAGAAAGATGTGACACTTAGTCTGTCTTAATCTTTTTGTGTCGTTACTCTGTCTTAGTCTTTTTGTGTCGTTACTTTATTTTAGTCTTTTTGTGTCGTTACTTTGTCTTAGTCTTTTTGTGTCGTTACTCTGTCTTAGTCTTTTTGTGTCGTTACTCTGTCTTAGTCTTTTTGTGTCGTTACTCTGTCTTAGTCTTTTTGTGTCTTTACTTTGTTTTAGTGTTTTGGGGGCGTTACTTTGTTTTAATCTTACTGTGTCGTTACTTAGTCTATCTTAGTCTTTTTGTGTCATTAATTTCTTTTAGTCTTTTGTGACTTTACTTTTTTTAATCTTTAGAGACTTTACTTTTTTGACAATTGCAAGTCTGTCAATCTTTTGTGACATTAGCAATCTGTCTTAATCTTTGGTGATGTTAGCAATTCTGCTTTAGGTTTTTGTGATAGAGAATTCTCAGCAAATTATGCCAGATTTAATTAACAATTTTATTTAATTACATTTTTTATTTTGTGCAAGTTGCTTCTTCTGAAGTTCTGCTAGAGGGAAATAACACTGGCTAAACTATTGACATTACTATTTGGCAATGATTGTCTCCCGTTAGTGATAGGTCTACACTCTACAGTCTACACTCTACACATTCGAATTGTGCTTATGTGCAATTTAGTACACGTGTGTCTAACGGTGACAGATAGAGCTATTGACAGCAGCATAGAATTAATAAATGCACGAATATTAAATTTAAAAGAACTGTCGAAAATTATATAGAAATATTGAAATGGTATAGTTATCTTAATTGTTACAGTTCCACATTTTAATCTAGTCGAATCAGCGCGAAGGCATATTCGTTATCAGCATTCAGAATATCCTGGTCTGAAACAGGATGCCAAAGAACAAATCTGTCCGTGTCCGACTGAGGACGTCTTTATGTCCACCTGGTATTAACTAACTAACTAAATAAATATTTCTTATATAAAAAGTAAAAAGAAAATTACAAACTTCTTTTACAATGCTCAGCTTGCTGATGTAAATATGGTAGTACAGAATCACGTAAAAAAAATATCAAAATAAATTCCAGTGGCAAATTAAGAGACTAAAAGCTAAATTACATTTACAATAGCAAAAATTTCGCCCTGTTTGCATCCATTAAATGACCCCAAGTCCGATAACTGCAGACGTGTGACCGCGATAGTACAGTGGTGGTGGTTTGCGTAATTCATTGATTAATTCTCAAGGACACAACAGCACAAGGTTCGCGTTTGAAATAGGCAAAATATCAGCTACGCTTACAATTTTAGCGAAATTAAAGAGAAACACCTGCCGCTACTCAAACCAAATATAAAGAACATATTCAGCCGACGAAACCGGAAACTCATCTCATGAAAGAAACGATGCTGTAACTACTGCAAACAGGACTGAGGATATCCTCCCTACTGAATGAGGTCTAAATATAACATGGGACCTGACTTCCACGTTTCCAGCGTTCTAATTCCCGTTTCAACCATGTTGATCTTAATTTTATTTTTTAAAGTGTATGTATATATATAAATGATCCTCGGGGAATTATTTTTGTCATTTTGGAATTTTACGCTTGACATTTCTGTAACACGAAATTTAAAATTACAATTAAAGTCAGGGTTACAAGTGTGTGTGTATGTATGTGTGTTTGCATGCAAGCTTTTGTGCTTGTGTGTGTGTGTGTGTCAAGAGTACGTTGTCGTTATGTGTTTGTGCATACATTTACTTTTGTGTTTATTTTTGTGTATATATGTATTTGTGTGTGTGTATGTGTGTGTGTGTTGAACAGATTAGCTACCCAACTCCTAATCTGCTTAATCCCGCCCGTACAGGTCTTCGTAATTTGCAGTAAGAGAACTTCGCCAGGCCTCAGAGTCATTAATCGTTTATTAATTTATTTACACTCGTTACCGGTTCAGAACTCCTATCCCACTTTGCAAGTTTGAACACTACTTAATAGTATGGAAATTCTTGCCCACCACTCTCTTTTAGCTTGGGGGTGGGGGGGACACTTCCCCAAAATATGTTACTGTCTGACTTGTTAACACAAGTGAATTTAGCCCCAACTCACTAAGCATGCATATTTCCTTCTTTGTTTTAAAAACAGAAGTAAAAGTGTAATTAGCAAATAACAAAATGGATTCAACACAATGAAAGTTAAATAAAAAACAATCAGTACATAACATGTAGTTGTCACAAAGGCAGGCTGATTAAGAAGTAGTGTTCATTCAACCCAAGTTAATGATTAAATTAAAAGAATTTGCTAAAGAGATCTGGTACAAAATAGATTTGTTATTTTAGGACAGTTCATAATCTCTTGAAATGTTTATGACCAAATATATAGTTCATTATGCAGACTCCAAAATATCTCAGCTTCTTGAGGAATTCAAACATTACATGAATATTTAGTCTAACTCCTTATAAATTACTAATGGTTGCTGATACAAATAAGAGTAAGAAATGGAATGGTTACATCACAAGAGTTGATTTAAGGAGGTATAGATTTTTGAAGCCAATCACCTGGTAAACTTTTTAACTGTGAAGATGGAGTTGTCTCACTTAGCGTGTCATGGAGTATGTATCGTGCATTTGAGGTGAACTCTTGATGGCACTAACATATTGGTAGCCGGAAGCTGGGGTAAATGTACTCTTTCACTCGCTGGGGTAAATGTACTCTTTCACTCGCTGGGGTGAATGTACAACTCCTGCACTTATACTGTTAGTGTACAGCTAAAAAATATGCTTCACAGCCCAGCAAAGCCATTCAGTGTATTGTCTGCTTCTTTCGGTTTCTTTTCCCTTTTGAACTCCTATAGTCATCATAAATGTTTGCGTGTGTGTATGTGTGAGGATGTGTGTGATATGTTGTGTGTTCATGATGTGTAGATAGATAGATAGATAAGTAGACAGACTGACAGACAGACAGACAGACAGATAGATAGATAGATAGATAGATAGATAGATAGACAGACAGACAGACAGACAAATAGATAGATAGATAGATAAGTAGATAGATAAGATAGATAGATAGATACAGATAGATGTGTAAGTGGATGGATGGATGTTGGGATGGACGATGGATCGATCCGTATTCGGATGGATGGAAGGATGAATGCATAGAGACTGATTCATGAATTTATCCATATTCATTAATTACAAGAACTTTGTAACTGTCAGAAAACCTAAACTAAATCATATTTTTCTCGATGATATAAGTATTGTTTCATTTCTTCTACTTCTCTCGTGTGCTGTTTTGTCCTAAAAAATTCTCATAAAACTATTTCTGCTTACTGCCTGTGTATGAGCGTGGTTGTACTATTGGTATATTCAAACTGAGCAAAGACACTGCTGTACTTATAATAATAAGCTAACATAAGCTTTGAATTTAGTAGAGAACAAATTTTATATTTTTTAATTTTGTAATGCTTCATGGACAAAGTCAAATATAAGATTTGCAGAACAGCGATTTATTTACACTAAAAATCAACACGCATATAAACAAAGTAAAAAGGAATGAAGGCAAATATTGCATAAAGAAATAATTTTCCACAAGATAAATTTCATCGGTATACATATTTTGTTTAGAAGTAAATTCATATTGTTCGATCAAAATGCCATCAACAACAATTTTGAAAATAAATGTACATAAGCGAGTGAAAAATATTTTCCCTCAAGAGATTTTTTAAATTTATTTTTAAGTTAATGAAATATTTTCTTGTAAGCAGCATTAGCTAAATGTCTATAAATAGTATTGCTGTTTTGGTTGTTGTTCATTTGTCTGTTTTGATAGATAGATAGATAGATAGATCTATCTGTCTGTCTGTCTATCTATCTATCTGTCTGTCTGTCTGTCTGTCTGAATGTCTGTCTGTTTGTCTATCTATCTATCTATCTATCTATCTATCTATCAATTAACATATTCATCTAGTTATTTTCATCCTTGGTCTACATGAATTTCCTCAACAACAACAAAAATTAATAATGAAACAACAATATTTGTATTAAATCGAGGTGATCGCTAAAAGTCTTGTTTGGGTTTTTCAAGTACAAATAAACTCACAAAGTGAATTTGATCTTTAAAGAAATTAACGTAAAGAAGAATTTGATCTCCTTGTTAACGCATGGATTGTATTAGAACAAATGCATTACTAAATGACTGCAGGAATTCTGGCAAACATATGAATGCGTGAGGCAAGATATATTTATAAAACAAACACACAAAGAGAAAGTATAATCTCAATTATTATGAGCAATTCAGGCATGGTAAAAAAAAAAAAAAATTACGTGCGCACACATCCAACTCACTCACCGACTCTTTCGCCTACTCACTGACTCACTCTTATACCATAAGCATAGCGAATCGTACGAAATCGGAGACAATATCAATCTCAATAATTTATCAGTAATATCAATAAATACATTAGAAGTCTTTGCATATCGCATTTTCGTACTTTTTCTTCTCAAATTGAAACGGCAACAGTGCTTCGGAATTAAAATTGTTATGCTAACAAATGCATGCTTTATTCCGATGTGAAAACACTTTAATGTGCACATGATATAGACATCCACGCACCGCATATAACATACCACGCATGCGCACATAAACCGCACTTAACACTCAACTTCACGCACATACACCACTCGTAACACTCAACTACTCACAACACACACACATATATACACCGCGCATAATACTCAGTCACTCTCTCACCACACATACACATACATACACCGCACGTGACTCACTACACGTACACCGCACGCGACACTCAACTAGTTACTCACCACATGCAACACTCAACTACTCACAACACACACACACACACACACACACACACACACACACACACACACACATATGTATATATATATATACACCACACGTAACACTCAGCTACTCACAACACACACATATATATACATCACACGTAACACTCAACTAATCACAACACACACGCTCACATACACACATATAAACCACATGTAACACTCAACTACTCACAACACACACACTCACAACACACACACACACACACACACATATATATATATAAACCACACGGGACACTCAACTACTCACAACATACACAAGCATACATATACACCTCACGGAACAGTCACTCACTCACCATACATACACACAGTTACACCGCACATAACACTTAGTCACTCAGTCACCACACATACACCGCACATAACACTTAGTCACTCAGTCACCACACATACACCGCACGTAACACTCAGTCACCACGCACTAAAAAAAGAAAATGACCACATTTGTAGTTGTGCCACGGTAATAGAAGACAATGTTTGCATCGTTATTTTATTTTTTTAATTGCCTTAAAAACCCGGCATTCGTATATTATCGCCACAAGAATTTCACTGCCATTAGATGTATGATATAGCGGTCTCTGATCCTCCCATGCAGGTCTAGAAAAAACAATCATTGAACGCACTCCGCCAGATCCAGAGAAAAAGGCCCAAGAAAACAAACACTGAACGCACCCCGCTAGATCTAGAGCACAAGAAAACACTGAACGCGCCCCGGAAGATCTAGAGAAAAGGGCAAATGAAAACAAAGCAGCTTATAGTTTTTAGTCTGATATAATGTTGCCACCCTAAAAAAAAAAATAATAAATAAATAAAAACCCACAATAATCTTACGTGTCTGAATAGTTGTTTATAACATTTTAAAATTTTGTTGATTTTATCCCATTCAAATATATGGTCAAATTGCATGGTCGCTAACAGTCGCCTAGACATAAACTTAAATTGGAATTTATACATAAAGCGTATTATTATTTAGAATGGAAGTATTACACACAGAAAAGAAAAATAACTGGACATGAATTTTCCAATATATTCATTCAAGGGACGTGACTCACTAAATATAATTATATTGTTTTCTAAACTTACTATAATCTGATCGAAATATAGCAACACATACACAAACACACAAATGAGACTAATTATAGAATTGAATGTTGTAAAATAATTTAAAAGCACGTGATTCAGCATGGCGGTTTCTAGAACTTTGAAAATCTCCGTCACTAACTCCTTTGTTCGATGAAGCCTGGGGCCATTTGGCTCTGAGGAGTTAGTGCTCGTGTATAACATATTAACGGAGACCTAAGACTGTGCTAACGCTTATATACACTGTACAAATCATATAAGACAAACTTGCTTTTATCTTTTAGCTGAAGAAACTATTTATAGACCTAAGACTGTGTTAACGCTTGTATACACTGTACAAATCATATAAGAAAACTTGTTTTTATTTTTTAGCTGAAGAAACTATTTACAAACCTATAACGGGCGTAATTATTTTTTTTAAAAGAGAGAAAAACACCAGTAAAACAAACACACACACACACACACACACACACACACACACACACACACAAAATCGCTACTCTTTTTATATTGCTATTTAGTAGCAAAGAGAAGACATAATTGATTCCCTATTGCGTCTACAAATAACAGCAGTAACAACCAATATAATTACCGAAATAAATAACTGCCCAACTGACTTTTAACCAACTCTTTTCGGCTTTCTTGACTTGGGTGTGGCTGACATTAACAACATCATTCACTTTTCAAGAAATCATGAATCCAAGAATAAATGCATACAAGATATTATTTTATTATTTTTAAAGTCAAAATAATCATTCTAAAACATTTCAGTCCTCGATTCCCGCCCTCTTAACTGTTTGGTCAAGCCTTCTGCATTTGCTGTCTATCGCATAGTCTAAATTAATTGTTTTCAGACGTTTTGCTCCTGTCTCTCGGATAATCTTCATTAATTATTAGAAATACTGTTCGTTAATTTTGTAAATACTGTTCGTTAATGTTCGGAAATACTGTTCGTTAATGTTCGGAAATACTGTTCGTTAATGTTCGGAAATACTGTTCGTTAACGTTCGGAAATATTGTTCGTTAATGTTCGTAAACGATCTTAATTAGAATATTGTTTACGAATACTTTTCCAGAATTAAGACACCGTGAAAGTTATTCATTTCTAAAATGCATAAAATGTTATCAATATGAGCATTTTATCAAAATTGTTGTTTGAGATCTGTTTTGCTCTGTGTTGGTATTTGTTTTGCTCTTTATTTTTGTTATGTGCTTTGCTTTATGCTTTGTTGTATGTTGTGTTATACCGTGTGCTGTTTTGTATTCTTTGTTTATTGTGTTCTATGGTTTATATATATATTGTATGTTTTTGTATGTTGTGTTGTATGTTTACTTGTGTACTGTGTTGTATGTTTGTTGTATGTTTTCTTGTATATGTTGAATGTTTTCTTGTATGTTGTGTTCTGCTCTTTGCCTTTCTTGGATTTGTTGTGAAGAATTTGAAATAATAATACCTTCCACGTAATAACAACATACACACTTAGTTGCTCTTGTGTGTGTTCTTTCCCCTGTCATTCTAAAAATCAAGATTGTCAAGGGATGATACGTCGTGTCATGAGAGACTGATACACCACAGAATCATCAAGACCTAATATCTAGCACCACCAAAGACTGACACGCACCAAGCTTTGAAGCATCAATCAATGTCAACCAAGAGTGATATAAAGTGTCATAAAATGCTGATATATCCTGTCATCAAGAACTGATACATCACGTCATCGGTCATCAAGGACATACATCGCTTCATCAAAGACTGATACACTCCACTCCCTGTGACAATTCCTGTGCTTTGAAAATGAACATGATCACGCTTAAGGGCACTTTTCCTTTCAATGCGTCATTTTATAACATTTTTCTTTTGCTTTGCTTTCATAAGACATGGACATGTGTCGAAAGTAATGTCAGTGTATCAATCCCACCTCCCCACCCACATCTCCCTCCACCCACCCCCACCGGTTCAGAACGTAGAAGTCCTTGAACGCCATTTCTTTTCTGCCAGATTACGTAAGCTCTGCCTTATCTGAAGTTTCGCCGCCACAGCCGGCCTCTGCATAATCCAAGACAACTTCTCCCGCTTCTTGTGAACCGTTCGAACTTGTCGACACAGCGATAGGAAGACGTCCTCAACGCTCTCCGGATCCTCGCTCGCCGAAACCTCTCGATAAATGCACCCATGCTCGGCTGCCCACGGAGCGCAGTCGTTGTAGGGCACCCGTCTCAGGTGGATTAGATCGCACTTGTTGGCTGCCAGCGCCAGCGGGAGTCGATCATCTTCCCGTGCACTGCGCAGGCGTGTGACGTACTCTTGCGCACATGCCCAGCTGTCGACGTCAGTGACGGAGAAAACCAGCAGGAAGCCGTCTGCCCACATGAATGGGTCTTCTCGCAGTTCTTTTCTGGTCAACTGAAATTTATAATTTTTAAAGTATGCATTTTATAAAAGCAACAACAATTATCTTTCATTAAATAAACAATGACGCATATATATTAGTTTTAAGATTTTGATCACCTCGACCTACAGGCTCACAGATTGTTGGTGTTTTCAACAGAGCTTTTGTCAATCGACAACTAAATGACACTTGGATCTGTAAGTTACCCACGTTATGTCTGCGAACCGCAAGCAAAACGGTCACGTGATTAGCGATGTCGGAAAGCTGTCTGCCTATAATCTGGTAATATTAGCGCAACTGTTCATGCTCGTTTGATGCACACTTTTTCTCTGATGCGCAGTCATCTGAATTTTGTCCATCCAACAGGACTTCTAGAGCCAAGACTTCTGCCAAAGCCACACAGCCACCTAAAGCAGACAAATGATTCAAAGGCTGATGTGTGCTTTGGTCTTTTAGTAGAAAAAAATGTATCACCTATTGAATTCACATATTTTCCTATTCGTTTTCTTTAGTTTACTTATTTTGTTTTTCTGGTTTGAGTTAGAACTATTTGCACCATGAAAGAGCGCAAACATGTAGATATTTAATAAATAAACTAAAGGGAAAAAGAGCGCAAACATGTAGATATTTAATAAATAAACTAAAGGGAAAAAGAGCGCAAACATGTAGAACTAAAGGGAAAAAGGAATTGCTGAATATAGTTGTCTCTGGAATGACCAGACACGACATGGAGGACTGAAACAGTGTGTGTGTGCGTGTGTATGTGTGTGTGTGTGTGTGTGTGTGTGTGTGTGTGTGTGTGTGTGTGTGTGTGTGTGTGTGTGTGTCACTGTGATTGTGTAGGGGGAGGAGATACAATTATGATAATTGCTTCGTTCTTAAATTATGCAAAGTTCCACATGTTATTCTTTTGTATCTTATATATATATATTTGCTGGTTAGTTAGTTGGCTTTTTGTTTGTTTGTGACAATGTTGGTGTTGATTACAGACAGTGTGGCTTATTTCACTGAGAGAATTATTTAAATTTAACCCAAGGATTCATGCGGTGATGTCTTTAAAAATCAAATAACCTGTCGAAAGAAAATTAAAAAATGGAGATCGAGAAAAATCGTGAAGCTGCGATCAGCATGATCCCATGTTATCATCGTTATCAGAAGTCATCGCAAGTTTCGTTACACTTTTCAGCGATATTTTCAATTGGATCTTTTCACTCTCCCGCCACGAGCCCCCACTTTTGCTCTGATTAAATCACCGACCCTAATGGCAGCACACGTAGTTCTATAGTGCAGGCATTAGATCCTCATTTGCTTTGCGGAGATTGGGATAAGTGCTACTTCAACAGCGGTTTATCAGTTATCACCATGGAGACAATACACAGATCCAATGATGCACGCTTCTGGGCATGTGTCCATGCATGTGTGTGTATTTGTGTATATGTTCATGTGTGCGTGTATTTGGTGTGTGTGGGTGTGTGTGTGTGTGTGTGTGTGTGTGTGTGTGTGTGTGTGTGTGTGTGTGTGTGTGTGTGTGTGTGTGTGTGTGTGTGTGTGTGTGTGTGTGTGTGTGGTGTTTGAGACAGAAAAATAGAGAGCACCTGCAATACATTGAAATGCTTGAGTGCAGTAAGATTGTCTGAAATAAAACCCACCAGGCCTCTATTTTATATTTTATCAACATGATATTTTATTTATTTGATTTTTTTCTTAACGAATCAAAGTACCACTGAATAAGATAAAACTGAAATTTTATATTTCATCAGATTGATTATTTCTGAAGATTAATTAAGTATTTAATGGTTTTTGTGGCACTTTTCATGGCATGAGTTGCTACATAAAATAAAAGCAAAAAAATAGTAAAACAGATATATATTTAATCAAGTGTTTGATAGGTAGTCTTATTATTTTACTTTGTGAGTTTTACATCTTTATTACATGCAATTTTTATAGTTGTACTTTTTCTGTCTTCTTATTGATAGGGTTCTGCTGTGATAGACATTTTATCAATATAATCTGTTTTAACACATTGGTTTTTTTTCATTTATAGATAGAGCTGACTTTCATTAATAATAATTATTAAAAAATATATATGGAAGTTCATATAACCAGAAACAGTTGATATAATTTTATTTTAAATATCATTTTAAAATATAAATATTATTCAAATAGTACAGTTGTTTATTCCCCCCTCTCAATTGGTCAAGTTATTTTTTCACTTTCTTGTATTTATCTTTTCACTCTGACAAACTTTTTTTCAAGGGCCAAAATTTCCTGACACACTCATGTAGCCATTCTAAAGTTTGTGTATTGGAAAGAGGCTGATTTTCTCCTGAGCATAGCAGAACATAGTGTTATTGAAAGATTTAGTTTTTATTTTCAGAAATAGGCTGACTTTCTCTTAAGCCACAGTAAAATGTAGTATTATTGAAAGATTTAGGTTTTAAATTTGCTTCCAAATATTCCTGATTTTGCAAAACCTAATAGAGAGGACTCTGTTCAGAAAGGGAGGGATTATGTTTAAGAAGGGAGAGGATTCTGATTAAGAAGATCTGTTCAGGAAGGAAAGTGTTCTTGATGGAAAATGTTCTGTTCTGGAAAGAAAGTGTACTGTTCTGGAAGGAAAGTGTTATGTTCAGGAAGGAAAGTGTTCCGTTCTAGAAGGAAAGTATTCTGTTCAGGAAAGGAAAGTGTTCCATTCTAGAAGGAAAGTGTTCTGTTCAAGAAAGGAAAGTGTTCTGTTCAGGAAAGGAAAGTGTTCTGTTCTGGAAGGAAAGTGTTCTGTTCAGGAAGGAAAGTGTTCCATTCTAGAAGGAAAGTTTTCCATTCTCGAAGGAAAGTGTTCTGTTTAAGAAATGAAAGTGTTCTGTTCTGGAAGGAAAAGGTTGTATTCAGGAAGGAAATGATAGGAGAGTGAAGGTTTGAGCATTTTTGGAGTTGGGGTGGTGGTGGTGGTGGTGGATTACTGGAAGCAATCATGCCTGAACAGCAGACAACTGAGCTATACTTTCCAAATTTTAACTACTAAGAGAGAATTGTTATGTGCATAAGGAACCCGATTTGTCGTCCCACCAGACAATCAGACGAGAGTAAGCTCATCGTCTTTCTATAGGGAGCTATTAAGATTCACTAATAAAGTTTCCAATCGTGTGGAAAATAATTTCCTACCACAGAGCTAGTATTCTGATGTGACTGCTCAATTACAGAAAGTGTATTGAAACAAAAACAGAAAGCAGGCTGCAAGATAAGGAACTGGAAATTAATTAGACGAGTTAGAAAAGCCCTGACAATTATTTATAATAAAGTCAATTTCAGAAAATCACCACCAAAAGCCTTGCAGAAATTGACATTTATCTAAACTCAAATGACCAAGAGAGGCCATACATAATTTGACACTTACGTAAAACAAAGCCACATAAAGCAAATCTACAGAAACTAATACTTTTTATCTGCAGTCAAATTAATAAATTGCTGCTAAACTCATATGCTTACAGTAAGGGATAAATTTATATTTACGTAGAGTTCACCACTGACAAAAGCATGCATTTATATGCAGTCTGCAAAATGATATTTTGCCCGTAAGTGAAAAGTGATCACTTACAAGACCTGTTCAAAAGCAGGCATTTATATGCAGTCTGCAAAATGATATTTTGCCCGTAAGTGAAAAGTGTTCACTTACAAGACCTGTCCAGAAGTTGGTATTATATGCAGTCTGTAAAGTGAAAGTTTGTGTGGAAGTAGAAAGTGATCACTTACAACACCTGTCCAGAAGCTAGTATTATATGCAGTCTGTAAAATGAAAGTTTGCCCGGAAGTAGAAAGTGGTCACTGACAAGACATGTCCAGAAACTAGTATTATATGCAATCTGTAAAGTGAAAGTTTGCCCGGAAGTAGAAAGTGGTCACTGACTTACGTGCCAAGCACTGTCCATGATATGCAGGACGACCTGCTTCCCATCCACTGCTGCTGTGTGAGTGAAAACCGCATCTGCAACAGTAAGCATACAAAATGAAAGCTGCAAAGCCCCGTAACTCTTGTTCACGGTGAGATACGTCATGATGAAAGATCTTACTCCGGGATGCTTTACTCCCGAGCTGATGTTTAATAATCGTTTGAAATTTTTCCGTTATAAGACCTATCCTGCGATCACACGCTTTCACACAAACATTTTGTGATTCATAGCTAAAACAGAGCTATTACCTGCTAGGATAGGATCGGGGTCTTCACATTAATTGTTGCAGATATAACAGCGCCTCTGGTTAGTGTATTAAATTTTGATTTAACCATTTGATACCTAAATAAACTGATGGGTTATTTATTTTCTCGTATTGTTTCTTTCCCGCTTGGGGAAAAATGTTTTCAGATATTCGATTACTAAACAGGTCTGCCCTTTGCCTATTCTTTAGCAATCAATTTAAGTTTAGACTGAAAATTGACAAGTACATTTAAACATTCAATATTCATCAATACCCTTAAATAATCACAACTTTGGAAATCTTAGTTAACATGAGTTTAAATAGACTTGTCAAATTGTCTATCAATGTCTGTTTAAATGTGCCTACCTTTTTCCAATATGTTAACTTATCAGTATCAGTTTATACTGGTCTATCCATGTAGCATCCAATATTTTCAGTTTCTGTTTAAATAATCACATCCTTTACTTGTCCATAGGTCGTCGTTATTATCAGTTTAAATAGGTTTTTTCCTTTGCCCATTCAGTATCTACCAATAATAGCTTTAATAGGTTTACCATTTGCCTGTTTATTAGATGTTAGTATCAATATACATAGGCTTACCATTTGCACATTAATGTTTTTTAGTATCGGTTTAAATACTCATGCCATCTGCCTGTCCAAAAATGTTCGTTACTATCAGTTTAAATAGGTCTGTTTTCTATGTCCATTTAATATCCGTCATAATCAATTTCAATCAGGATATTACTCGCATAGTTTATTAGCTATAAGCTTCAGTTATATTTGGTCATCTTCTTGCACATAGAATATTTTTAACATCAGTTAAGTGATCTATTTTACTAACTGTGACACAACGCCACCCTAGTTATTCCTTGTGATGATCGAACCATGGGGCAAATTATGCTCTTTTTTGTATTATTTCTACATTAATAATCAGTAATTGATAGTTACTAGTTACGGCTGACCTTTGTGTGGCCGATTATGCAATCTGCCTTCCCCACATATGCTACATGCAGTAAAGTTGAGTAAAGGATTGAGGTCAAGTAATTGATTATGCAGGGGCAGTGGAACTGTATAAAAGGGAGATGAGTGATAGTAAGAGTTGTAAGACACGTAGCACTGTTGTAAGACCTCGTAGCACAGTTGTAAGACACGTAGCACAGTTGTAAGACACGTAGCACAGTTGTAAGACACGTAGCACAGTTATAAGACGTAGCACAGTTGTAAGACACGTAGCACAGTTATAAGACGTAGCACAGTTGTAAGACACGTAGCACAGTTGTAAGACACTGTGGTAATATAATACGCTACAAGCGACTATATACACGTACAACAGTGAGTGACGCGCCCTAAGACATGCGTTAAACCAACGCGAATGAAACAAACACGCTAAGACGACCTAAGCAAGCAATACTAAATGACGTTTAAACCATGCAACAGATATAAACACAATGGACGTGAAACAAACATGCCAGGACTGTCTAAACATGCATTGTTAAAGGACATCGGAATAAAACAGGTGTAAACATACTACGAACAAATCGGACACGCCAAGACCGTTAAAGCCGACAGTGCTGTAAAACGTAATACATTCGTTAACACCAAGGAACTGAACCTGTACATGTAAGATTGTGCAGCACCCAACGTGCGTGAAACGTAAGCCAAAAGGCAGACATCATTTACGAATATTCCTAAATCATTCCACCCAGCCACCCCTGCACTCTAACTGGCAAACATCCAAAAGGAAAAAAAAAAAACAGTTTACAACAATTGTATGGAATATAGAAAACACGCGGTAATTATTCTTGGAGAATTTTCTTTTGCATCTTCGTAAACAAGACACTAAAGCGATCTAATACACGTCACTCAACTTAGTACGTGTTTAAAGCTTGCACATGTGTAGTTCAGTCTCATAAGCTGCCTGTTTACTGTTTACAGGGGCAATTTTAAAATTTAAAATAAGAATATAATGCTCTACCACCACCCACCTCTATCCCCGCGCTCATCTGCTTCATCTTGCAAGCTCAATTAAAGCGTTGCCTAATACCGGTTGGTTTTGTCATATCAAATCTTCTCTATTTTTATGCCCCAAAGTGCATCATTGTGTAGCTTGACTATTTTTGAGTATGTGGCATGAAACATACAATTACATAAAGTTCCATAATCCGCCCTCGAAAGCGACTCATTTAGGTCAAAGTTCATGTCGATCTGGTCTCCATGCCAACATACAATACAGCAAGCAGTCTTAACAATTACACCGAAAATTATGTGAACATTAGTGTCAATAAGAGGGGTAAAGATAGTATTTTTACATATTAATTGAACTGTACTTTTCATATTTATTTATTTATTTATAGGCTTTTTAGTGTCAATAAGACGGGTGACTCTAACAGTAGTGATAGTATTTTTACATATTAATTGAACTGTACTTTTCATATTATTTATTTATAGGCTTCCAAAACATACAAATTAAATTTTTTTCCCTAGGAAACTTTTCATATTTATTTATTTATAGGCTTCCAAAACATACAAATTAAAATTTTCTTTTTCTTAGGAAACTTTTCATATTTATTTATTTATAGGCTTCCCAACACAAACATATTAAATATTTTATTTTTCTTAGGAAACTTTTCATATTTATTTTCTTATAGGCTTCCCAACACAAAAGTATTAAAATATTTATTTTTCTTAGGAAACTTTTCATATTTATTTATTTATAGGCTTCCCAACACAAACATATTAAATATTTTATTTTTCTTAGGAAACTTTTCATATTTATTTATTTATAGGCTTCCAAAACATACAAATTAAAATTTTCTTTTTCTTAGGCAACTTTTCATATTTATTTATTTATAGGCTTCCCAACACAAACATATTAAATATTTTATTTTTCTTAGGAAACTTTTTATATTTATTTATTTATAGGCTTCCTAACACAAGAATATTAACATTTTATTTTTCTTAGGAAAAATTTTATATTTATTTTCTTATAGGCTTCCAAACACAAACATATTAACATTTTTCTTTTTCTTAGGAACCACAGAATACTTTTTATAATGATACCTAAATTTAAGCACTATTGTGACATTTATAGTGCTCACAAATGGTGTTGCAATTATCTTTATATCTTGACCTTTAGTTCCGAATATATTACGCAATTATCTTTTTATTAAAAATGTTGTCCATCTAAGACTATTTTCTCTATGTCTACAATGAGCTGAATACCTTTACATCTTCATACACATATATTCCTCCAGGTTATTTTGATTCATGCATAATTTATATATTTTTTTGGTGTTTAGACAAGAAAACCTGCATGCTTTCATACTATAACTGTTTTTACACAAACGTTAGTTGTTTTGGTAGCCTCAGAGCAACTTAAAACGTGATTGTCTGCGTGATGTATATAGCAAGCTTTATATTGTAATTATCTTTTTTTTTAAAATTAATTAATTTTATTTTTGCATCAGTACAGTGACTAAAGAAAAATTAATTGCCTGTACATGTAGTACCTTGTTTTCTTTATATCATTGGGTTGTACTGTTGCACTGAAAACATCTCAGATAACAACGTGATAAATTTGACTAAATTATATAATAACTACAACAGCACGCTCTTCGTGTTATGTACGGCAACCTCTAGCATCACACAACAACGTGATAAATTTGACTAAATTATGTAATAACTACAACAGCACGCTCTTCGTGTTATGTACGGCAACCTCTAGCATTACACAACAACGACCTAGCTTCATTCGAAGAACTTCCGTTAGCGTTCGCTCTTTGGGCGGGCACTGGAATTTTAAAGGATACGTAAAGATAAACATAAAAAGTTATTACTTACAAAAATAATCATAAAGAAGCTCACCTTCTTATCCACGACTTTCCTGAGCATATAGGTCAAATAGCATGTGCGCTATAACTGTTATAAAAATAGATTTTTGTTGTCGATTTCCGGTTTTCATTACCCACTTTATTGTCTTACAATGAATCACTTGCTTTTAACTTTTAAAAAAGTTATTAGCCATGAATAGAAGCCCTGGAACGCACTATGCAGCGCGCAGATGTGCACGAGACTAGAGAAAATTAAAAGCAGCATTAAATCAATCTTGTTTTGAATATTTTCCAATCAAATGCTGTGACTGTCAGTGTGATGTACTCTCGCTTTTTGTCAAATGCCATCGGAGCCAGACTCATGAGACAGTAGATGCCCTTTTTTTTTTTGCAGCTGAATAAACTCTCCAAAGAGTGTTTATGTAAGCCTTTAGATTTCTCTGATAACAAGTCTACCGTTGACAGCTCCACGCCAGAGTTACATCTCAGTTATGAAAGAAAGACAACTCCACACCAGAGTTACATCTCAGTTATGAAAGAAAGACAACTCCACACTAGAGTTACATCTCAGTTATAAAAGAAAGACAACTCCACACCAGAGTTACATCTCAGTTATGAAAGAAAGACAACTCCACACCAGAGTTACATCTCAGTTATGAAAGAAAGACAACTCCACACCAGAGTTATATCTCAGTTATGAAAGAAAGACAACTCCACACCAGAGTTATATCTCAGTATTGAAAGAAAGTCAGTTAAAAAGCGTGGAGTGCTAGCGACAAAGTCGACTGTTGCAAATATATGTACAAGCATACATGTCATTCTTGGCGAAAGAAAATAATCTGCTAATGGATTCAGCAATTCTAACTCTTCTGACCGTCTCTTAACTTGTCTTTGTGATGATCCCATCTTATTTTCAAAGTATTCATGTTTAGCTGTTTTTGGTTTTGAGATTCTAAGAATGGCTAACTGCTAAGGAACCGCTCAAAGCGAGTTTACTTTCTCAGTAACAAATTCACAGAACCGGAAATTGACTACATATACCTCGAGGAATTGCAAAGATAGTCGACCTTGACATTTGTTTTTAAAAGATCGGGAAAGTTGTGAATTGTTTAAATAAAATTGCAACTTATAAATCGCTAACGTGTTGAAAATTTAAAAGCCAAACTTTTCTGGAAGTAGTTATGCTGTTACAGAAGTAACTTGTGGTCATTCGGGAAGTTGTTTAGGGTCATTCGGGAAGTAGCTTGTGATCACTCAGGAAGTTGTTTATGATCATTCTGGAGTAGTTTATGATCATTCAGAAAGCAGTTTAAGGTCATTCCGGAAGTAGTTTACGGTTATTCAAGAAGTTGTTAATGGTCGTTCCAGAAGAACTTTAAGATCATTCAGGAAGTAATTTATGATCATCCCAGAAGTTGTTTATGGTCATTCAGGAAGTAGTTTATGATCATTCGGGAAGTAGTTTATGGACATTCAGAAAGTAGTGTATGGTCATTCCAGAATTAGTTTATGATCATTCAGGAAGTAGTCTATGATCATCTAGGAAGTAGTCTATGATCATTCAGGAAGTAGTCTATGATCATTCAGAAAGTAGTTTATGATCATCTAGGAAGTATTCTATGATCAATCAGGAAGTAGTCTATGATCATCTAGGAAGTAGTTTCTCTATTCTAATACGTAAAATAATGCCTAATGCACCCGTTACACCATGCGCCTGACTACTTGGTACTTCACTGACAAGGGGCACTCCTCTTCCGAAATCTTCCGCTCATTAGATGAAAATCAAAACGTCTATACTTGCGCACGTGCAGTACAAACGTTTCCAAGTGCTGAGCTCAAGGTGGGTTTGTAGTTCCAAACGACGTGATTCATCCCTTAAGGTTTATGGGGAGTTTTCACTTGTAAGGCTGTCCACGTGGTAGAGTGCGCCTGGCACTTGAAATGACTGTATGTATGAAAGCACGTTGATTGAAGTTTTGGAAAGCATTCTATGCTAAGTAATACTTCCTGATACTTGGCCAATTCAATACCTCCACTGTGATTGTGAAATTCTTTGATCTCTTGACCTCTTGACCTCTTACGATTCGATTAAACCCCCTGCAACTCTCGGTTCTAGTAAATAATATAATATTGAATAATTTACGACTCCCCGAAAGCTGTACAATGCTTGACTTGTAAATTTTACTTTTTAAAAAGTGCAAATATGCCTCACTTGCTACAAGATTCCACAATAAAAACATTTTCATTTTATTTCCCTGAGACTGAAATGATAAAGAAGACAAAATGAGGGCACTATTCTGCAATCAACACCATAATCAGAAACAGAACTGTCTCTCGAGTAAAAAGTCACGTGTTATGCAATTTCCGTAGACTGAACTCAAGCTAGGGGCGGAGACGTAGTGTTCATTTTACGTTTTACTTGTGCCCTGTGAATCTCTCGCATGATCGTTCACTGCCCATCCAGGTAGATCCTGTAGATCCTGATACTGTGAACTCTTCAACACTTCCACGATTCCGTAGTTGTTGTTGTTGGTGGTGGTGGTGGTGGGCAATTCTTAATATCGTAAACTCAAATCACGTTAAAGCAACCACCGAACTACTAAATGGTTCACATGTGTTTGTGGAGAAAGCAAGCTAACAATTAATTAAAATATTTTTTTTTACTTTTTTTTTTTTTTTAAGATAATCGACAACGCCGGACATAGGGAGTGTGCCGATGCCAGGAAAAACACTGAAACGGTTTTGAACGAGACTCCAGAAGACGTAAACAAATTAAGTAAATGTTCTTCGTCGCAAAGCGACCTCTTTAACCTTGGTCTGTTTTCAGTGACTGGACATAGCCCGTCTTTAGACATCACAGCAATAATCGAGTTGTTCTCTCTTGGTCAATGACAATAATAATATGAGCACTCTGTTAATGTTGTTAGTATTATTATTACCAAAACGAATGTAGGTTGTTGTATTATTACAACAGGAAATGTATTTTATCATAAGAGTATTTTGTGGTATTATTACTGCCACAAGATGCATTTTTATTATTATTACCACCAAAGGAATATATTTCTAGTAAACGTTCAATATTACTATTATTGTACATAAATAAACTTTTTATAAGCACACACACACACAAACATACACACGCACACTGAGTGTTTTGATCACTTTATCTCACATACTGAAATTATTTTATTAATTTTATTTAATAACAAAAAGATAATAATTGTAGTTCTCAATACATCCAACAGAAAAGCGACAATCATTGATGTTGTTCCAAGTGATAGGAGCATAAAAACAAAAGAAAGAGAAAAAATAGGAAAATACCAAGATCTCAAATTAGAAATCCAGAGACTGGAAAATAAAAGCAGAAATGATACCTAAATTGAAAGGAGCTTTGAGGAACATAATGTCTGAGTTGGAAGGACAGACATAATTTTCTTTGAGTCTAATGGAATAGCACAGTTTCTTATTAGTATAATGGAAAGACAAATTTTCCTACGAATCTAATGTAATGGCACATTTTCCTAT